>CM040926.1:24360568-24960568 GCA_023029165.1 Gobiocypris rarus | reverse complement strand
TCAGCCATGAATGAGAAAAAAAAATCACATTGTCTGATTTTTAAGGAATTTATTTGCAAATTATGGTGGAAAATAAGTATTTGGGCACGTACAAAAAAGCAAGATTTCTGGCTCTCAAAGACCTGTAACTTCACTATCCTAACTTCACCCTCACACTCTCACACTCGTCCAATGACACGAGACAGCTTTCACCTCGACGAGAAATCTAGTCACAGTTTAGTCTTGCGAGATCTCGTGGCACGTCACACCCCAAGTAAAAACTCTACTTGTTGTGTTTGGAGAAGAAAGTTGCATCCAAAGAACACCATACCTACTGTGAAGCATGGGGGTGGAAACATCATGCTTTGGGGCTGTTTTTCTGCAAAGGGACCAGGACGACTGATCCGTGTAAAGGAAAGAATGAATGGGGCCATCTATCGTGAGATTTTGAGTAAAAACCTCCTTCCATCAGCAAGGGCATTGAGGATGAAACATGGCTGGGTCTTTCAGCATGACAATGATCCCAAACACACCACTCGGGCAATGATGGAGTGGCTTCGTAAGAAGCATTTCAAGGTCCTGGAGTGGCCTAGCCAGTCTCCAGATCTCAACCCCATAGAAAATCTTTGGAGGGAGTTGAAAATCTGTGTTGCCCAGCGAGATCCCCAAAACATCACTGCTCTAGAGGAGATCTGCATGGAGGAATGGGCCAAACTACCAGCAACAGTGTGTAAAAACCTTGTGGAGACTTACAGAAAATGTTTGACCTCTGTCATTGCCAACAAAGGGTATATAACAAAGAATTGAGATTAACTTTTGTTTTTGACCAAATACTTATTTTCCACCATAATTTGCAAATAAAATCTTTAAAAATCAGACAATGTGATTTTCTGGATTTTTTTCCCTCATTCTGTCTCTCATAGTTGAAGTGTACCTATGATGAAAATTACAGGCCTCTCTTATCTTTTTAAGTGTGAGAACTTGCACAACTGGTGGCTGAATAAATACTTTTTTGCCCTACTGTATATATATATATATATATATATATATATATAGATATATATATATATATATATAGATATAGATATAGATATAGATATATAGATATATAATTTTGAAAATGTAATTAATGCATTTTCATATACCGATTAATTGAATGAAATCACCAACTCCAAAGCTATTTTTGCTGAAGTTTAAATCAGAGAATGTATTAAACATCTGTTTTTACACTCTCTAGTCTGAGCGCTCTTGAGATGAAAGACCCAGAAGGATTGTTAAACTAGTCTAATAACAGTCTTAGAAAACGTAATAGCCAAAAGAGCACATTGAAATCATTGCGATATTCTCAGTGATTTTCAGTTTAATATTTCAAGCAAAATCATGGTGAATATATTGTCAAATTTTATGGATTATCCAACTCTGCTTCTTAGTGTCAACCTGATTTTACATTGTGTGCATCATCTCATCTGGCACTTCCTGAATAACCCACACTGATGTGCGTATGGCTTTATTTTTCTTCTCTCTGTGTACTAACCTAATCCATCCTCATTTCCAGCGCTCTTTCACCCAGTGAGAGTAACTGAGGACGGAAGCAAGCAAAAAAATGAAATAGACCTCAAGCCTAGAGGATCAATTTTTAATTTGGCCGATGCGTGCGTGCGTGTGAGTGTTTGTGTGTTTGGCCGCTCTGCTTTTGTCATAGGAGATTTGGTGGAGGCTCAATTGACTGACTCCTGCTCAGGGTCTCACCCCTCCATAAAGCAAGATGCCGCACATCCATTTCAGATTACTTTTTAGAGCATTCCATTGAAAACAAAGATAGAGGATGTTCAACAGCATTACCAGAATGCACATCACACGCCGCCTATCATACGCAGAGGAACGCGAGGAAATGAGAGCACGAGATGAAAGCAAATGAGAGGAGAAGGGTCACAGCTCTTGCCTGCTGTTTGAGCCGAGCTGATGATAACATGATGGTTATTCTAATGTGTTCTGTGCTTTCATAATTGCCTCTTTTCTCTCAGTGCAGATTGAAAGCACTTCACCTCTAGAGCGGAGAGCAATAAACGCCATTTGAGTAGCCTCTCAGAAATCCTTGGAGAAGTACACACACACGTGAATGTGCACGCACACCTTTATTCGCACAATAAATAGCTGTGCTGAAGGCGCGAAGAAACTTTCATTTCGACTGTGTGTGTGTGTGTGCCCGCGAGTCTTCTCTCGAACCCTTGGTGTGCCGCCATGCTGAGTGACACATGTTCTCCTGCCCAGCAGGTGATAGACAAAGAAAGAAGGCATGGGGAGAGGCAGAAAAGAGAGGGACGGTAATGTCATATTAATAAACATTATGATTGGCCATTTTAGGGATGCAAATTAGAGCCTCTAATGTGGCTGTCTCTTTACCTGGTGTCGTCTCCTCAGTGAGCCCAGCAGCAGGTGATCTGGGGATGGCAAAATTCAGTGGGAGCTGAAGTGGTGACCTTTTATTATTATAATTTATTTGAAAACAGTTTTACACACAAATGCTTCAGTTAGTCAGGCTGTTTGACATATCAGCTTCCTTTCCAGCGTGAATCCAAAACACACATACAGCAGTGCTTTAAAATGATAGTTCACACAAAATTGAATATGCTGTCATCGTTTACTCACCCTCATGTCATTCTAAACCTGTATGACTTTCTTTCTTCTGAGGAACACAAAAGATATTTTGAGAAATGTCCAAAAATGACAGTCATAGAGGTTAGGAGTGAATTGAGTGTGAGTATGTGTAATTTGCAGGTGGACTGTCCTGTATCGAAGCCTGCCTTCCTCTAAAATTGCATCAAAAAAAGGGCAGTCATTTATGTATAAATGATGTGCATTACCGTTCAAAAGTTTTGGTCTGTAAGAATAAAAAAAGGAAAGAAAAAGAAAACTTTATTAAGTTCCCTTGTGGGCAATTTGGATGCAGCGTAGTAGACATATACATACAAAACACACAACAGTACATATACATCTAAAATACTAATATTTACAATTCAGAGTACAATTCTTAACAATCTGATTGCATAAGAGACAAATGAATATTTGTATCGATTGTTCTTCATCTTTGGTAGTCTATAGCGAGAGCCTGAGGGCAGCATAGAGAGATCTGAGTGCACTGAAATGGTCACTATCTAAGTGCACAGATTGAGCATGATTAATGACATTTCTGTTGAATAAAACTGACAGACTTCTTTGTTCTTTGTTTCATCATTTTCCATGAGTCTCACAATGACTGTCATCTGCGAACTTTAAAAGAGACCTATTGTTGAACTTAAGCTGGGCTCAGACTAGAGAAGGTGTAGGCTGATTTAATCCTCGATTTTCCCCTCCCGAGAATCAGAGAAATCAAGGACCTTGATTGGTTCCGATGTTTGGGGCAGATTATCTGGTAATGTGGAGTGTTTACACCACATCTATTTGTATAATGTGTCTCTGAAAACATGACACAACCGTACGGACAAAGAGAAGGAGCCTGGTTTTGAACATACCGGGTAAGTGTAGAAAGCTGCTAACAAATATAATCATTACCTGTTGAGACATCAATGACAATCTGCTACGTACATGTTTACATCCGTTTCCCCATGAGATCACGTGAGGTGCTTGTCCTGGCATAATCTCTTAATAATATCTTGTGATGCGTAAAAATGTTGTAGTATGCATGTTTGAGATTTGAGAAAAAAATCTGAAGATTCTTCTTATGTGAGTGATGCTATCAGATCATTTGTATATAAGATATATAATAAAGGAGACAAAACACATCCTTGTGGAGAACCTGTGGATGTTGTCGAGGAAGAAGTCCGTCCATCCGTCTGTCTGTCTGTCTGTCTGTCTGTCTGTCTATCTGTCTGTCTATCTATCTATCTATCTATCTATCTATCTATCTATCTATCTATCTATCTATCTATCTATCTATATATAAAAATAAGATTTTTAAAATTAGAAAATGATTTAGATACTTCTCCATTCATGTAAATAAAAGCTTTATTCCCTTATATATTACCTTCATAGAAAATAGCTGCCTGGGGTTTACCAAGTCAACTTAATTACTGTAAAGGAACTTTGATTACAGCCCTGACACATTTTAAAGGGTTAGTTCACCCAAAAATTAAAATTAGCCCATGATTTACTCACCCTCAAGCCTGTGTAAATGACGTTCTTCTTTCAGATGGACAAAATCAGAGTTATATTAAAACTGTCCTGGCTCTTCCAAGCTTTATAATAGCAGTGTGGGTAATTTTTGAAGTCCATTGAAGTGCATCTGTCAGTTCAAAATGCTTACGCTACTTCTGACAAACGTAAATAGCGTAAGCATTTTGAACTGTGAGACGTGCTACACTTTTTCCGCAAGTTGAATACAGAAGGCGATTCGCTTGAACTTAGATCATTTACTTTATAAAGTATTAAATATGGATATTTTTCTTACACAAACGCATTGCTTCAGAAGGTCTTTATTAATCCCCAGGAGCTGTGTTGAGCACTTTTATGACAGACAGATGCACTTTTATGGACTTCAAATGGAGTCACTGCCATTATAAAGTTTGGAAGAGCCAAGACCTAATAATATAACTCTGATTTTATTTAGTCTGAAAGAAGAATGTCATATACACCTAGGATGACTTAAGGGGTAATTTTCATTTTTGGGTGAAATAACCCTTTAAGACTCTTTTGTTGCCTAAAAAAGACAGACATTACTAACTAGTATAATAAATTCATTCCTCAATCATAACCATCACTGGTATAGGGTTATAATCACTGAGGGTCTCATAGAGAGCACACGAGCTGGTATGTTTGCAGGCTTTTTGTTGGTTTTAACTAGACTATAAATCACAATACGACAATGAGAGGGCCCGCCTGCCTTCTCAAAGTATTGTTAGGGGGGCTGAAGGTCTATAAAGCATGACGTTTAATAAATCCCAATTCCCCAGGTTTTCTATAAACTGTGGACTCTCCTCTCACAACTTCCAACCTTACTGAGCAACATATATGTGAGAGCAAATGTTTGAATGTTTACTCTCGATGACCTGAACCTCCATAGTGTCCCTGGCCTCCAGGACCCCGTCTTAAAAATCAAAGAGAAATAAAACAACTTGTGGTCCCATGAAAAATACATGACAGAGTAAAGCTGATCTGAGGGGGCTGCGTCATAAGGTTAAAGATTCATTCATCTTTCCACAGTCTAAATCCATTATGGATGAGCCCACAATACAGAGCATTTTGTAGAGGGAAAAAGGAACACTTTCTAAGTCTGTGTGTGTGTTGGAAGAAAAGAGAGTTGCTCTGTGTGGGTGGTGGTGTGAGTGAATGTATGGATCACCAGTCACATTTTGTTGTCTAAGCATAGACAAAGAGATTTATGCTATCAGTACTGTCTAATTACAGCACAGTTAATCATTGCTGGATTGATGGATATGCCTGAACATTAACAGCTTGTGTCTTTGAAGTTATGAGAGGTGTTTAACATTTAAACGGAAACTCATAAAAAATCAGAAGGACGTTAAATCTCTTGTGTGTGAATTTGTGCGATTTTTAAATCTCTTAACAGCCTCGGCGCTAGATCGAAAGAGATATTCCACTGTTTTCCATTTCACTGAGTTCAACTGTGCAGAACCATGGAAATATTTATCAGCTCCTGTCATGTGCTGGTGAGATATAAGATGTAATGTTTTTGTTTCTGGCTTGTTTTTTGTTTCCATGGCTGAGCACTCTGTTCACATTGCCGATTTAGCGCACATACAAGCAATATTCATGTCCGGTTACAGTGAAAAATGATTCGATCCACTCTGCTGCTTTGTCGTGTGTATGTGTGCACTGGTGTATTTTTGTCTTTCTCCCTTTTTGCTGAAGGATAAAAAAAGATGTTCTTATAAGGATGTCAGAAAGTGGTGTACACCGAAGCACAGCCCTGTTTAACCAGCCCATGGGCTACTGTTAGCATGCTCTCGATAATCACGTTTCTGCCAAGATAAGATTATATTAGATGTTAATCGCATTATGTTATCAACTTTACAACATGCCACTGGCAGGGAATGCGGATGTCTTAAATTTAGACGGGAAAAATAAGTGTTGTTTGTGTTCTGTATGGACTTCCGCAGGCTGCAGCTTGTGGAAATTGTCACACTTGGGTCTTCTGTTCTCACATTTCATTAGAGATGCTTAATCTTTTTATCACTTTTAAAGGTCATAAATATGCCTGTCGTGTGTGTTGGTGCATAATATGCTTGAGAGCGAGAAAGAGAGTGTGTGTGCGCCGAAGTGTTAAGATCTCACAGAGGGGTAATTCACTAAGAATGAATAGCGTTTGCTAACAATGTTGTTTATTTGCATATGATGTTTGCTTTGTTTTAGCGGCCAATCCGGCCATTATAGTCTGACTCATGAACCTGTGTGTGTGTGTGTTGTGTGTGTATGTGTGAACCAAAGACATACAGTGTGACCCAAATAAACAAATAAACTGGTTCTTTTTAGTGAATCAGAAACACTTCATAGTCATAACTTTCACCGTGTCCAATTTGAAATAAACCAAAACCTGTGAATGTTCGGCCATATTTACTGTTGTTCATCAAATTTTTGCTGGCAAAATCGAATAATTGTGATTGGGAATTTTATTTTTCGAGTGAAACATTTTCCCCTGCAGTTCTCACAAGTTGAAAGTGACTTGTGACTTTGTGAGCTGGGTTTCATACTTTGCTACACTATTGACAATGGAACTTTTTACCTGCAAAAGTTTGTTAATGTGACACAAGTGAGATCGGAAATGATCTGATCAATTGTAAAGACTTCTCAGGGCAATAAGAATTATGCTGGAATACCACATGCTAATGTGGTGCAAGTGTTCAGTAAATTCGCCCCATAATCTTTCAGACTAAATAGGTCATAACTTATCTTCCTGACCAAAATAACAACTAGCTCAACTAAACACACTTGCTTGCATTTACTGGCCTTTTCTCCTGTTTTACACAACATTAATTACCTTAAATAATTGGCCTAGTTAAAGACTAAGTGCTAGGTTGACCTGTGCCTTCGGGACAGATGCATGACTTTGCTATTTTGGTCTGCTCCTGGGGGAACCAAAGCTACAAATGGGCAGATACTTGTCCATCCATCACTTCAAGAGCGAATAATGACATCAGTGGTATTTACATATCTAAATGTCAGCCTCCAGATATAAATCCAGTAATTAGTGCCTATTCTAGAGCAAGACCATACCTTCCTCCACACTGTGTAATGACTGAACTATCTAAAAATCAAGTCAAGAAAATTGCCAAGCTTGTAAACCGTTAGCTAGAGTTTATAAATTGTCACTTCTATATCCTAAACGATCTGTTAAATAGTTTTATATGTTAAGTGTGTGAAATTTATGAGGATATATTGACAGAAAACATTCTCAAAAATATCTTCATTTGTGTTCCACAGAAGAAAGAATGTTATAGGGTTTACAACTTGAGGTTAGTAAATTATAACATTACTTTTATATTTTGTTATTTTTGTGTATGTATCTATAAGATCTGTTTTGACTGTAACTGGACTAGAAAAAAAAGTTAATTAGAAATGGGTGTCCACAAGCTTTTTTGCCGTATGGTGTATATTCTTCCATCGAACCATTTATTTTGTGCCCATTTGTTGCACTGGCTAGTAATACCCAATTAATTTACAAAATAAATAAATAAATTAAACATCTGTTGCTTTTTGTTGCCGCCATTCACGACAGAGTTTCAGTTAATCAAACAGAATGAGGACAAACCTTAATCAACTTAACAGATAATGATCTGTCTTCATGTGTTTCCATCATTTCATTTTACTTTGGTTTGTTTGTTGTAGCGAGGAAGACAAAAGCTGATTAAATTTGTTCTGAATTCCTAATCTGTCAATTTGACTGAAGCACGAATAGACACGTCTCTAGGGAGGACATTATTTTCTAGTATGGTTTCTTCTCTGCCTTTTTTTTTTGTTGAGGTAAATTTGCCTATATTTAATCAAGCTAGCAAAGTTTATGCTTGAGCATAATTTTACCTCATTTTGCATGATCGATTTCATGAAGGCAAGCTCAATTCAGCAGTTTTGAACATCCTCTCTTCTAGTTGTGAAAAGTTTAGGATGTTTAAATTGTAAAATTGCAATAGAATACAGATGTATATTTGAGAGCCTCAGCTGGTCGTGTATATAAATGTCAGTCTAATGGAAATGACAGATTTGCTTTGCTTTGACAGAAGTCTTCCTTTCTAAGACCCTCTTTCTAGAAGACGATTTTATCCTCCTTTGTATCTTTTTCTTTCTTTCTTTCTTTCTTTTTTTTATAAATATAACTTTTGAATTAGGGTTAAGACTTGATTGGCTGTCTGACATCTGAAATTATCTGTCTGTGTAAGTTGAAGGCAAGGCATTATTCTAATCATTAAAATGGCTAACATTTTAAAAAGGCAGGTTCATGGTTGAGTGGTTGGGATGTACTGCTGGTCTTGACCCGTTCTGATTTCTTTCTGCCTTATTATCTCTTCTCAAAGTCTGATTTTGACTTTCCAAATAGCCAGAAGTGGCTATAACATTCTTTACAGTTGATATCATTGTATGCTACAGTGATTTTTCATCACAACAAACTTTCATTTGAATTTATTTTAATTGGAGGTGAGATCATTGCAAATTTCTTTTTACTTATTATTTTTACTTATTATTTTTTACAAATTTAAACATTTTAAATATTAATTTAAATTTTTCTTTTTGACCAGATATCACTTAGATTTTTTTATTATTTTAGGTTGAGATGAGATCACTGCAACTGTTTTTTATTATTATTTATTATTATTATAATTTTGTATAACTCTTTACACAGTTGAATAATGATTTTACTTTTTCATTTTTACCAGATATCACTTAGATTTTTGCAAGGTACATACAATGTGTATATGTGGTAAAATATAAAAAAATGAAATAACTTAAATGGATTTTATAAAATTTAAAATAATTTTTTATCTAATTTATGATTGTACGTTTATTTTTATTATTTTTATTTTATTTTATACAGTTTATTCTTTACCGAAGAGTTACAAGAAATAACTTATTAGGTTCATAATTTGCAATAATGTCTGATTTTTCTAATATCTAATTTTTGCTGGCAAACAATAATAGTTATTTATCATTTTTACAATTAGTCCCTATTCCCTAATGTTTCGTTGGTTACATTTACCAAATCTAATCTAATACATTTTGCAGTGATGTTAACTGGTCTAATATGTCAAGTGAGCCCTGATATTATATATAGATTGTATATGGAGTTTTCAATCATGTGTGCTGTGATAGCCAGATGGCCAGGGAGTTCATATGCTGTTTGATGGTTTGCTGGATGGCTTATAGAAAAGCATTAAATCATAAAAATGAAGGAACATTATTTCCCTCTGCATCTTGTCAGTCCTCTCTAAAATCATGCCTGCTTTTATTGTCAGCATGGAAACATGTTCACACACTTATTATGAGCATTAAAACTACCAGTGAATGTGTGCTGCATGATAACACATTATTGGTGTTTATGCCACAATTTATTACATGAGCCATGGCTGTGACTCAAACAAGCAGAGAGAAGAGGGAATGAAAATAAACAAGTGACAACATTGAAATACATGGACTGGAACATTGACTGGAATACACTGATCATGCATAACACTATGAGGTGAAGTGAATAAAACTGATTATCTCTTCATCATGGCAAGGCCATAACCATGTCTTGAACATTGGGGGGGACCATTTAAAAAAAAAATTATAAAGCATAAAGAAACAGAACAGTGAACTAAATTCTAGGTCTCATTTTGGGACTATTTACAAATAATATTTGCATTAATTTGTATCAAATATATTGATAATCTCGAGAGTCTTCACACTAGTGAATAAATACATAGATCCGCTGATCACATTTGGATTCCCTAGTGGTCTGATGGTAGAATTTTTACAAAGGTTTATTAAGGTGTCAAAGGTTCCAGGTTGTAATCCGTCATATAGGTTTTTTTTCCCTCTTCTTCATTAAAATCAAAGATTTTCATCAGTGTTTATATATAAAGAGCTGGGAAACGTTTGTGTGCATTTTGTTTCTGTGATTTTACTGGAAAGAATAGAATCTCCAGCATTACGCGATAGATTTACGCGCTGGGCTGAAGACTGTGAACGAGTCAAAGGAGAACGTAAACTCTGCCTATTTGATTTAATTGGCCATCTCAATCATTTTTACTTTGAGTGCTTTTGGACCTGCTTCTAACATCTTGGTGCGAGATACCACAGCACACCTTCAAGGGTCTTGTGGAGTCCATGCCTTGACGGGTCAGGCTTGTTTTGGCAGCAAAAGGGGGACGAATATTAGAAAGGTGGTCATAATGTTGGGCCTGATCTGTGTATACACTATATTGCCAAAAGTTTTGGGATGCCTGCCTTTAGATGCACATGAACTTTAATGACATCCCATTCTTAAATCCGTATGGTTTAATATGGAGTTTCCCACCCTTTGTAGCTATAACAGCTTCAACTCTTCTGGGAAGGCTTTCCAAGGGTTTAGGAGTGTGTTGATGGGAATTTCTGACCATTCTTCTAGAAGCGCATTTGTGGGGTCAGGCACTGAGTTTGGACGAGAAGGCCGGTCTCCCAGTCTCCGCTCTAATTCATCTCAAAGGTGTTCTATCGGGTTGAGGTCAGGACTCCACACCAAACTCACTCATCCATGTCTTTTATGGACTTTGTGCACTAGTGCGAAGTCATGTTGGACCAGCAAACAGGTAAAAAATGAAATGCTGAAGCATTAAGAGTTCCTTTCATTGGAACAAATGGGCCAAGCCCAACCCCTAAAAAACAACCCCATACCATAATCCCCCCTCCACCAAACTTTACACTTGGTACAATGCAGTCAGGCAAGTATCGTTCTCCTGGCAACTGCCAAACCCAGACTGGTCCATCGGATTGCCAGACAGAGAAGCGTGATTCGTCACTCTAGTGAACACATCTCCACTGCTCTAGTGTCCAGTGGTGGTGTGCCTTACACCGCTGCATCCGATGCTTTGCAGCACTTGGTGATGTAAGGCTTGGATGCAGCTGCTCGGCCATGAAACCCAACCCAGTTTTATCTGAGCTAATCTGAAGGCCACACAAAATTTGGATGTCTGTTGACTGTGACTTCTATGCACTACGCGCTGACCCCGTTCTGTGATTTTATGAGTTGCTGTTCCAATTGCTTCCACTTAATAATTCCACAATAATTTCAATATACAATTTTTTTGTTTGTTTTTTAGGCCCCACTTTATATTAGGTGGCCTTACAATGTACTTATTGTGTTCATATTGTATTGCACAACACGTTTGCTGATATTGAGGTGGGATACGGGTAAAGTTATGGACGGGTGTGGTGGGATGGGTAAGTTTAAGGGTAGGGTTAGGTGAAAGGGAAGTGTCATCAGTGTAATTATAAATGTAACTACAGAAATTAATTACAAATACAATTACATGCAGGTAATTTTTAAAATGTTAGTACAATGTAAAAACTTGTATGTACACAATACATGCATTGCATTAAATTATTAATTTAAAAGTTAGTACACAGAAGTTAAGGCCACCTAATATAAAGTGGGTGTTTTTTTGTTTGTTTTTTAATCTTACGCTCACTAAGGTTGCATTTGATCAAAAATTCAGTGAGAAAAATGTAATATTGTAAAATATTGTTTTCTATTGTAATATATTTTCAACTGCAATTTATTCTTGTGATGGCAAAGCTGAATTGTCAGTAATCATTACTCCAGTCCTCAGTGTCACATGATCATTCAGAATGATCTTACTGCTCATCTTGCTGGTCAAAAAGCATTTAATATTATTATCAATGTTGAAAACAGCTGTGATGCTTTATATTTTTGTGGAAACCATGATTTTTTTTTTCAGGATTGTTTGATAGAAAAAAGTTCAAAAGAACAGTATTTATTTTAAACCATTTGTGATATTTTAAAAGTCAATTTATATATATATATATATATATATATATATATATATATATATATATATATATATATATATATATATATATATATATATATATATATATATATATATACAAATTTTCATTTCACTCTCATTTGTCCCAAACTCAGTCTACATTAAAGCTCATGGTGTGGTCTGGAAGGTGTTGTAGGATGAAATGAAAATGGCCTGTATTTCATGTTGAAAGTTTTTTTTTTTTTGTAGGGCAGCAGATGGGACTTGAGCACAGCACTGACAATAAATAAATAAAAACTATCAATCCCTCGTGATTATTGCATCTTATAATTGTTTACGTTCTCGATTGGGATCGAATTCAGCACTCCCTTCAATTCATGCAAAGTGAACTCACACTCCACCAATGAAGTCTTAATCACCAGGGAAACAGAGCCAGCTCATTCAGTTTGGAAAATTCTGCAATTAGAGGCAGAAAATCTCAGAAAGAACCCGTAATCTTTCCTAAAGATGAGATTATCAAGGAGTCATCGCCACCTGACATCCGAGCAGATGTGTGCTCAGCGTTGCCAACAGGGAAGAATATGCCATTGCTCAGTTTTGACTGATGATAGTGTTGAGTGGAGGTTAATTGTCTGTCACTGTGTTTATAGAGGATCAAAGTAGCAACATTAGTGCCATTCAACACTTTTCTTAAAAGGATTATTACGTGTTTCACAATTGTCTCTGCACCATGGCAGCTCTTTAGAGTTTACATCATATACTACAGATCCGTCCAGAGCTAAGTTTTGAGTTTCAATTTGTGTTCACCTGCTTTTGACATAAGAGCTGACACTCTTATGGAATGAGAAAAGACTTAACAGTGTGACATGACAGATTCAGCATCAATCTGAATCCTTTTTCTGATTCATTGAAACAAACAGTTCAAAATAATTGATTTGCGAGAATCTATCAAGACTTCCCTGCACTACATATGCATTATTAAAAACGACTCTCAAGAAGGTCCGCCTCCACCAACAACTCTTAGGAATACTGTCTGCTTGCTCTTACAAATCAGAAATGTAGTCATCCTCATAGATCCTGGGAGGATGCACAACTCTGTCATGGAATATTCTATTCTGTTTGTTGCTCACTCTTTCTGTCTCTCATTTGTAAAATGTTACATTTGTTGGACTTTCTCTGTTTAGTATGAATAAATCACCACACCAGTCTCTCAAATCATGATGTGATCATTGCGGCAGTCTTAGCTGGTATACATACTGATGTCAGGAACTCTAGAGACAAGCTTGCACCAGTTAAGTTGTTTTGGCTAAATGTTAAATACCTCATCTCTCACCTGCTTCAGAATTTTTACAGTTTCACTATAAGAGACTAATAAAAATACTGTTCATTAAGCATAAAGGATTTAAAATGAGAAAACGATTATTGAAAATACAGTAGCTAAAGCTTTGGAATACCTTGGAAAAAATGTAGATGTTTTTCAATCTTTCCAGAAACATCTTGTAGACCAAAAAAAAAAAAAAGTAAGTGGATGTTTTGCTCTAAACACAATAGGTCTGGAATCTGGATGATTCTCAAGCCCTGCATTAGTCTTTGCATTCGGCTGAAGTATCAGACAACCATGAAATCAATTTATCGTTTGCTTGACTAAATTGGCTCTCTTTACTTTCAGAGTTGCAAATATACCACAAATTCAAAAGTTTGTGGTCAGTAAGATTTTTTGTTGTTGTTGTAAGAAATCAATACTTTTATTCATTAAGGATGCATTAAATTGATGAAAAGCGGCAGTAAGGACTGTTTCGAAAGTCTGTTTCGAATAAATGCTGATCTTTTGAACTTTATATTCACCAAAGAATCCTGAAAAAAGTATATTTTTTTCATTAAAAAAATATATAAAGCAGCACAAATGTTTTCAACATTGAGAATAATATTTCTGAAGCATCAAATCAGATTTCTGAAGGATCATGTGACACTGACGACTGGAATAATTTAAAATATATTAAGATTGCCATAGTATTTCACAGTATCACTGTTCTTACAGTTTTTTATTAAATAAATGTAGCATGGGTGAGCATGAGACGCATCATACTGACATCAAAATTTTGAATGTCTGTTTAATACCATTTAAGTTTTTATCATGCACATGCATGGGAAAAAAAAACTTGTGCATTATGTTTTATAATGCTTTTATTTTACTAAATATCCTTAATGTTTAACAATGTAATTGTTTTTTTAATGTGTATTTTATTTATATTAAAGGTTTAGGTCACAAAAATGAAAATTAGCCCATGATTTACTCACCCTCCAGCCATCTTAGGTGTATATGACATTCTTCTTTCAGACAAATAAAATTATATTTTATATTAAAATAAAATCATATTAAAAGTTATATAAAAATGTTATTATTAAATAAAAATGTCCTGACTCTTCCAAGCTTTATAATGGTAAATGGTAAATGGACTGCATTTATATAGCGCTTTTAACAGACCAATGGCCATCCAAAGCGCTTTACATGTTGCCTCACATTCACCCATTCACTCTCTCATTCACACACCGACGGCGGTGTCAGCCATGCAAGGCGCCATCCAGCTCGTTGGGAGCAGCTGGGGTTAGGTGTCTTGCTCATAGACACCTCGACACTTGGTCAGGTGGAACCGGGGATCGAACCACCAACCTTCCGGTTTGCAGACAATCTACATGAACCACTTAGCCACTGCCGCCCCTTGGCAGTGACTGTTGTCATTTTTGTTTATCGAAATCCTCTCCCATATCTCTTTAAACATTCTCGTTTTAGACTTGTAATTCATGACTGGTGTTTTGTAGGAAAATAATAGTTCTCTTACACACTAGTGGTCTCAAAATTCATCGAGTCATCATCTCACATTGAAGGAATGTGAGATGTAAAGGTTCATCAGGCTGTCAAATGACGCCGTATCATTTAGCAATCTTGTCCTTCAAGCCCCCTCACCTCAGGCTCGGGAATGTAGCCACACACAGGCATTTAACTCATCAGCTGTGGGAACTCTGTCGGGAGGCACAGTGATGACATCACTCTGCTATCTACAGTTTCCGACATCATGCTGAGATGATATCACTGAGAGGTTTTCGATCAACACGGCTTCTTAGCGGGCGGTGGCTATGCCATGGTCTGAGCAACATCTTAACGAGCAGATCTTAATTACATTCAGACAGGCCCTACAGAGCCCGAGACACCTGCTGACCTCATACAAGGGGAGAATGAGTGTGTGTGTGAATGAATGAGTGTGTCTCAGCACTAATGAGGGTTTAACAATGTCTCACTTGGATAACCTGCTACCTGACAACCTGTCCATGGCTTTTGATGTATGTGCGCATGTGGTGAACAAGTGGTCAGAATGATTTCTATATGAGCGTATGGGCGGTTCGATCAGCACTTGCTAGTTGTTCTTTTACAAGCAGATTCATGACGATCACCCCTTCTGTCTGTTAGGACGTGGAATATTCCTGCTTATCTCAAACTTTACTCTATAAAGTCATTCCATTGCCTGATGCTCAGAAGATGACTTAATGAAACAAGTGGCATATTGCGACATTAGCTTTGTGTTCGACTGTCAAAAAAGAAGTTTCCTAGCAACCAAACTGAAGGATGAACAATGTTAGCATTTTTTTTCTGCAGGTGAATGTAATTAGCAGCAGTAAAGCTTACCGTGTTTTACACTACTGAAGCCTTGGATTTAATTTCTCTTCTGTAACAGCAAAAGGGTGAAATTCCCTTCATACTCAAGGTGCCCTGGAATATGGAATCCCTTTTCAGCCACATAAGAAAAGAAAATGTGCTTTAGTAAATCATAATACTATCATAATACATGCGTTTTTATAAGTGGCCAAGCACTGAAGGTGTATAAGCACTAGGCACTTATTATATCCATTGGCGTTCCTATTATTCTTCTTCTGTTTCTTCTTCTTCCATTCTGGAAGTCTATGGCAGCCCATAGAATCGCTTGCAGGAAATTTGTCACAAATAGAGGACAGTCTGAACTGTCACCATAGCAAATTTGGAGTCTCTAACTGAATCCTGCCACCAACTGCCACCAAGTTGCACTCAGGTTTATGCTAGTAACTTTTGAACCATAGGGCTAGAGAAAAAAAAGTTTTTCCTCTTATTCTTTGGCTCAGGATCATCTTCAGATCATGCCAGCAGGTTATGGAATTCAAGTCGATTCGTCAAACCGTTCTCGAATAACGGCCAAACAAAATTTGACAAAGAACACGCCAAAATGCACGCGAGGCTATATCTCTGCAACGCTTTAGCATATTCTGATAAAACTCGGTATGTGTTATGACAACCATGACCTGAGGATACCTGCACAGTTTTGGCACAGTGCCACCTAGTGGTCAGGAGATAAGACATTTTTAGATTTTGCTTAAAACTTTTGAACCTTTTGGTCCAGCATGCCGAGTCGAATGATACCCGTTGATAGTTGATGATAGTTTTTCCATATCTACCATTTTAAATTATGTCGTAAAATGCTATATTTTCATGAACGCATTAGTGTGTGGCTATCGTCTACAAAAAGTTATGGATTTTTTTTGTCGATAGGCAAAACCGTTTTTGTATACCGCATCAAAAAAAATGTTTGGCATGATGCCAAAATGACTCTGAGGATGACACCACAAACTTTGTATGTGTCAGTGTCAACTCACTCTGACCACACTATATCAATTTCGTTGTAGCTCCGTCTATTTCGAAAGTGATAAACCATTAAATCATATTACTATTGACTGTGTGATTTTTTTTTGTGCCTAAAATCATCTTAATATGTCTTTAACTGCTCGTTGTTGCACTAGGTCTGATGCTCCCAGCCATGCTGGCATGACTTATGTTCTTTGTGCTTGTCCCAGATAATGGCTGCTTGCACTTATATTTTTTTCATTATCACTATATGTCATAGTTAACATTCTGCAAAAAAAGGCAATTTTTTAAAAATTTTCAACCTTATTTTATTGTGCCCTTACACTTCTTTAAACAGGTTTTATTATCATGTGCTGCATGTATTGAAATTAATCTGAAATTAATACATGAGTCAGTCTTAATATTTTACAGTGTATTTTCCTTAGTGCCACCACGTTCATACATGTTCAAAATCAAGGTTGTAGATCTACACAAGCTTCAAGTTCTGTTACACTTGTCAAAGCAAGGAAGTTGAACGGAACACTGCATTAGCAGAATTCAATCTGACACTTGAAAATGGACGTAGAGACCCGGGCCGCCCCATCATGGGTGAGGTCATTGCCGTATTATTGATATGTCAACAGAAAAACAGACAGCAGGGGGTCAGTCTAACATACTAATCCTTGTATTGATTTGTTTGGAACCTTGTTCAGTGTCTTCAGTGAGATGGACTGTCAAGTGAATAAACTTGTTGAGGGGTTTGTGTTGCTGAAGGTTTAAAAACAAGAGAAGAGTAGGTCTGCTACTTCTGAATGTAGAGCTATTGTCAGCTGTGTGGCATCTGCAGGAACAGGGCTCATCTTTATCCCCCACCTCCATTCTTTCATCTCCATTATGTCTTTCACTAAGCATCATCCTCTAAAGGCAAAGTCAGATATGTAGAATATAGAAATAGGATTCCGGTTCCATAAGGATTATGTGTGATTACACCGGTGTGTGTAGAGCAATTCTTTTGGCTTCTTTTCTTGCCCCGTCTGATTTAACGTCTGTACCCTGACCTTCACCGCTCGCAATTACTTCTTGAAAATCAATAGCGCTGTTGCTGCTGCACCGACACACACCAAGAACAATCGTGTATGTGCGAGATGCAGCGAAAATGCCCAATCTCACCTTCAACTTTCTTAAACGTGTTGTAAAAAGCAATTTCACCTCTGTTAGAAGACAAGAAAAAGCATTGCTCCTCCTTCTGTGCACTCTCCAATCAAGACGATCTATCAGAGCGCTCCTTCATACTAAGCATGTCATCATATCCAGCTCGTTTAAAATGCTCTTTGAGATGACTAGCACTAACGGCCCGTTGCCCGCCGCTGTTTCTCGTGACAGGCCAGCTCTGCTGCTCTGAGACAGACAGATGGGCCGGCATTGTGCTAAAGGTCATTTAGCAGAGCTGCGGCCTGGCTAATGATGTCATAATGAAGGGCTGTGTTGGAACAGTGCTTAGAGTCAGACTATTAAGTAGGATTTTTCATCACCTGGTGTGCTGCTAAAGAGATGACCAAATTAAAGGTGCACTATGTAGTATTTTTGCAGTAAAATATCCAAAAACCACTAGGCCAGTGTTATATATTTTGTTCAGTTGAGTACTTACAATATCCCAAATGTTTCCAACTATTTGTAGATTGTGAGAAAATTGCTATTTTAACCCAGGAGCTGGGAAGTCTGAGCATAGAATCTGAGGGAGTCGCCTGTCAATTGCGTCATATCTGCGTTACCCTCGGTTTCCGGTTTTATGAGGCAGAAACGCTTTACTCTTAGCAGTGTGCAACATGTGTCACAGCAGCCGTCGAGCGAACACACAGAGTAACGTCATAACATCATTTTCAACACACTCAAATGTATCTAATATGATAAACAGAGCTTCGTTACCTCATACTCATGACCGGAAAAGCGGAAATAGCGCTGGCGCCCGGTGACTGTGTCCTGTCATAATAAAAGTCCCGCTCCTTGCGAGGCGTGTGTTGTTTCTCTCATTAACAATCGCTCCAGCGGCCTTGCTCAGCTCCCACAACACTCTGTCCTGCTCTGCTTCATACTACAGTAACGTTAATAACCGCATCCATCAACATGATTTCTGCCCGAGTCCTATCCATAGGTCCTATCCCGATTCTTTTCCACCGGCTGTGAGTTGAAGACCACTTGTCCCAAGATGCTGCGCTCAAACTTGGCGTCATCAAACTACGCTGAATAGGCACCCTCTAGCGGACGGAAAAGTTGCATAGCAATTTTGAATATTGTCTCCTTTTGTGGCATATCCATATTTTATGATGTTCTCTGCTTCTTGGCCTATATTTATTCTCTTGGTTCTGAGATTGAATTCACATTTGAACACAAATCTACTTTACTTTCTTGTGATTTGACCTTGTGAATCACTTTTGCATGTCCTTTATAACAATATCTCTCATGTTGTCTTACATCAGAATATGTAATGCTCATATTTTTCTGCCTAATTTAGGCATTATTCCCATGAGAAAATAATTTCTTCACTGCAGCTGTTTACCTCAGTCAGATCAATAAAGCGCAGCTACTGTAAAGGCCTCAAAAATCAGAATCAATAGAGACAACTTTAAACACTTAACAGCCTGTTACATCATTAAACTCTTAATTACACACCGCTTAATCCCAACTCTCTTCTTTTTTGCGTAAATAAAAGCTTTCTCTGATCTGTTTTTCTTTCTGAGTACTGACCCTGAAGTGTTGCATGCCACTGGAATTTAGATCAGTTTAGAATACATTTAGAATAGATTTGTTTCGGTAGTCAACAATGATGAGTTTTTTTACTAAATATTTTAAGTGGTCCTTTTAAGAGGATTCTGAAATGTTCTAAACTTGACTCAAAACCTTAATTGTCCATAGTTTTCTATGATATTAGGGTGAGTAAATAATGACAGAATTTGAATTGTGTGGTTAATTATTCCTTTATGAATCTAGTAATCTATTAGACATGCAATGGTTTTGTGAATGTTTTTATACAATTGGAGTAAATTAGTATTAAAATTAACAATAATTCATAATATTTAAATAAACTACGAAATCTTTTTTTTAGGCAATTTGTGTTTTTTTCTGTAGCTTGGTAGAATTTCAGCAGTTGAAAATTTGAAGAAAATGTCAAACATCTGCTTTGTCTGTTGGCGTAAAATGCTTAATAAACTCTTAAACTTAGTAAGGAATTTGAGACTCAAAATAAGATAAAGTCAGTGCTGGATATCATTTAGGAATTGCTGACCTAACCGCACTGAACTCTAAAACATTTTTGGACAACAGGAAAGGTGACATTTTTTTCTGTTGAATGTATTCAAAAGATTTGTCTGGCTATCACCAGACCAAGCTCAATTTAAGATTGAACATTGATCTGGGGGAGTCTGATCTATATTTTCTACTGCACAAGAGGCGTGATCAACGAGCATTTTTCAAATGGCATTGTACGCAATCGGATAGTCCTTCAACCAATCAGACCACAAGAGGCGTGATCAACAGGCAATGACCCATTCTCTCTATCCGTCATCGTGTTAAACCCGTCAATAGGTGGATAAGCCAGTCTGTGATTGGTTCTCGCAAAAGTGCAACAGAAGCAGTAGAAATTAATGTACGGGTTTCCAGTCTGAGTTGCAGGGCGAAATCAAATCACCGGCAGATCAGGCTGGGTTTACCCAGTCTATCAAAAGATTTGACTCTAAATATAATTGCCTCCAAATGCATCTCCTCAGATATTGTCATACCCACAATTGCATTTTTTACACAGTTGGGATACTTCCATTTTGTTAGACCATTTTCCTTTAGAACTGCAAAACTTCATACCCTTGGATGCTTCATACTGAATATCGGGAGTGAATGTTTGCCAAAACTTAATTTAACAGATTTGTGGTTTATAACTAAGCTCTTGGTAACATTTGAATAACCTCACAAGTAGCTCTATAAACCTTAGTTCTTCATGTATGTCCTACACTTCTAAAAAGTAGTGTTTTTGCAAGCCAATACATACATTTAATTAAAGTAAACGTTAGCTTTTAGATGACTTAAGCATCCATATACATTATGCATCTATGTGTGTATGTATGTGTGCATAATAAATAAATAAATCCGCTAAAATACTAGCACAGTTAGTGAGGCTGGACACACATGAATGTGTAATTTAGGACACAAAGAGAGACAGACAAATAGGAAAAGAAAAAAAATTGTAGGAGTTACAAGGAGACGCAAGCAGGGGGTAAAAGAGAAAAGAATCACTTTTCATTGAACATGCCTCCTCCCAAGTATGAACATATTAATATTAATGGCTGCATTCCTTTGATTCAAGGCTCGCTCAGACAACACCTTTATTTGACCTGACAATTACAGCCCCACAAATACAATAGAGTTATTCAAAATGTCCTTTCCACAGATTTTCATTTTATGGCCAACAAAAGAGGTTAGAGCAAAAGGTATTTCTCAGAATTTAAGGGAATTCTTTGTGAAAGAGTCAAAGACTTAGCCTCATACCGCTCCCCACATGACTCCGAACCCATACATTCTTCCGTAGATCACAAACAGAGATGTTTGACAGAAGGTTGACACTGCTGTGTTTCATAAAATGAATGGTGACCACAAGCTAACTCTAAAATGAAACAAAAGCACTACAAATGTATCATAAAATATAGTTCATACAACTTGTGTGCTCTATTTCAAGTCTTTTGAAGCTAAACAAAAGCTGTGTGTATGGATCAGGTCTTTCCCATTGCCAAAGCTCTCAAGTGTAATTCATGTTATTTGAAGATTGATTCAAGATCCGATTCACAAACCAGTGACTCTAATGAACCAGTTATTTTTAGTGAATCAAAAACATGTAGTGCAGCCAATGTAGTCTGATTCTTTTGAGACCCGTTCTCTGAGTGAATCAGTCAAAAAGACTCAAACATAACAAAACCAGGAGTTACCATTTAAATTAGTCGAATCCTTCAACAAAGTTATTACTGAATCAATAACTTTGTTGAAGGATTATTCGATTCAGATTCAATCCAGTATAATACATTACAGAATGGGAAATGATTTGTAATCAAATCAATTTTGTGATTCAAATGAAATCAGGAAATATGAATCGATAAGCATCCCTACACAAAACTATCATATGGCTTTAGAAGATTTTGAATATAGCTTGAGTCATGGTAACCACTTTTATGGTGCTTTTTGTTACGTTTGAAGCTTGGTCAACATTCACTTTCACTGTATGCAACGGATCCTCCTGTGTTTCACAGAAGAAAAGAAATCATACTTATTTTGGGTTCCTTTTAAAGCGGTATGTTGATGTAATCAAAAGGTATTATTTTTGTACTGTTGCTTCAAACAGTCACTTTGTTTTAAACCTCTCTTGAGCATCTTCATCAGATACACTGCGTTAGCGTAGACACTGCCAGGGGCTCTACACCTCCACAGGGGCTCGGGCATGTTACCAACTCCTGGTCCTCCAGCTGCTGTCTGCTGACGTCCATAATCGTGTATGTATCTAAGAAACGTTCAAGCAGATTTATGCATTCAATTTGAACTTCTTAAATGGAGAATCCCGAGTACCCCATAGCAGTTTTCCTCTGGGCCGAGCATTTGACTTTATCCGCCCCTTTTATCTGTTGCTGAGAACTCCGAGTCGGCTTTGGGGAGTGATATGCGGCTAAGGAGAGAGGGAGAACGCAAGCATCAATCCCTAAAGTAATTATCTCAGCTCCTCCTCATTCCAAAAGGCTAAATATAAGTGAAGTTTTTAGCTCCCAGTGGCAGCCATGTTGCCTTTGATAAACGGTGCGACTATAAAATTCGGGTGCGATAGCCAGTATGTGCGTTTTTAGTGTTTTCTGCATTCACACAGCCTGGCTTGGAGTATAAATTCTCCTGCGCACAGTCTGTCTTTCTGCCATGCACAGTCTCTCACACGCACACACAAAAGCAGAAACAGATAGGCGGGCGAGTGTGGTTGTGCTAGATTGGAATTGTCAGAGGTGTCACATTAAATGTGCTATTATTAAGTCCAGGCTGAATTTTATGGCCTTGCAGGATCGTAAATTGGTTGGTCAGTCCTTTAAATTACGTATCCATCGAGCGATGTGCTCTATCCGTCCTCACTTTTCTCCTGCTTTACTTTCTCTTTCTCGCTCTCTCTCTTTCTCCCCCTCCCTTTCAACACGTACATATACGAGAGCTTGATCTTGACTCTTTGGCCCTGGTTGAAATGGATGGCTTGAGTGTGACGGGACGAGAGGAGCGCGGGATGCTGAGAGAAGCTGACATCCGAGTTCACAGAGGCTTTAGAGGTCACTGTGGCCCCTGGCCAAAGCCATGACCCTCCTGAGGGAATAACAAGAGAGCCTGTCTCAGTATATCGATCAGGGGAAACTTACAAGGAGCTCTAGTGCCGTTTAAAAGTTAGGAAGTCAAAAAATCACTATTTGTAGCAGTTTTGGACATTTCTCAATTGCCTTTGAATGAATTTGTGGAGGAAAATCTGCACTTGCAATTGTATATCAGAAAATCAATGTACAATAAAGAATCAAGTGATCGCTTGGGTCACGTTGTATGGTCACGATTATTTTTTAGACATTACCTTTCATGTAGTAGACTTTTTACATTCACAAAGATCAAAGTGCACAACAAATGGAGTTGTTGTCTCCCAAAAGTCAGTAAATCGAACCATAGCATTATGCAATTTTGCATAATGCCAGCGGTCTTCATTTTCACATTTGTGTCTACTCTGAACCACCCTCAAACACTGTCCTGGCAACTGAGAACTTAAAAGAGTTTGGTTTTTGCACTGCAAAATCAAATCCACTTTGCTCTCCCATAGGATAATAATGTGGACTTGGGCTCGAATCGATACGGTAAAACTGATACTATCGTTACTGTTCATATCAAAGTATACAGGAGCTGAATAAGCCTCCGGAGCTGAAATTCAGATATGGTCATGGGCATTTTGTTTCCCACATGTATTGTAAGTTGGAGACCAATCACAACAGACTGGGCCATCTGACCAATCAGAGCAGAGTAGCTCTTGAAAAGAAGGGGTTTATAGAGAATTATTACTGAAGCCTTGATCGAACCTTTTGAGACACTGTGAGAAAAGATGGGATGATGCAATTTATATGATGAGAAAATGAAACTGCATTTTGACCTTTCATGCATGTAAACCTATATTGTAGGACACCATAGCATAATTAGGAGCCTTAAAAATAGAATAATACGGCACTTTAAGGATTGTGCACTTAATTACAGCTCTCATCTGTATTTGATTCTTTGACGCTCAAGGACTTTGAGATGAAGTGTCTTTATAGCCCAGTATTTGACCTTGTCCATCAGCTCTTGATCAGATGTATTGATGACACTTAATTAAAACACACTTTGGGTGAATGGGTTAAGCTGATAGGCAAAGGCTGACAGCAGATAGATCAATAACACTGATCAGTGAAATGAAGATCTCAGGCTCTCAAAGGAGAGATAAGACTCTGTTTAACAAATTTACATAAGAACTGAGGTGATAAAGCAGTAAAAAAATCATTAAGTTATTAGCACTTTTCTCTCCTTTGAGAACTGGCTAGCAGAGCGCAGTCAACACTTAAAATTCAGCAAACAGAGTGCTACTGACCATTAGACAATCATGAACAGACTTTCCTGATCCATTTACTGCACTTGATTATTGCACTTGACTACGATTCAGATTATCTGTAAATCTAAAATACGAACGTGATAATCACTCCAAAATATACAGAAAGTAATTTCACCCTTTTAAAAAAATTAAGCCCATTAGCTTTTTTTTTTTTTGCATTCTGACAATTCCCATCACCATAATGGAAAATATACACACATCAAGCATAACATTATGACCACGTGAATAACACTTAACTATCTCTTCATCACGGTACCTGATAGTGGGTGGGATATATTAGGCAGCAAGTGAACAAGTTGATGTGTTAGAAGCAGGAAAAAAGGGCAAGCGTAAGGATTTGAGTGAGTTTGACAAAGGCCTAATTGTGATGGCTAGACGACTGGGTCAGAGCATCTCCAAAACTGCAGCTCTTGTGGGGTGTTCCCGGTCTGCATGACGAGTCAAACTGACAAGCTACTGTAGTTCATATTGCTCAAGAAGTTAATGCTGGTTCTGATAGAAAGGTGTCAGAATACACAGCGCATCACAGTTTGTTGCGTATGGGGCTGAATAGCCACAGACCAGTCATGGTGCTCCAACGCTGAAAGGATCAAAAGTAAGCACATGAGCATTAGAACTGGGCCACAGAGCAAAGGAAGAAGTTGGCCTGGCCTGATGAATCACAAAATCTTTTACATCACATGGATGGCCGGGTGCATGTGTGTCACTTACCTGGGGAACACATGGGCACCAGGATGCACTATGGGAAGAAGGCAAGCCGGCGGAGGCAGTGTGATGCTTTGGGCAATGTTCTCCTTGGGTCCTGCCATCCATGTGGATGTTACTTTGACACATACCACCTACCTAAGCATTGTTGCAGACCATGTACACCCTTTAATGGAAACAGTATTCCATGGTGGCTGTGGCCTCTTTCAGCAGGATAATGCACCCTGCCACAAAGCAAAAATGGTTCAGGAATGGTTTTAAGTGTTGACTTGGCCTCCAAATTCCCCAGATCTCAATCCAATCGAGCATCTGTGGGATGTGCTGAACAAACAAGTCCGATCCATGGAGGAACTACCTCGCAACTTACAGGACTTAAAGGATCTGCTGCTAACATCTTAACATCTAAATAATGTCACAAAAATGCAATTTCTTTTTATGCAAAATATTTTTTTTTCTTTAGACTTTTGAGCAGTTGTGGAATTAAAAATGTGTTTTCTTTCCAGAAGTTACTTGTCATATTTTGGTAAATAAAGAGCTGCTTTCTTTTTTCCAGATGGCCACAGAAGTGTTGGAGGATCTTCTAGAGGAGGATGACGAGGTTGTGGAGGTGTGTTATTTTATATCTTTTTAAAATGGTATTAGTGTTGTTACTCATTTCACAAGTTAACCAATTATAAAGAGTTTGATTAATTAAAACACATTAGACTGGAATGATGAAATGTTAAATATAAAAATAAATCACTTATAGGTGTTTATTTTCAGTTGTTGTGGTGTTGTTGTGTATTATCAGGCCCATACTACAGGCTCCACCTGGTTGGATGTTTGACACCAGCAGTTGATGCATTGCTCACTGTCTCAGACGGCTGGATTCATAATTTATGGCATTATATCTTGCTGAAATAGTAGTTTGTTTGTGTGAAAGTGCTTTGGTCTTCACTTTACTTTATTAGCTAGGGAAATTACTAACACAATGCTAGGGTGGCTAAAACTGAGATTCTTACACATTGCTGTTTGATGGACCAACACACACACACACACACACACACACACACACACACACACACACACACACACACACACACACACACACACACACACACACACACACACACACACACACACACACACACACACACACACACACACATGTTGTGTTTCCATGTTTTATGGGGACATTCCATAGGCGTAATGCATTTTATACTGTACAAACTGTATTTTCTATCCCCTACACTGCCCCTGCCCCTAAACCTACCCATCACAGGAGACATGCTCCATTTTTACTTTTTCAAAAACATCACTTAGTGTGATTTATAAGATGTTTTCCTCATAGGGACCAAAAAATGTCCCCACAAGGACAAAAATTTGATATTGCCATCTTTGTGGGGACATTTTGTCCCCATACCGTAGGATTACCAGTCCACACACACACACACACACACACACACACACACACACACACACACACACACACTCACACACACTCACACACACACACACACACACACAAGCACATTTCACCCCCACAACCCAATGCCACATAAATGTTGCTTTGTTTTGGTGCCCCACAATACATTAAAAAGTTTTATTAAACTCAAAGGCATTCATATCTTTTCTTTTGACTTGATTAAAAATAGCTTATATAGTACAAACAACATCCTGAGAGTTGATGCATAATTAATGAGCCAAACTGAAGCCAATACATTATTAAACAAATGAATATGAAACCTACTGAAAAGTGACTTTCAGAGATTTGATTTATTTTATTTTTAAGATTTCTTTATCACATAGTCCTACTGGCTATTTAAAGAAGAATAAGTCCTTTAGTATGTCAGTCTACTCTCCGAAGAGTCGCGACGGAGGTGTACCAGTCCACTCTCACACACGTATACACACACCCACACCCACAAACTCTTTCTCTCTAATAGATATCTGACAGATTGAGAGCGCTTACAGAGTGTTCTGAACATTCGGCTCAGGAGAGTCATAGAGTGTGAAAGAGAAAGAGACAGAGAGAGTGGGAGTGAGAGATGTTTGAACTCTCTGTGGTGTGTTATTGAGACATCAGAGAAGGGTATAGAGTGTAACAGTAGGTGATAAAATGAAGAGCACTTCAACACTGCACAACAAAAACATGCACACACACTCTTCCCCACAGCCCATTTGTGTCTGACTTCCCTTTATTCAGTGTTCTCATTTTTCAGGATACAAACAGAGCTGCCCGATTGTTTGTTTCTCCCTCTCTGTTTGCCACAAAATAAGGCTATTTTAATCCTGCCTGAAATCAAATATTTATAACACTGACAGAGTGCACAGGAAGTGCTTTAGGTTTGTTTTGTTAATTACAAGTGGCTGACTGACTGTCTTTCATGTTTTTGCAGCCTTCTTTTAGATATATTAACTGTAGGCAAGAGTGGGGTAAATTGTGCCAGATTTGACACAATTAATGCAATAGACCATTATTTCCAAACCTTGATCCTTTAGTAACTCCAACACTGCTCATTTGGAATCATTGGGGAATATGGGAATTATTTACATTTCAAATAAAAATATGAATACAAATGAGAGAAAAAAAATCCACATACTAATGTATAATCCCATTCCAATTATAATTAATGCGTAGCCCTATATAGAATCCCAATTCCAGTTTGTTGCACATTATTCCCATTTTTTATACCAGTTACACAAAGGTTTTAATAATCAGAATATTTGTATGTAGTGCAAAAATAGTCAGCATTTTGTAATAATAATAATAATAATAATAATACTGCATTTTGAAAACAAAGCTTATACTATTAGTTGAACCACAGGCACTGCTTACCCTGAAACATCTGACACACCCAGACTTTCTTTGTTATATATTTATCGTAAATCTATTGATATATATCTTCTCTTCCTGTCTCAGGTGTGGTATTTGTTGGGATGGCAGTTTTATTTGCAGCTGGATAAACAAGACCCGACAAACAACAGTGTGAACTTCAAGAAATTTGCCTGGACGTACCTAAGCAAGGCAAAAAAGGTAAAACTCACACATATACACACTGCTCTTTTGGAAATGATGAGGCAGTCTGATTTCATCTTGGCATAGTTTTCACTCTCCCCCACATACAGTACACACACACACACACACACACACATTTTCTACCTGGCTGATTCCTCCACCCGTCCCTTGGTCCCTTCTCATTTTTTCCATCTGTCATGGCTCTCTCAGCATGCCGTCAGCTCTTTTCAGCTCTTTTTCTACTGTGAAATTTCTCGAACTCTGCTGGTGTCCGAGCGCTATAGAAATGGAAAATGAAAGTCAAAGTTTGAAATAAAATGAGAGAGGGAATAGCTTGCAGGGTGAGGTATGACAATATATATAGTTCTTTTTTTCTAACCCCTTTTCTTCTTTTTCTTCCTCCTCCCCATTTCCATCTCTTCCTCAGGCTTTTCACTGTTACTTGACATTGGTTCTCTATGAGGAAACCTTTGGTCACTGCATGTAGTCTTTTATGTTCCTCTTCCATTGGTTTTCTGTCTCTGAGTCTCTCTTGTTTCTAATAGATTTGTCGTCATCTGTCCTTCAATTTCCTCCCGCTTCACCTTGCAGTCTCTCTTCTTCTGGAGAGGAAAAGACATGCCTTACTACGTCCTTGATGATCTAGTCAGATGAATTGGGAAGGCCAGACACACAACTTCTGTCTCACATATTTATACCTGTAGATTCATGTCTCTCCTCGAGTCTCTGAAGCACAGAATTTCATTACTTGGTTGTTGCAGAATGCTCTATTGATGGGTAGTTATGGCTAGCCAATAGGAAAGCAGGAGAAATTTATTTCAGTACTCTTATTGATCTTAGCGGCTGTTCAAGGTCTTAGACATGTAAACATGCAAATTAAAACAGCCAAACGAGACGTAATACAAATGCTGATCCTGTCTTTGTCCTATGGGATAAGATGGCATGTTTTTTAATGCCATGGTCTTTAATACTGTGGATTTTTAAATGATATATATATATATATATAATCAAACCCACAGTATTAAAAATATTTGTTTGAAAAAATGTAGGTGTTATGTTTTATATACATTTTTTAAAGTAAACACAATTATCCATTTATTAACGAGCCCAAGCTATGTTTCTTTTTTTCTTTTAATGGTTTATCTCCTCGACCGCATAATCCTGAAGGACTTCATAAGGTCTTTGGAGTTTGACTACTGTTTAAATCTGTGAAGAAGAAGAAGAATCATCACTGTTTGTGCTGCTCTATGAATTTTTTAAAAGGAAATTTGAAAGCAAAAATTGGCTCATGAGCACAAAATATGTAAATAAGACCTGAAAGTCACACTCTTGGCTTTGGTTCAGACTTGTGAATATTTAATTACTTTCGCTAACGTCTCAATTATTCATCTGCTCTTTAATCAGTGCCCCATATCGGCCAAGCTTTTGTTAGCTGTGTCATTAATATGGCCGTAATAAAGCAAACAGTAATTATTTATTAATTAGCCTTTTAGAAGGTCATCTCTCTGCACTATGAAATATACTGCCAGTTATGACCGAGTTAGACTAATGTTATAATGTATTGAAAGCAAAGACCTTTTAACATTTAGTAATAGATTTGCCTAAGCTGTTGATTAAATCTGGTGATCATATACATTTCCCATACTTTATGAAAAAAATATTTCAGTAGCATCATAGAGCGTCTTTTTTTGTGCACCTCTGCTTCTTTAAACCAATAAAGCAGAAATGCGTTTCCTTCTTCAGTAAAGCACAAAAGAAGATATTTTGAAGAAAAATGGATCTGGGTATTTGGTCCATACAATGGGTGTCAAGGGGTTTTTGAAGTTTGAACATTAAAGGGGATAGTTCACCCAAAAATGAACATTACCCCATGATTACCTACTCGCCTGTGTATATGACATTCTTTACATTAAAAAATGTTCTAGCTCTTCCAAGCTTTATAATGACTGTAAATGGCAGCCCAAATTTGTATTGAATAGACAAAAGTAGTTGAAAAATCTTAAAAAGTCAAGAAACCATGTTCTTGGATAGATAGATAAATAAATAACTAAAATAAATGGAGTGTACAATTCACCTGATATATAAAATGCGGACTTATAAGCACTATTTAAACAAGACATGAGTTACAATCCTTATCACCTGACATCTGTAATTTCATGTACTAATTTGGACAGGACTAATATCTCTGTGTTCATTTATTTTATTTATGATTAAAAGCCTATTTAAATAAACTTCACATAGACGTTTATAGAAGTGGCTTTATGATAAACCCACAAAAGTGAGCAGCAACCTCTATTTAGCCCTATTTATTAATTTTATAATTTTTTTTGTTTTTTTTTTGGGATATTATCCATGTTGAAATGAAAGCATGTAGAAGATTGGTGCGCAAAGGGTGGCTCAGGTAGGTCAAGCAACACATGAGGAGTGTTAGGATAATACAATATCAGCAATCAGGCATTCGCATTTGGACGGGATTCGATTTCTCAGAGGACCTTTGAGTTTGCAGAAAAAACTGTAGGTAATTTGCCATGTAGGTCATATTTACTGTGGTTGTGTGAGAAAAACACAGACATGGCTGATTTGGATGGGATTTAAATGGCAAAGTACCCCGTGAGAAAATAATTTCTTTAACATCCCCCTGGAAAAAACTAGTCCCGTCCGAATAGGGCTTTATTCGAAAGATTTAATTACGTTGTTAGCTGTTGCCCAAGTGCTGTGGATTACAACTGAAAGTATTTCCATATATTTTTTAAATCTTCAGTTTTATGCCTCTGCTTTAGTGATCATTAGCAAGTTGTGAAATTGATGGCTTCTGAGCTAATCTCTTGATTACAGCCTCGATTTTTTTTTCTGAATCGATTGATTTCCCCTGCTCCTCTGATTTTAATTAGCTTGTGGCTACTCTGCCTGCTGCGGATTTGTTTTCTGTGTATGGGCTCATATTGCTGTTCTCTACCTTCATCCCACCCTTTCTCGCTTCCACTCTCCCTTCTTTCTTCCGTCACACTCTATGACTTCAGGCAGGGTTCAGATTCCACTTTAGCCGCTATTCACCATTGATTTTCTGCCTTCTGCTCAATGTCTAGCTCTTTACACGTCCATCCTTTAGTACCCACCTCCCCTCCCCGTCCATACCTCACTACCTCTCTTTTCTCTCTTGTGCCATTCCTCACTACCTCTCTTTAATCCCTCAATTCCTTGCTAACGCTCTTTTCTTTCTCTTTTTCTTTCTGTTTTCTGTCTCTGTGAACTTATACCCGCAATTAACATCTGCCTAGTGGTCAGTCTAGATCTATTGCTGCTTATTCCTGGTGTTTAAGGATTAGTTGACCCAAAATTGAATATTCTGTCTCCCTCATGTTTTTCCAGACCTGCATGATACAAATACATTGAATGACAATTGCTTGTAAAAGTACGCAAAAGAAACATAAAGGCTTCATAAAAGTGGCATGACTATTGGGTCATATTCTAAGTATTCTGAATTCCTAAGCTTTGTGGAAGGAACATTTTTTTTTACCATTAACCCTCTGGTTTTGTTCATTTTGGAGTCACACTGACTTTTGGGAGTTGTTCATGGTCAAAAGTTACAGAATACCTGAAATGTAACTTTTTCAGTAAAATCAACTGTTTTTCTATTAATTTTATTACAGTCAAACCTGAACATTTAGTTACATATTTTGTTACATTTTTACATGTTTACATTTTGTTACATACAAAATTCAATACAAATTTAACGAATTGAAAAGCAATTCTTTATCAACATTTAAGCTTTGTATCAGTAGAAACCTGGGAGTATATTCGAATGATTAGCGCCAATGTGGGGGCGGGTTGCTTGAATTGTGGGTTCATGAAAACACAACAACAAAATCAGTACAATGACAAACTCACTTAAATAGGCGTATTTTGCTTTGAAACCAAATCTTTCACAATCATCTGGTCTGTCAGCTCCTCACTCTCTTATGAATGAAATCTGATTCCTGCTGTGTTTGTGCTCGACACATATTCGGCTCGTGCTGTATTGAGCATACACGTTCAGTTTTTAATTGTAGTGTCTGTTCTCTAACCGAACTAAAAGATTTTATCACTATAAATATCGTCTCTGGTTACTCAACGTAACCTTAGTTCCTTGAGAGGAGGGAACGAGACATTACGAATGGGGAAAACCCTTTTTCTCAAAATGCTGAAGCCTGATTGAATCTCTCTATTGCTTTGCAATAGCCAATGTCGTCCTGGCAATCGCCTGATTGGCTGGCCCAGCCACTATATAAGCAATGTCAGGTGCCAAAAACCTCAGAATCTTTCGACTGAACGAGAACTATTGAGGCTATGAGAGGCGTTTCACACGGCAGTTTACGTAATGTCTCGTTCCCTCCTCTCAGGGAACCTAAGGTTACGTTGAGTAACCAGAGACGTTCCCTTATCGAGTCGAGTTATACCTTATACATTACGTATGGGGTGTGAAAAGAAAATAGTCGGCCCGGTACAACAGAGCCAATGGCGCTTTCGGCTGTAACCACTGGTATGAGCGCGTTTGCCCCTCCCCCTCCAGGTCGGGTATCGGACCTGGTTGAAAACCTTGGCAGAGAGCCAACTCGGCGTTGACACTGTCAGCGTCTCCCCTATTCACAGTCGAACTTCGTTGGACTAGTGAAATATAGGGGGTTAATAAAGGCAACAAGATGTTGGTGCTCGAATATACAGCCGGCGTGAATAAGCGGGCATAGATAATGGGGAAAACATAGAAAGTGTGATTATGACTTAAAAGGCCCTATAGAGTTAACTTGACTCTGTATCGTCCCATGGTGCTTAGACGACCTAGTTGAAACCACGGTTGAAACACGCGCTGGGGTGGGGCGTGTCTTCAGGTGACTCAGTCGTCCAATGGCTGCTCAGCCTTCTCCTCCTGCACTGACAGAAAGTGTGGTGCAAACGAGGGAATATCTAAATTATAAAATCTCGCAAAAGTGTTGTGAGATGACATTTAGCCCAGGCCCATGAAGATGCCAGACTCCTAGTAGAGTGGGCACGCACCCCTATCGGGCAGTCAAGTCCCTGGGAATGATAAACTAGGTGCACAGCCTCCACAATCTTGTGCGACAGCCTCTGCTTCAACAGCGGGCCACCCTTCTTGGCGCCCGCGAATCAGACAAAGAGCTGTTCTTAAGTTCGATTCTGACTAGTTCTGTCTACATAAGCACGCAGCGCACGCACGGGGCACAAGGCGCACTTCCATGACGCTGGATCGGAGGTTGGCTCTGTGGAGCAAAAAGCTTGTATTGTGACAACCTGGGCCCCAAATGGGGTTTAGAGCAAATTAGGCGTGTAGCCGTGTCTGGGCGTGAGTCTGACCATACAATCGTCTGGTCCAAACTGCATATAGGCATTGTTGACTGAGAGGGCATGTAGATCACCTACCGGCTTCCCACATGCTAGCGCGAGCAGCAGCGCCATCTTAAATGAGAGCACCTTCAGGTCGATAGACTCAGCTGGTTCGAACGGTGTGTCCGATAGCGCTCTGAGCACTGAAGATAGGTCCCATACTGGCATTTGGCGAGGGCGGGGAGGATTCAGTCGTCTCGCTCCCCGAAGAAAGCTCGTTATTAAGGGGTGTTTACCCACTGAATGGCCGTCCAGTATACTATGAGAGGCCGCGATAGCAGCCACATAGACCTTCAGCGTAGACGGAGAGCTGCCATTATCCAGAAGTTCCTGTAGGAAGGTTATATACGCAGTTTACGGACTGACTCTGGGTCTGGGCCTTCCTCATCCAGGGACCACAGGAGTCGCGTTTGGAAGACCTGCAGGATTGCCATTGTGTGGATGGCAGATGCTGCGTGTCCTGCTGAAACATATGCCTTTTCAGCGATGTGAGCTGTGGCTCGGCATGGCTTAGAAGGCAGTGAGGCGGCTTTACAACCGCGGGACGGGCATAATTGAGCCGCGACGGGTTCTGGCACACGAGGGCAACGTTGCGTCAACCCCCCGCAGAGCCCCTTGAAGGGGTTTCCTGCGATCTGCCGGCCCGCGGCTCAGCATGGGCTAGGCCCAGACACAGCACACAATCTTCGTGTACATCCGGAAAGTCGACGGGCCCGCCACACTCGCGGAAAGAGACATCTTGAAATTTCGGTAATCCGCCGGTACGCAAGAGGGGATTCGCAATCCGCGTGGTCCACTCTCGTAGCGTAAATCAAAGCGAAGCGAAACCAGGCTCCAGGTGAAGAAGAAAGATTCTGAGGTTTTTTGGTGCCTGACATCGCTTATATAGTGGCTGGGCCAGCCAATCAGGCGATTGCCAGGACGCCATTGGCTATTGCAAAGCAATAGAGTGATTCAATCAGGCTTCAGCATTTCGAGGAAAAGGGTTTTCCCCATACATAATGTTGAGAAACCGACTCGATAAGGGAACTAAACGATGGTGGGGTGGTGCCACGGTGGGCAAGAGATTGTAACTGGTAGGCGTGGCTCGGGAGTGGCCTCGTAGGGTGCATTCTGGGAGTTGTTGTCTTTCATCCATATGAGCCAAAAATAAATTTTCTGGCTTTTCTCTGTCTAGAAGACACCAACTTGTAAAATAATTTCACATTTCTACTACATAAATAACCCAATTTAAATACACATTCATCTTTCCAGCTGTGAAGTACCCCTTTAAAGGGTTAGTTCACCCAAAGATGAAAATGAGACCATGATTTACTAAACCTCAAGTCATCCTAGGTGTCTATGGCATTCTTCTTTCAGATGAGTAAAATCGGAGTTATATTACAAAATTCCAGGCTAATCCAAGCATTAGAATTGCAGTAATCACATAGCCACAAAAGGCACCGAGTTTCGTACCATTCTGATGAAGGCGTTTTTTTTTATTTCGAAACATTCGAATTCAAAACACTTACAGCAGGGGGGTCCAAAGTCAGTCCTGGAGGGCCACTGTCCTGCAGAGTTTAGCTTCAACTTGCCTCAACATACCTGTCTGGAAGTTTCTATTATGCCTTGATTAGCTGGTACAGGTGTATTTAATTGGGCTTGAAGCTAAACTCTGCAGGACAGTGGCCCTCCAGGATCAGGATTGGACACCCCTGCACTCGAGGGTTTAGTCAGTCGGGAACTTGATCTTAAAATCAGATCAGTTTAGTTTTTTAAACAAATCATCTCGATTTTGTGATCTGAATTACTGAATCAAAACTGACTGATTTCTGAAGAATCGTATGACACTGAAGACTGGAGTATATGGATGCAAAAAATTCAGCTTTGCCGTAGCAGGAATAAATTACATTTTTAAATATATTCAGATCGAAAATAGTTATTTTAAATACGAATAATATTTAGCAATATTACTGCATTTATTGTTTTTGCAAATTTACTGCATTTTAGAATCAGTTGTTTGCTTCACATTAGCAGTTACAAAATCAAAAAATGTGGCCTTAATGCATTTCTGAGATACCTCCGAATGAGATTTAGTGGTCAAATCCCTTTCAGTGGATGTTATTAAGTTGGCTTTAATTGTTATTAAGTTGGATTTGGCCCTCTTTCCATACTTTTTCTTTCTCTCCATCTGCTTTTCTTTCTCTCTTCATCCCTCAGTACATCTCTTTTTATTCTTCATTACCTCCATCCCTTGTCCTGTATTGATCTGGACAGTATTGATTGGGCTTTGAGTGCATGACCATTAATAGCCATTAATAATCTTACATATAATGATTTGTCATGCTTATGTTATGATGCATATATGCTCCAACCTCTTGCTTTGTGAATAGGCAATCACACTTTATCGATTGAAGAAAGAAAAATTCGGAAGGCATTTCATCAGCTTTTGTTCTGTGTGGCAATATAGATTTTGTGTGTCACAATGTAACTGCAGTATTAGTAAAGCGTCTCGTTCAGTCATGGGTGCAAAATGACCAGTTTTGAGTGTCTCATTTCTTTGTCTGTAACTTACCATCTCCTCTAGTAAAACCCACAAAAAACACATTCACTTGAAAACACAGTGACACACCTTTTATGTGGCCTTAATAAACTTATATACACAGTTGAAAATGTATGTGCATAATCCAACCTTTGATATATAAAAGTTCATCGTGATATAAGAATATCCTGTAAGTTTCGGAGCTGAAAACGTCCTTGTTAGTCAAAGAAAAGCTTTTACTGACACCATGCCCAACAAATGCTCGATCTCAGAATATGTAGACTCTTGACGTCAATGTATGCTGAAACGCCGCCTCAACAGATGATTATGTACACCTGCTTCTGTAGCCCCGCCCACCGCCGCGGAGCTTAACAGATTGCGCTACCGAGCAATAAATATGTTGAAGATAGCAAGATATTGCGCTGTGTGTGGTTGTGGAAGAACACAGTCGCTGCATAAGCTTCCTTTGGATTCTAATATTAGGAATGAGTGGTTGAACTTTATTTTTAATGAAATAAAAACATGTTTAAGACATTGCACGTTTGTTCGCTTAATTTCACCGCAGAATTGTTTGTAAACAAGACACAGGTCGAGACTGATTTTGCAGACATATTGAGATTAAAACACAATGCTGTCCTTCTATATTGGATCCGACAGGAATGGTGCAACACATTTATGTGAGTAAAACATGTTTTTTATGTGATAGTATTGCATTGTTACAGATCGTTTTCAGTTACACTTAGAAAAAACAGACATTACAAATAAACCTATAAACCTAAAGGATAACTCAAGCTGACACTGGCTGTAATATCCTTTCTATTTGAGGTGTTCTTGGTTTATTGTCCTGCGTTTCAGGATCAGACTCTGGGTCGAACCTGAATGGGCGAATTATTACGGTTGCCATTTTTTTACATTGGACATTTTCATAACAATTCCCAACGGGGGTTGTCGGAACTCATTATAATATTCAAAACTGTTAACCAATCATAGCAGTGGGCGTTTACTTTCAAGTGTTCAGGAGAGAGGCTCAAAACCAAGGTAGAAAATACCCTATTACTGATTCATTATGATGTTTTTGAATGTAAAAAACACTCAAATGTAATAAGTTGACCTCAGACAACAGTATAAAAAAATAAAAAAGCCAGTTCATGACTGCTTTAAGGAGACATGGCCTCAGGGTTCCCCAAGGCCAAAATAATAAACAAAATAGACTTTTAAATAAAACATGAATAAATAACCTAATCAGGGAAAACTAGAATTACAAAGAAATTTCCCTAACTCCTTATACATAAACAAATCACAAAATAATTTAAAATAAATATCAGGACACCCCAAACTCCTAAAAAAATAAGTAAGATTCTGATTAAATCATCATGGGTTGCCACAGCTATGGCATATGACAGCGCTACTTACAAGGCAATTGTGTCTACATAACAGCTTGTTTTTATTAGTTCTTTTATCTTTGGGTCGTTCTATTTCTCACAGATTTCTGCTCGTTCTAAATCAGATACCGATAAGGTAGCACAGTAAAGATTACATTTATATGAATGCATTAATTCTACCTGGCACCGTCTCTCTTGTAATAGTGAAGCTGCGGGTTTTAGTTGCAAAGAAATATATGCTAGAACATTTCAGTTTCTAATCTGTTTTATTGATATCACAGAACAGTGTTGACAATACATTTCTAATGAAAGTTCATTATTTTCCATAATGTAATGATAAAAATTAAACTTTCATATATTTTAGATTCATTGCACACCAACTGAAATATTTCAGGTCTTTTATTGTTTTAATACTGATGATTTTGGCATACAGCTCATGAAAACCCCAAATTATCTAAAAAAATTAGCATATTTCATCCGACCAATAAAAGAAAAGTGTTTTTAATACAAAAAAAGTCAACCTTCAAATAATTATGTTCAGTTATGCACTCAATACTTGGTCGGGAATCCTTTTGCAGAAATGACTGCTTCAATGCGGCGTGGCATGGAGGCAATCAGCCTGTGGCACTGCTGAGGTGTTATGGAGGCCCAGGATAGCGGCTTATGCTCAGGTCGGCAGTCTTACCCATGATTGCGGTTTTGAGTAATGAACCAGGCTGGGAGTTTTTAAAAGCTGCAGGTGTTTCGAGTTAATTTGTTGATTCAGATGATTAGGTTAATAGCTTGTTTAGAGAAACTTTTCATGATATGCTAATTTTTTGAGATAGGAATTTTAGGTTTTCATGAGCTGTATGCCAAAATCATCAGTATTAAAACAATAAAAGACCTGAAATATTTCAGTTGGTGTGCAATGAATCTAAAATATATGAAAGTTTAATTTTCTTTTTAAAAAGTTTAAAAAACCTTTATCACAATATGCTAATTTTTTTAGAAGGACTTTTATGTGTGTGTGTTACAATGCAGAGTGGAGATTCATTTTATTAATTCATTTTAAAAATGAAAATTCTCTCATTAATTCCTCACCCTCATGTCATTTCAAACCCATAAGACCTTCATTCAGAACACAAATTAAGATATTTTTTATGAAATCTGAGAGCTCTCTGACCCCTCCATAGACAGCAATTTAATTAACACTTTCAAGCATTGTTAAACATTGTTAAAATAGTCAATGTGACTTAATTTCATGAAGCGACAAGAATACTTTTTGAGCGCAAAAACAAATGAAAATAATGACTTTATTCAACTATTTCGTTCCAGTCTCCTACGTAGTTTACGTAGAAAAAACACTGCAGCTCCCACGTCATCACACGGATGCGTCGTTGTGCTCACGTGAACAGCATATAGTCTCCTACACAGTTTATGTTGTAAATACAGCGCCTTTGAGTTCTACGGCAGCCGATGCTGTTCATGTGAGCACCACGACACGTGCGTGTGATCACTGCACTGCACAACGTAAACTACGTAGGAGACAGGCACAGACTAGAACTAAATTGTTGAATAAAATCGTTATTTTAGTTTGTTTTTGCGCTCAAAAAGTATTCTCGTCGTCGCTTCATAAAATTAAGGTTGAACCCCTGGAGTCACAAGGAATCTTTTAACGATGTTTTTACTACCTTACTGGGCCTTGAAAGTGGTAATTAAATTGCTGTCTATGGAGGGGTCAGAGAGCTCTCAGATTTCATCAAAAATATCTTAATAATATATTTGTGTTTCGAAGATCAACAAAGGTCTTACAATGCTTGAAAGTGTAATCATCAAAGCCCTTGTGCTCTGACACTTCCTGATCCCATTCTCTCTCTCTTTTCCCTATCCTTTCCTCTTTCAGATGTAGTATAAATGAAAACGTGCTAAAAATAATTTCATCTCAAGTTTGTCAAATTCATCATAAAATGTTCACTAGGATGCAGAGGTGGGTAGAGAAGCCAAAATCTGTACTCAAGTAAAAATACAAGTACTTACAGAAATATTTACTCAAGTAAAAGTAACAATCGTAGTTACTTGAGTAAGAGTAAAAAAGTATTCGATGAAAAAAATAAAAGTTACTAGTTACTTTCGATCTGATTGATAAGAAGCGACCTCTCCGTATGTGTGTGTGTGTGTGTGTGTGTGTGTGGGCATGTTTTTGTGAAATATCAGGACACAAATGTGTATAATGACATGGGTATGACTTAGGTATTACAAAAAGAGGGTGAAATATGAGGACGTTCCCCATGTCCTCACTTTTCAAAATGCTTATAAATCACACAGGATGAGGTTTTTTTCACAGAACGTAAACTGCACAGTCTCCTGTGATGGGTAGGTTTAGGGGCAGTGTAGGGGGATAGAAAATACGGTTTGTACTGTATAAAAACCATTACGCCTATGGAATGTCCCCACATTTCACAAAAACAAACATGTGTGTGTGTGTGTGCGTGTGTGTGTGTGCGTGTGTGTGTGTGTGCGTGTGTGTGTGTGTGTGTGTGTGTGTGTGTGTGTGTGTGTGTGTGTGTGTGATTAATGGTTAAACAGTGTAAATTAATGGTGTGCTGGGCTAACCAGAGCTCTTTTTATAACATACTTTGTTCTTATATTTTTATAAGTATATGCATTCTTTAGGTAGGAATAAAATACAATCCCGTTTTTATTTGTATGTATTTTCTACACTTCAGACAGGTGTCTGTCTGGATTTGTGTATAAATGCAAGACGTCACATTAGGCTATTCAGTTTGTTTCGTTTTGTGAAAAAAAGGATATGTAAATGTGCAGATGTGAACGTTTGTTCGTGGACGTGTGTTGTTTGGAGAAAACGACCTGTCATCGCTTGCACAAGAGCGCATATGAGGAAAACACTCGGAATTTTTAGTATTACAATAAGGGAAAAGTGTCCATAGTTACCAAATGACTGTTAATAGTTTTCAATTATAGGCCTCATTGTGACACTTACCGCTATATGTTTTATCAGGTTGGAGCTGGAATTCTTGTATGCAAAAAATGTACTCAAGTAAATGTAATGAAGTAAATGTAAATCGTTACTACCCATCTCTGCTAGGATGTTTGTGCTGCATTATTGTGTAGACGTTTATGAAAGTTTTGAAAAAAATTAATAAATAAATACACTTTTATTATAGGTTGTGCAATATTGCAATCTCAGTTCATTTTTATAGTAGATTGATGGTTTATAAATGTACTTTATAACCTACCATTCTGCTTGTATTTCTGCTCTCCCAGTTGAGTGAGAGTCACAGAGCGTCTTTTGTTCAGTGCCTTTTGTGTGTTTGTTCTTTTAGCCCAGGTCTGTAGTTTGATGTCTTAGGAGCCGTTCTCGTCTCTTGAGACATAGGAAGGTGTTATCACTGTGCTCTTAGAGAAATCACTTATTGTGGACACAAGCACACACGGGATTGGAGGTACTTATTCATCTATAGATCCACACTGAAAACTCTATCCTGCCTTTTGTTATCACTCTATTTGCACTTATATTGTCCCGTTTTGATGCACAGAAGTGTTTGAAAGTTGACCTTTTCCTTAAATGTTAGGTGTGATTAAGAAAGTGAAGAAGTTGAGAACCAGGGCAGTGAGAGGATATGCTAGTTATACATTAAAGACTGAAATGTCCTCCCAGGTTCAAAGTAAATACATTGAAAACGAAATTATATTTTTGTAACATGCTTTAACTTGTTTGAAGTACCATTATTTTGTTACAATATAATTCCTTTGTAAATGTCTTTGTTGGGTCTTTAACTACATGTTGCCATTTTAGCACCTGTCAGTAAGATTTCAGTGACATTCTGCAGGAAACATTTTTTATGCCTGTAGGTCTTTTTGTGTTTTATGAATGAATCATTTACTCATGACCGTTTATCCGGTTTGTCCACCAACATAATATCATGTTAGAGGTTGAATCAAGCAATGAAATGGTCCTTCGAGGCCAAGCTCGAATGCTTTTTGAAATATCTTATTCGTTCTAGTGAATCGGTTTGCTCAGATTTTTTCAGAAACATTAAAAATTCAAATCCCTGTGCAGAAGTGCTGCATTTTAGGTCTTATATTCTTAAATTCGGACTGCAAAGTCACAACTCGTGTGTGTGTGTGTGTGTGTGTGTGTGTGTGTGTGTGTGTGTGTGTGTGTGGAATGTGTGTGTGTGTGTGTGTGTGTGTGTGTGTGTGTGTGTGTGTGTGTGGGCATGTTTTTGTGAAATATCAGGACACAAATGTGTATAATGACATGGGTATGACATAGGTATTACAAAAAGAGGGTGAAATATGAGGACGTTCCCCATGTCCTCACTTTTCAAAATGCTTATAAATCACACAGGATGAGGTTTTTTCACAGAACGTAAACTGCACAGTCTCCTGTGATGGGTATTTTCTACACTTCAGACAGGTGTCTGTCTGGATTTGTGTATAAAATGCATTACGCCTATGGAATGTCCCCACATTTCACAAAAACAAACATGTGTGTGTGTTCGTGTGTGTGTGTGTGTGTGTGTGTGTGTGTGTGTGTGTGTGTGTGTGTGTGTGTGTGTGTGTGTGTGTGTGTGTGTGTGTGTGTGTGTGTGTGTGTGTGTGTGTGTGTGTGTGGAACTGTGCAGATATAAATGACTATCTGTCAGCTGGACAGTAAGGTCAGTTGTGGATCAGGAGTCAGTTCAGCCCAGCCGTTCATCAGAGGAGAGAGGTACAGAACAAGAGTGAGAGATACGGCCTGAGGAGAGTGATTTAGGGACAGTGGGAGGAGTCCTTGATGGTAATCTGAATGATGAAAGAAGGCAGAGAAAGAGGGAAGGACAGACACAAACACAATCACATTCATTACTTTCAACACAAATGCACACTACACAGTGTACGTGTGTCAGGTTTTGTCTGAATTCCATCCAATGGCTATTATATATTTATGCATATATTTAATTTATTTATCTAAATGAAGAATTATAAATAAAAAAACAATTAAATATATTGAGAATAATAATTCAGAATTGGGGGCTAAAAAAAATAATTATCTTAGTATGGTATCCCCGCCATGACAGAAACAAACATGTGCGTGTGTTGGTGTTTGTACAAGTATACTGTATGAGTGAACAATTGTGTATAATGACACGGTTAATATAATAAACATGGTGTAATAATAATAAAAAATAATAATAATAATAATAATAAAAAAAAATAAAAAAATATATATATATATATATATATAGTATTGTTCAAAATAATAGCAGTACAATGTGACTAACCAGAATAATCAAGGTTTTTAGTATATTTTTTATTGCTACGTGGCAAACAAGTTACCAGTAGGTTCAGTAGATTCTCAGAAAACAAATGAGACCCAGCATTCATGATATGCACGCTCTTAAGGCTGTGCAATTGGGCAATTAGTTGAATTAGTTGAAAGGGGTGTGTTCAAAAAATAGCAGTGTGGCATTCAATCACTGAGGTCATCAATTTTGTGAAGAAACAGGTGTGAATCAGGTGGCCCCTATTTAAGGATGAAGCCAACACTTGTTGAACATGCATTTGAAAGCTGAGGAAAATGGGTCGTTCAAGACATTGTTCAGAAGAACAGCGTACTTTGATTAAAACGTTGATTGGAGAGGGGAAAACCTATAAAGAGGTGCAAAAAATGATAGGCTGTTTAGCTAAAATGATCTCCAATACCTTAAAATGGAGAGCAAAATCAGAGAGACGTGGAAGAAAACGGAAGACAACCATCAAAATGGATAGAAGAATAACCAGAATGGCAAAGGCTCAGCCCATGATCACCTCCAGGATGATCAAAGACAGTCTGGAGTTACCTGTGTACTGTAACGTGTGTGTGTGTGTGTGTGTGTGTGTGTGTGTGTGTGTGTGTGTGTGTGTGTGTGTGTGTGTGTGTGTGTGTGTGTGGCCTAAAGAGAAATGGAGGAACATTGTGTGTGTGTGTGTGTGTGTGTGTTCTTTGTGTGGGGGCCACAGGCAGTTTGTGAGACGACCCCCAAACTCTGAATTCAAGCCACAGTACACAGTGAAGACAGTGAAGCATGGAGGTGCAAGCATCATGATATGGGCATGTTTCTCCTACTATGGTGTTGGGCCTATTTATCGATACCAGGGATCATGGATCAGTTTGCATATGTTAAAATACTTGAAGAGGTCATGTTGCCCTATGCTGAAGAGGACATGCCCTTGAAATGGTTGTTTCAACAAGACAATGACCCAAAACACACTAGTAAACGGGCAAAGTCTTGGTTCCAAACCAACAAAATTAATGTTATGGAGTCCAGCCCAATCTCCAGACCTTAATCCAATTGAGAACTTGTGGGGTGATATCAAAAATGCTGTTTCTGAAGCAAAACCAAGAAATGTGAATGAATTGTGGAATGTTGTTAAAGAATCATGGAGTGGAATAACAGCTGAGAGGTACCACAAGTTGGTTGACTCCATGCCACACAGATGTCAAGCAGTTTTAAAAAACTGTGGTCATACAACTAAATATTAGTTTAGTGATTCACAGGATTGCTAAATCCCAGAAAAAAAAATGTTTGTACAAAATAGTTTTGTAGTTTTGAGTTTGTACAGTCAAAGGTAGACACTGCTATTTTTTTGAACACACCCCTTTCAACTAATACCCCAATTGCACAGCCTTAAGAGCGTGCATATCATGAATGCTGGGTCTTGTTTGTTTTCTGAAAATCTACTGAACCTACTGGTAACTTGTTTGCCACGTAGCAATAAAAAATATACTAAAAACCTTGATTATTCTGGTTAGTCACATTGTACTGCTATTATTTTGAACAATACTGTATATATATATATATATATATATTGTGTTATGGGTTGGTTTAGGTGTAAGGGTTAGTGTAGGGAGCGGATCACAGACACACAATCAACACCTCCAACTAAAGAACCCACCCAAACAGTGGGTGACATTGTGTTCAAAACACAAATACAGCAGTGGAGAAGGTAGAAATCTTGGATAAAGTGGAAGACACACTTTATGCAGCAGTAGCTTTGTCTAGGAGGAACATTTCTGTGTAGTCTACATGTTTGAGAGCTTATTAAAGGATGTAAAGATGAGGGGATTAAGTGGCTGACGGGTGGACTTTGGGTTTGTGGAAGGTGTTTTTGACACGGTGTGTGTATGTGTGTGTGTGTGTGTGTGTGTGTGTGTGTGTGTGTGTGTGTGTGTGTGTGTGTGTGTGTGTGTGTGTGTGTGTGTGTGTGTGTGTGTGTGTGTGTGTGTGTGTGTGTGTGTGTGTGTGTGTGCATGTGTGCGTGTCAATGTGTCAGTGGCTGATGGAGTGTAACTCTTATCGGGACTGGAGATCAGGTCTCAGTAATTACAGGGTGGAACTCCAGATGGTGGCTGTTGCTGAGGTAACACATTAGAGGGAGCGCCATCCTCCTCTAGATTGATTAAATAAACACAGCTCAGATCTGTGAATCCAAATCGCAGGAGCTGTGGCACAAGTGTTTCTCAATTCATTTATTTATTCGCAGAGGGGGTGGGCGAAGTGGTACAGGGTCATTCTCTGTATGCTGTGCTTTTTCTATCACTGTGGAACATCATCTCAGGGAAATTGCTCCCAGGAGGATTGTGTGTTAAGTTTAGATATATATTTACACAAAATGCAAAAAAAAAAAAAAAATGTTTGCAGATGATGTATGCTAACAAGCAAAATACTAAATAGAATATCTAAAATAATATCTATCTATGTCCGTCCGTCTGTCTGTCTGTCCGTCACTTTATTTGCCATTCTATCTATCGTTCTATTGCTCGTTTCTGTATATAGTTTGAATGGCATTCTATCTATCTATATATCTATCTATCTATCCATCTATCTATCTATCTGTCCGTCCATCCGTCGTTTTATTTGTCATTGTATCTGTCTTTCTATTGCTCGTTTCTGTATATAGTTTGAATGGGATTGTATATAACAATTAAAAGCACTCCATTTATAACACATTTTAATGTCATTTTTATGAATCATTTATTCTGATTTGTCTTTTCCTCTCTTTTTCTTAAGCACTCACTAATTTCAGTCACTCTTTACTAATGAGAGCATTAGAGGGCTAATGAATATGCTCACGACAATACCATTTAAAATCTTAGTTTTTTAAATACATTAGGTAAGAGCTAAAAAACTACCTATGCTTTTTTTTATGATTAGCAAGGTGTGTTTACTAATTCTCAGAACCAAGCATGGTACATTTACCTAGAAATGTTTGCCCCGGTAGAAATTTGGTCTATTAATTTGAGTGCTGAACCTGGAATTTAATGTAACGGTCCCAATGACCATCCCAGGTAGCTATCCACTCCTCTTATGCATTAACCAGTATATAACAAATCATTCAAAAGACATTTAAATGTTCCAGTCCTGTGAGCCAATGTGAGTTTAATGTGTAAGTGTTGCTTTATCGTCACAATTAACCTTGATATCCGGCAGCGAAAAGGCCGGACAGTACATGCACACACATCAACATTGTGTTAAAATGCCCTCATGGGCCTAACTAAACCTGTGTGGCCAATGGTTGTAATGTTTGTGCAAGTGTGTGTGAAGGTCAGATGTGTAGAGCAGGTAGGAGATTCAGAGTCTCCTGAGGGCTTATGATCGGTCCGTAAATGAGATCCCACGAGGCCCAGAGAGCCCAGTCGCCACTTGCTGTTGCTTAGCGACCGTTCCCACGGCTCGGAGGGTGATATAAGGGAGCAACCGGCTGCCCACTGACAGTATGTATGTGTGAGATGACCTGGTTAGTCTGTGAGTGTGAAGGACTCTGTGGTTCCGCTCCTGGGGGAGTTAAATAAGGTTCTATGGTGCTAAAACTCATTAAATAAAAAGAAGGAAAGAGAGGAAAGAACAGCGGAGGAGAGGTTGATAAGTTGTGGGGTCACTTTCTCCAACCTTTTAAATGACTGCTCTTTCATGTATTAATAAGAAATGTGCTTTCTTAATTAAAGTCTGCTTGTTAGAGTAGACAGAACTTCTGCGCCTGCATGATTACAGTTCACTGAAGAGAGGTCTGTACCCCAAGCACACTGCTAATACCTCATAAGGAATGACCTTTTCAAAAAATAGTGTGCATTAGTCATTCTCACACGACACTTTCTGAAAGTTGAGGAAGTTTGTACAGTAAGCTCTCTTCATGGCTCTTTGACTGGGTGCAAATCTGTCTGGCATCTGTGCTCTTTTTAGCTTTGTCATCATTAACCGTATTCATATCACATCATGACTGCTTGTTATTCAAGTGAGGTTTACATCAATCTTTAATTACTCAAATAATACTTTAGGATAATAAATAATAACTATTAATACAGTAAAGCAGATGAAGATAACTTAAAATGTGCATGTAGCCAACTTTTGATAAATATTTTATATTTGTTTATTAATTGTATTGTTATTCTAGTTATTTTTAGTTTTATAGATTTCATTTTTTCTAGTATAATTTACCATTGATGTATTGTGTATAATGTAAGCAACATGCATTAGAAAATACACTCTTAATGCATGATAACTTTGTGTTTATTGTAAGTGCGCTGCAGTTTTATCGTCTGCCACTTTAAATTCTCATGCGCTTTAAAGCAGGATAGATTCTGATTGGCTGTCATTTTTTTATCATATCATTTTTTATCATCAGCTAAAAAAAAAAAAAACATTCTGAAAGTGAATACATTGCATAACATACTGATAACATGCAATAAACCAATCAGTCTCATCTCCCATTCCCTTTAAAAGCCAGTTGCTCTTGCACCATGGAGGATTTGCTATGAATTAAGTCATAAATTAAGAAATCAACTTTTCATTCAGCCTTTGATATATAAAAGTTAATCGTGATATAAGAATATCCTGTAAGTTTCGGAGCTGAAAACTTCCTTGTTAGTCAAAGAAAAGCTTTTACTGACACCATGCCCAACAAATGCTGGATCTCAGAATATGCCAACCCTTGACGCGTGTAGTGAAACACCGCCTCAACATAAGTACGCCTGATTCTGTAGCCCTGCCCACCGACTCGTGGAGCTAAACGGATCGTGCTACCGAGCAATAAACATGCCGAAGATAGCAAGATATTGCGTCTAGTTGTGGAAGCACACAGTCGCTGCATAAGCGAGTGGTTGAACTTTATTTTTAATGAATATCTAGCTCACGTGGGGAAGACATTGCACGTTTGTTTGCTTAATTTCACCACGGATTCGTTTGTAAACAAGATACTGGATTTGCAGACAGGATGAGATTACATGAACGAACGAAGCAACACACTTATGCGAGTAAAAAAGTTTTTATATATGTGACAGTATTGCATTGTTACAGATCATTTGATATCTATTGATTATGTGTATGTGTCTAACTGACCACAACTTCCACGCTGTCACAGGCTGGAGAATCCTTTATTTGTGGTGTTGCTGGTTCATTGCGATTCGAGATCAGGCTCGGACATGTATGGGCCAGGGCTCGTAAAGCCCAACATCCCGGGGCTAACTTATATTTTCCAGACAGGCTACCAAAATGTAAGTCCGTCGGCAGGCCAGTGAATCTTAAATAGTGAAATAACATTCCTTTCTTGATGTGCGTTGTTCACTCTCTTGATATTTGAAGAAAAAATAAAATTACGGAAGTTTTGAACATGCTGATTTGTTTGACTTATTTGTCTGGTTATATCCACTAATCAGGCAGGCCAAGTAATAAAAAATAACATTCTAATATAATTCTAATATAATTGCGGGTGGATGAGAGATCATCCACCCGCAATCACTTTGTTTTTTTGCTAAGACACTTTGCGAGCCCTGTGGGCGAATCATCATTCCGGTTGTCGTTTTTCCATTCGCATCCAAAAAAATGCCTCACGTGTACTCATGGGGGAGCCGGAGCTTATTATAATATGCAAAGCTTATCCAATCATAGCAATGGGCGTTTACTTCCAAGTGTTAGAGAGAGCCTCAAAACCAGGGTACAAAATAGCCTGTTACTTATTCATTGTCATGTTTTTGAATGTAAAAAACACGCAAACATCATAAGAGTGACCTCAGACAACAGTATAAAAAAATTAAAAATCCAGTTCATGCCTTTAAAAATGTTTTTGTGCTGCGCGTCTCTCAGAGTGGATGTGCGTTGTGGACCCGCCTGTAGGAGCATATTACTAACACGCCCTTTAAATAACGCGCTATTGACTTTAAACCAGGTTTCAGTTGGTCAATGGCGCAGTCGTCTTCAGTTCCCTCAAAATTGCAAAGTGCAAGCAATGCATCTGAACACACCTCGTTTTCAGACCATTTGCCATTTAAACAATGTGGCACTGGTTGTGAAAAAGATGACTGTGTCAGGCTGAAACTTGCAAAAAACACTTCATTGTATTAATTGTACTGCTTCTCCTGCTGAAACAGGATGAAATCCTCAGCAAGCTTTTTATATAAACCGAAGAGAGAAAGTGTGAGGCGATATATTGTTTAGCCATCACTTTGAGAATTGGTTTTTTATCATGTTCTTTCGGGGGATATTTTACAGTGATAAGAGTTGAGACAGTGGGGGGATTGAATTCTCTTCCTCTCCTGGCAAGCACTCAGTCACTTGCTGAACAGTTTCCCACTGATGCAGAGCTTGCTTCGTTTGAGCTTGGAAAGGGTTCACTAATTTGTGGAATTTTCCAGCTGACTTCGCTTGCACTGGACCTTCTTGAAGAAAGATGGAGTGAGAAAGAGAGAGAGTCCTTGAAAGATGGAGAAAAGAGGAGTTAGATAAAAGAGGAATATGTAGGAGTGGCACAGAGGAGAGTGTTCACACTGCAAAACATGTCAAGCCTGGAGTCAAAGCTGAGATTTCTCTTTTCTCTCTGAATAAACACTGCCACTATTCTTCTGATAATAATCATAAGATCTGTTTTCTTCTTCTTCTTCTTCTCTGATCTGTAGCTCTATGTGAAGCTGCGCTGTGAGGACGCACCCATGTTTGAGCATACGGAGCAGCTGTTAGCCGAGCTGGGTGGTGAAGACCATGGGGCTGATGATGATGAAGCTGAAGCTGGACCTTCTCTAGAGGACATTGAGGATGATTTTATTCAAAGCAGCGATGAAGAAGAAGATGCCATGGATCACTGACAGAATGCTTTTCACTATTGTTTAAACTAATAGTCTTCTATGTGCTCATCCAAATAGAATATTAAAACGGAAAGCAGTTGGCTGCATCTTCACACCATTTCCTCCACCTTCTCTCTCCCTCCTAATTACTTTCCACCTTCTTTTTCGCTTTTGATTTGAGTTTGATCTTTCTGACTAAAGTGGGATGTGTTTTCTGTTTGCCTTTTTTGCATGCTGAGACTGAGAACGATCAGGACATCTGTCACATTAATCTGGACATTGATCAAGATGGTTTCATAATAACTTCATTTATTTCTTGTGTTTTATAAGCCTTGCAAAGTGTTAAAAAAAGTCAAAATAAAAAAATAGAAATACAGGTATTTATAATTATATACAACGTTTATTTTATCTTATGTATGGAAAGAGAAATGTCTTGAGGAACTGAAGTATTTTAAAAACAAACAGCTAAATGCCCATTCGCATGCTTATGTCTCCTTGAGATGATGATGATAGTGTGAAATCATTGTCTCATTCTGCCTTCATTATTACATGGGGTCTTGTGAGAACGTAATCAGTCATTCCAGAATCTAGCTGGAAGACATTTCTTCTCTCAATATATTTGAGTGTTTTGTAATGTCCTCCATCTAATGATAAACCTAAGGATCATTCTGGTAATGGATGTGGGAAACAGTTCTTGTTGATCTCCATGCAGACCCCAGAAATGTGGTAGAATAATGCCACAATCACAACACGTTATTATAACGTGCCTCGATGTTTGTTTGTTTTTGTCTTTTCCGATGCTCTCTGTCTGTCTTTCAGCCTTCACGGAGAACTGTTTCTATGAACTTTTTCACATCAAATATTCCAGAGATGCTACAACAAGCCTCGAGTTCAAACGAGACATTTGGTTTCATGTTGTGAATTCTAGGCAAATCTCATAATCCGATCACACGAGGGCTGCCAGTTTCCCAGCCCTAATGAAGATTCAAGGTTTAATTAAGCTTATGGACTTTTTGCTTCTCAAATATGGCGAGCTTGAGATGAAATATAGTTGTTGTTTTTTTTATTTAACAAAAAGGTTTCTTGTAACCCTGACATATGCCCATAAAACTGAGTACAGTATCATTCCTATACAGCACCTTTCAAAACGTTTGAGTCGCTATGATTTTGAAAATGCAGGTATAATTTCTACATTATGAGGACAAATGTCCTACAAAATCAAGTGTCCTTATGGGATTGCTATAGAAGAAAACACTTTATAAAGCAAGTGAAGTTTTTGAAATACAGAACTGCAGAATGTTTCTGTGATGGGTAGGGGTAGGATTAGTGAAGATAGTAGATACAGACTGTACGTATAAAAATCATTATGTCTATGGAAAGTCCCCAGAAACATGAAAAAAACAACGTGTTTGTGTTTGAAAGAGTGTCCATGTCTATCATGGCTGCATTTATTTGATAAAAATGCAGCATATATCACTCATCATTCATTGCTCGAAATAATGGTGTCACATGATCCTTCAGAAATCATTCTAATATGCTGATTTGCTGCTCAAGAAACATCTTTGCTGTTGCTTTTGATCAGTTTAATGCATCCTTGTTGAACAAAAGTGTATATATAAAAAAAAACACTGACTTTGAAACGTATTATACAGTACCCTTTCCAAAAAATTAATTTGTGTGATAAAATGTCACAATATAGCACAATACAAAAATGCAACTATGTACAGAGTTTTAGTGTCAGTACTACATTAAACTACTATATAATGTTGAATATAATGTGTAATAATGCAATGGGAGAATATTTGTGGGTCCTGATAATGCCAAATGTCAGTAAAAAGTGGCCACATTATTTTAAATATATCTAGTCAGTGACAGTGCAAGCATATTCGTCTACAATAATTCTGTATTTTCAGCTTTAGAATCATGAATATTTTTATTCTGGTTTGCGCATTTGGTTACCAGCTTCAAGTCCAAGCCTATTCATTTCCACCCCCAGTGTTATACCAAATTTAGCATTTTAATTACAGTACATTTTTTGTTAACCTTTTACCGTATGTCTTGGTTTATTGCAGTAATATTGTATTGTGAGTTCAGTATCGAATCATGGCATGAGGGTGTTATTACACCCCTAGTGATTATGTCTAGAGACATGATAGAGTGTTTATACTATATTTTGTTCTTTGTACAGTCACTTAATGGTCTTTTAAGCCCACTGGGTTTTTGAATACCTCAAATAGTTATTAACACGTGGCCTTTGAAGGACATTTTACACAGACAGAGCATGTGGGTGTATTAATAATTCAGCGGAAACGGTGACAAGAAGGGAAATGACAGAAAGCAGAATGACTGTATGAATGAAAAACATTTATGCTAAAACCTGTCAAGTTGAGATATATGTGTACTCATAAATCAGTGGCATGTTTAATAATTCCTAAAAGACGAAAAATGGATGAAACCTCCTTTTTATATTAGTCTTACTCAGTGAAGGCCGTGATGGGAAGCTCTGTTATAGAAAATCACCGGACAACAACAGCTAAATGGAAAGATCGATGATAAATTGGTCACCTGAATAGTAGAGCTCACTGCAGCTTAAGTTACAGTGTCTGCACTTATCAGGTCAGTCTCCATGATATATTTAGTCCGAACAGTCTTCCCGAGGGTCAAGATCAAGCCTTGTGCTGGTTGGGATTTCAATTAAATCACAAAGGCTAGTCATCCATTTAGCCTTTGAATTTGGCATTACAAAGCTTAAATCTAATAAGAATTGTTACTTGTTGATCATGACACTGTGTGGAATAAAAATGGAGTATATTTGATTCAAACAAAACTGCTGTGTACGTCTGGATATTCGGGTGTCATCACTAACAAATTAATTCACACTTTCCAGCAGCTTTCCATGTTTTTTGAGAGAAATGTGAAGGCATGCTATGCCTTATGGGTATAATGTTCCCCTGAGTTCTCTTGTTTTGTTGACTCGTCCCCTCCCCTCACTCATTGAAGGGTCGATTTTACACTTGGGCTTTTAGAATAATGGAAAGGCACTTAAGATGGGAACACGCGTTCCACCGGGGAGAGCAGTGTGAGAAAGAACATTGAGAACATGTTAAATTACGTTATGAAATAGGGCTGTAGAGTAAAAGTGTCAAGGGCAAGACTGCTATTAAAATCTTTCATCTGTGCTCAGGTTTAAACTATGTTCAGCTCACTCTGAAGTAGGAGTTTTTACTCATCTAGACGTACATGTACTGTAATGTGGCTTCTTCCACAATATATTTATTGGATTTATGGGAAATGTATCATTAACTATAAACCAAAGTTACGCCTCAACTAAAGACAGATTAAAGATTATATAAATTTACTATAGAAAGCATCTTTGGGGTTTCCATAGTTTCTATGGAAATCAATAGCACGGATATTAGGTCATTGACAGGCGACTCAAGGATAGGTAAGTAACACTGTTAAAATAGCTGATATCTTTGGATTTATGCATTGTTGGAAACATTTGGGATAGTGTAAGTACACAGAGTACCCATCAACAAAATATATACATTGTTCTAGTGTTTTTTTTCTATCGTACATATATATTGTGCCATTCTGTATATTTTTCACAAAAATCTGAGTTCAAAATGCCACATTTTGGTAAAATCAACACAGTCTCACTCCCAACTCGTAACATATTGCCGCTTGGTCAGTACCCCTGGGCGTCACTTTTTAACGCACAGGGTACCCCTTAAGCGTCATTTTTCGACGTTCAGGGGCACTCCACTGATTCCAAGGAGGGCGTCATATACATGTACAGACGTGTTGGGCACGTGAATGTTACCATCGTGATGAAATTATTTATTGAGTTTTAATTTTTCCATTATGACATGTTGGAGTGTGATTCTCAATTTAATAAGCCAGCATACTTTTATTTAAATTTATTTATTTTTATTTACGCTATTCGGAACACGTTTGAAACAGCCCAACCCCACCCCGCCCTAAACCTGCCCATTTGCGTATTATATGATATAAAACACAGAATAACAGTCAACAGACACACTTTATTGAAAAATCCGGCTATTGCAACTGTTCCGAGGCCAAACGATTGATTTCTGTGAAGAAAAGACCCAAAAGCGATCACCTTCTCCACAGTTCCCCTCGGCGTCACGATATGGACGAAATGGGAACTCCATTGCTTTCAATGGGAAACCTTTGGCGTCAACAGAAGACGCAAATTATATCGGTATGAAATCGCGCTGAAGAAGTGAAGTCTCATTCAGAACACATCGCGATGTTTGGCGTCAGTTCACGTTTGCCACATGTGGGTGAGTAGTCAAATATTATGCCCTAATGTTTGATATAAAGTATGTTCTGCTTGTCGCTATTAATCAGATTATGTTCAGTCACTGCATTATATCTGTCATCTCCACTGAGGATTTGCATTTCTTTGCTTTCTAAATCAACACATCTTGCTAATAGGGTAATTGCACACTGTCACGTGACATACTATAGACCTTTAAACAGTTGTTCATATTTAATAATAACTACCAGTATAGTTTCAACATAGAATTTGTAGTAGAAGCACAATAAAAACAACACTTGCCACACTTTTACCACAGTAACCTTAGTTTTAATGTGATGTTTGTTGTAAATAGACAGTAACCACAACAATTACCATGCTTTAAATGCATTTTATGTAAATCCAAATATTTTAACGTAAATAATACTTTTTCCTGTATATAATGCAATATATTATATATTATGACTTTTTTTCTCTCTTTCTTTTTTTTACCTGAAAAGACCAAAAGGGCCCTCAGGACTCAGTCAGCCCATTCTTGTTTGTGGAGAAGTAACGGAGAAGACCAAAAGCTGCAACAGCAAATATTTGCAAAGGTATGTATGTATGTGTTGGTTTGAACCTTTTATCAAACATATTATTCAGCATTTGTTGTTACTTAAACTTATTTTTACAAATCCCATGGCTCAATCAGTACGAATATACTATCAAAGTCTCAATAATTCACAAGATTTAACAAGTAGTCAAATTCATATGATACTCGTCCATATTTGTATATACTCGTAAATAATCCTGCAGCTTTTACTATTACTCCTGCCATTGGCTACTGCCTCAATTCCTGTACATATGTATTGTTGTGCCCTTTCTTGGAAAGTAGTCGGATGTCCCACACACTGTCAGAAAGTTTATATTAAGTCCATTGTATTTTTTAAAATTATTTTAACTTGGGCTCTGTCTGTTCATGTAATGTTACATGTCTCTTCACACCTCATAACCTACCGCTGTTTGCAAGAGTGAAAATTCTCACATGACATCAGATAATCGATTATTTTGTTATACTCAGATCAGTTGCACTGTTGATAACGTCAACAAAAAATCAAGTGAATTATCAACATTTTTAAACACATTCATATGATATAGCTTGCTATTAAATATATACTTTTAATAATGGGAATGCACACATATCAGTGATAGGCTTCTCCTTGGAATCAGTGGAGTGCCCCTGAAAGTCGAAAAATGGCGCTTAAGGGGTACCCTGTGCGTTAAAAAGGGGCCCAGGGGTACTGACCAAGCGGCAATATGTGACGAGTTGGGAGTGAGACTGTGTTGGTAAAATCTGTTAACTTCATATAAATGAATACAAAAAAAATAAAAGATCAGCTCAAATAAAATTTAGGTTGACGATCAACATTTTCAGCATTTCTGAGTATTTTAAGCAGGGCTCCAAATCAAATGTAGTCATTCTTAACAGAAACACTTATTTGAAATTATATTAACCGGTTAATTGCGTTATTTTATCTTTCTATTTATTTTTTTTAATTTGTCAGTCAACCAATCATGAATTCAAATTGTACAGCCTTTGCAAACCTGACGTTAACGAATCAAACACATTGTCTCAAACCTGTATAACTATCTTTGGACAACAAAGAGGATATAAAAAAACTGTTCTGTTGCCCAAGGACAAAAAAATAAAAAATGTATCGAAAACATCTTTTGTTTTCCACAGAAGAATGCAAGTCATACAATTTTGGAACGAATGGGTTAGTACATGATGACAGAATTTACATTTTTTGGTGAACTATCTCTTTAAGCACCATTTGTTGAGGAAAATAAAAAAGTTCTGATACAATTTTGTATAATTTTCATGGAAAGTGCCATGAGTAGTTTTCCCTGTTACTCGTTACCATCACTGTACAGCCGCAGGTTATATGGAGGATTGAGTAGAAAGGCTGAAGCACATTAATAACAACTCCGATGACTAATGAGGGCTCGGCTGGAGTTGGAGATATTTTTGGGTTTGTGTCAGAAACTCTGTTATGGCGTACTGTATAGGGTTTACTGACTGCACAGCCTAATATGCTAATTACAGTTTTTCTCTGGAACTAAATGAACGTGCAGCTCATTTGTTTAAAGCAGAACTGCATTAAAGTACAAAAGTACTTCATAAAGCTTCTCTATAGAACTCAATTATACTCCGTATAGGTAATTAATGTTTTTGCTAATAGGAATGGAGTCTGTGTAGATAAGACGTTACTGTATAGCCCTTAAATATTTTATTCTTAGTGGTGTCTTCTATTTTATGTTGAAGCAGCGGATGTAACCATTACTTTTAATTACAGAAGTGCTCTGTCAAAAACAGCAATAGCTTTGTCTTTGCTCCTGGAAGGCATGAGAATGGGATTGAAGTGAGAGAGCGAAAATCTAATTAGTCAAATGAAGGTACTCCTGTTAAGCAGAAACTGTTAAGAGAGATTCTTTGTTTTGTTGCAAACTGATTATCGCTCTTCAGTATCCACAATCAAATGATTATATTGCTGTTGTTTATTCAGTGCCTCAAGTTTTTAATTTTTTACAGGCTTTTGTTTTCAAGAGAACAGGATTTTGTTTCTAGCTGGGAGTTGATGGTAAGTTTAGATCAGCACTCTTTCAGCTCAATTCAGCAAGCCAATGGCAACGGTGGCAGTTAAATAAGTGATTTTGGGTCTCACGGCATGCCGAAACCTCTTTGCAAGTGAAGCAAGGATTCAGATTAAATACAGCTGAATTTAAGGTTCATGTCAACCAGTCTCCCTCCCAAATAATCTGCCTCGTCTCTGAATAATTCACATTCATCCATGTGGGGAAATAATCTCTATCAGAGAGATCCTGGCACAGATTAGCCTCTGGCATATTGAAATCCTAAGAACTTGAACTTGAAAAAGATGCCAGGCTTTGGAGAGGTTTTCTAGGCGGTTTGTCCTCAGATAAGTCTAGATAGAGGGATTGTGGAAGTATAATCCGAGTACCATCACAAGCCCTCCTAACATTCTTCTTATCGGGGCTCAAGCTGCGCACCCACGGAGGCTTTCTTTCCTTACAGAACGAGAGAGAAATAAGTGTGACCAACATCACTAGAGGCGGCGCAGGTTCCAGCCGAGCAGAACTTTCCAATTACCTGATACACGGGCATATAAACAGTGAGTTAGCTCTGTTTAAGCCGGCAAGTTCCTCAGAGATAAGGAACGATTCTAATCTCTGTTATTGTGTTCTTAACCTTCACTTTTCATGTTTTACTAGCAGTAATCCTCCACTGAGAGATGCAGATAACAGTGATAATGATGTATGAGCTAAATGCAACTTTAATGTCTTGTACTGACTGAAAAACAAAGGCTCAGATCTTCTGCTTCAAACTAAACGTCTGTCCTGTGTGGCTGAGGGTGCAGATGTGCTAATTAGATTTATAGACTGAAGAGGACCTCTGAGACCATATGAATCATTTATAATTTGATAGAAAAAAATCATGCAAATCTCATATTTACATAAGAAGTTGTCCAAAATGAAAAAACCACTTGCAAAGTCTGCAAAATAATAGTGCTGTGAATTGGCAAAAAGCTTTCTCATTTTGCAACATTTTAAAGCCTTTTTTTTTATTTTATCCGGAGTGCTGTCAAAGGATTCACTGTACGGTTCCTTTGCACTATAATTCTCTCTCTTTCTCTTTCAATGTCTGCCTTTTCAAGGTTATAAGCAATTTCTGCATTCCCCATCTAGTTCTGTGAAATCTGATACGGCCATATCTGTCCCTGACCGATCTCATGCGTCGGTATTGTACATCAAAACAAGACAAGCACTCTCTGACACTGTCCATGAGTCATCCCTCGCACAACCTCTGCTCATTTCTCCTATTCTCTTTTCTGTCTAACATATCTATTCATCTTTTGTGATCTATGTCAAGAAAGAGTGTAAAACTCCCTTTTCATTTGAAGACACTTGTTTGAGCACTGGGGCGTGTAAGTGTGCAGACATTCCTTGCAATATGAGCATGTCATGTATTTGCACAGTTTCATTCAGTTTCAGGAAATTTGCAAGAATTAAGCACAGTGCTGCATGGTGACGCTCCAGAGCGGTGTCTTCGGAAATATGGTAAGAAATATAATAATTAATGCATCTATACAGAATTTAAGGATGGAGGAATTAGTGCCATTGAATGAGGAACCTTTGTAGCTGCTGGTATTGGTGAGCTACTTCACTGTGAAGTCTTTTAAGGGTTTGGAGTGCAGGAGAATATTGCAGAATGACTTACTTCCCAAAAATGAAAGGTGTAAAGAAGAATGATCAGGTGTTATTTTTCAAAAGAGTCCAGATTTGAAGCCTATAGTGAATTTTTGATCTCACATTAAACTCAAACTGGGAGACATTTTTCAACTACTCATTAACAGTTTGAAGCCATCCACACTGAGTGAAACAACACTGTCTCTTCTTCCTATAAAGTCGGGGAAGGCTTTTCCGTGCTAAGTTACTTTCTCTACAGTATTTGTGCAATTCTTAATTAAAAGGGTTAAGGCCATTAACAGATCATTAAACATTTTTGGTTTGGCCCATTTATTTTGTCTAATAATCAGCCAATCACATAGCAGCAACTCTATGCATATAGACATGAGACATGGTCAAGACAGTCTGCTGAAGTTCAAACTGAGCATCAGAGTGGAGAAGAGGTGATTCAAGTGACTTTGAACATGGCACGGTTGTTGGTGACAGACAGGCTGGTCTGAGTATTTCAGAAACTTCTGATCTACTGGGATTTTCACGCAGAACCATCTAGGGTTTACAGAGAATGGCCCAAAAAAGAGAAAATATGCAGTGAGCGACAGCTCTGTGTGTGAAAATCCCTTTTTGATTTCAGAGGTCAGAGGTGAATGGCCAGACTGGTTCAAGCTGATAGAAAGGCAACAGTAACTCAAATAACCCCTCATTACAACTTAGGTCTGCAGAAGAGCATTTCTGAATGCACAACACACTGAACCTTAAAGCAGATGGGCTACAGCAGCAGAAGAACACACCAGTGCCACTTCTGTCAGCTAAGAACAGAAAACTGAGGCTACAATTTGCACAGGCTCACCAAAATTGGATCATAGAAGATTGGAAATATGTTGCCTGGTCTAATGAATCTTGATTTCTGTTTTGACATTCAGATAGAGTCAGAGTTTGATTTAAACAACATGAAAGCATGAATCCATCCTGCATACAGTTCAGGCTAGTGGTGTAATGGTGTGGGGGGGTATTTTCTTGGTAGACTTTTGGCCCCTTAGTACCAATTGAGCATCGTTTAAATGCCACTGCCTACCTGAGTATTGCTGCTGACCATGTCCATCCCTTTATGACCACAGTTTACCCATCTTCTGATGGCTACTTCCAGCAGGATAACGTGCCATTTCACAAAGCTCAAATCATCTTAAACTGGTTTCTTGAACATGACAGCGTGTTCACTAATGGCCCCCACAGTCACCAGATATCAATCCAATAGAGCACCTTTGGGATGTGGTGGAACGGGAGATACGCATGATAGATCTGCAGCCGACAAATCTGCAAAAACTGCATGTTGCTTTCATGTCAATATGGACCAAAATCTCGGATGAATGTTTCCAGCACCTTGTTAAAGGGCACCCTGACTGGTCTGCGATGCACTGTGTATTCTGACACCTTTCTATCAGACCCAGCATTAACTTCAGGAGCAATTTGAGCTACAGTAAATCATCTTTTTGATCAGACCACACAGGCCAGCCTTCGCTCCCCACCTGCATCAGTGACCCTGTTGCCGGTTCACCACTGTTCCTTCCTTGAACCACTTTTGACAGAAACTGACCACTGCAGACCGGGAACACCCCACAAGAGCTGCAGTTTTGGAGATGCCCTGACCTAGTCGTCTAGCCAAAACAATTCAAGCTTGTTAAACTCGCTCAAATCCTTACTTGCTCCCTAATATGTCCCACCCACTAACAGATGCCGTGATGAAGAGATAATCATGGTTATTCACTTAAAGACTACAGGTTATAATGTTATGCCTGATCGGTGTATGTGTGTGTGTTTCATGAGTTCACACTTATAAATAAGAATAAATTGTATGCATATTTGGCATGCTGTCCGAGGAGAGGGCTCAGAGCTCGGTATTTGGTCCAAACCCAGAATACTCCCCACATATTCTTGGCTGTGATTGGAACTAGCCAAGAGTGAGTCAGGGTGGTGGAGGGATGCTGAAAACTGTCGGAGTCGAATGTAGGAGTCGACTGTGTGTAAATATAGGCTTCCTCTCATGCTGTTAGGATAGTAATTGTTAATAAATGTGTGTGTGTGTGTGAGAGAGAGAGAGAGAGAGAGAGAGAGAGAGAGAGAGAGAGAGAGAGAGAGAGAGAGAGAGAGAGAGAGAGAGAGAGAGAAAATGTAGTGTTAAAGCATACATGAAAAAGAAAGCCCAAAACACACGCTCATATATAAAAAAATATTCATTGTATTCAGGGCTTGACATTAACTGTTTTGCTCACCAGCCACTGTGGCTAGTGGTTTTCCAAAGTTACTAGCCACTCAGCATTTTCACTGGCCACAATTTTGCTGTTTGGAAATTACATTTTATATGATTAAAGTTGACTTTGGCATGCTTAAATTACAAGATTTTGAGTCATTTTACTTGATTTAGAAGATTTAAAACCCTTTCAAACGCAGAGTGACCACCCAAATCAAGACTACATTGTATATCAGCTGGGATGTGCAGGTGGGCAATATGAGCATAGGCTAATATGAGAAATTTAATATGATATGAGTTATTTTTGTTAGGCTATATAAAAGAACAAAGAAGCAAATTACAAAAACAATAGTAAAAAAAAAAAAATCTGTAGGTTTATTTAATATATTAAACATCTGTATTTGTTTGATTAACATTAATGACAGACAGGTATTTAACTGGGCTGCTGAATGCATGGACGTAATATTCTGACAAATATCCAGTTATTATCCACCTGTTTACATACACTTAAGCCATAACTGACTGTGTTCATGCGAGATAGCCTATTCCACGGACATTTTGACATCAGTGTGCGCGTGTAGACTATTTGACTATTCAGGCGCAAGGAGAACTGATCGCTAGTTAATCAATAAAAAATTGTAACTGAATTGTAATTTTGTGATACGACCGTCTTGGCATTTAATTTGGTTGTAGGCTGAAATGATATTCAACCCACCAAAGTGGCTAGAGGGAGTGGCTGGCTACCCGCCACAGCTGAAATCTACCCGCATTTGGCTGGTGTTAATATCAAGCCCTGATTGTATTCATATATTCACATTTCCTTAAATATTTACAATAACTTTAAATAATTTAAAACATTTTCATAATTCTGTATGGGTGACACCAGATTCAGAATGTACTATGTAGTTTTGTTGTATTTTGAAATATTTAGAACAAAAAGAAACTTGGAAAAGATGCATTTAAGAAAATGAATAAAAAACATTTTAGATTATACTCTATGTCACTAATCAAATAATACATATAATTAACTTAACATTTTTCACTGTTCACACTGTACATACTGTATGTGTGGCCATCACAAATTCATTACAATAACCGGAAGGGATATACAATAGGCTTAGATGGATCCATCTAGCATAATGCTCACATATATGATATTCAGTGAATTATTGTTTCTTTAAAATAATTTGAAATGTTTTCACAATCCTTTCACAAAATATTTTGAATACTAGGTTTGCAATGTAGTAACACCAGCTATTTCAATTATTTACATATATTTAATTGAAAATCAAACAAACAGACACGTTAAAATTAATAATATTAATTTAAGATTCTACTCTATTTCCATTTCACTAATAAAAAAATGAAAAAATCCAAACTCATACATGCTGTGGCCATTATGGTCACAAATTCATAATGATAGCCAGGCTGGATATGCACAGTGGGCTTTTAATGGATAGGTCAAAATCAGTCAATGTAATGGAAACACAACCCCTTCTGATAAGAGTCTGTAAAAGTCTAGAGTCACTTGTTTAGCCAGACTAACCAGTTTTGTTCATATTTGTTGTGCACACAAGAATATTCTTCATTTCACTGTCAGCTCTTCTGCTGTGATGAGAACAAAGGTAAAGCCTTTCTCCCTCTTTCTCCTCACTTATTCATTCTATCACTAGCTAATGGCTTCTAAAAGCTTGTTGAAAAGTGCTGTAAATGTATGGGGTGGTAATCTTGTCATTTTAAAAGCATCATCCATTAGCGTGATCTTGGTGCCACAAAAACACATTAATACAAATTTGAAGAAAGAAGTCATTTTATTAACCTTCTTGTATCATTTAAATGGTGTGGTAACTAATTCAAACCAAAAGTGACATTATTTCTAAATATTTTAGGGAGGGTTATGAATAAGAAAGTGCAGCAATGGCTACATGTGAAGCAAGTGAAGTTGGTAAGTTCCCTGATTTATACATTAAGATTCTTGGTGCTTTTAAGATTTCATATTTATGAAAAGTTCAAATCTAAGTACAATCAATCTCTAGATCCATAGACAGCAGGGGATAAGAAAGTCATGTTTTTGGTATTACGAATGCATTGTCTCTTATTGGCAGGAGTCCAGTTTCTCTATGATTTGAGGATTGTGCTATTGGGAAACAGAGCAGCAGGGAAAACCTCCTTGACAAACCTAATAACAGGTCATGCAGAGCCTTGTCTAAGAAGAACGGCTCAGTGTGTGAAGATGCATGGAGATTTTGCCGGAAGGCAGGTCACTGTAGTTGATACACCGGGCTGGTGGAAGAACTACCTTGTAAAAGAAACCCCTGAATTTCAAAAACAAGAGATTGCGCTTAGCGTAGCTCATTGTCCTCCTGGGCCCCATGCGGTTCTGCTGGTCATACGTGTCGACGCTTTATTCAAAGAAAAACACAGGAGGTCAGCGCAGGAACACCTGGAGCTTCTGAGCGAGAGAGTCTGGAATCACTCTATAGTTGTGTTCACGTATAGAGACCAGCTAAAGGAACAAGCTCTAGGAAAGTACATTGAAGTGAAGGGGAGTCTCTTCTGCTCTGGATAGTGGAGAAATGTGGACACAGATATCATGTCCTTAACACTGAGAGAGCTACTGGTACACAGCTTACAGGGCTTCTGGAGAAAATAGACGCGATGGTCGTGGGAAATGGTGGCTGTCATTTTGAAATGGACAGTAAATGGCTGCATGAGGTAGAAGGAAGGATGACGAAGAGATACATGAGAGCAAACCAGAGGAGGAAGATGGTACAAGAACAATGGGGGACTCCACTTGTACGGCAAGGTAAGAACCAGGGGGCTAGATTACTGAAGAGAAAGTTAAAACATTTCTTAAAATACGTTTTAAGAAGTTAGTAGGAATGTTCCTAAGTGCAGTTCTTGAAGTTCTCAAATTGTTCTTAAGAACGTAAAGTTTTGTCTTCAGAACATTCTTAAGAAAATTATTTTGGCAATACAAAATTTTGAAAATAAGACGAAAATAGCAGTTAAAAAGATGTTTCATGAATACAGACCATTTTTAAAGTGATAGTTCTTTCAAAATTACATTTCTGTCATTATTTACTCATCCTCGTGCACCAAATCTGGATGATTTTCCTCCCATGCAAAACAAAAATACATTTTAAAGAGTCTCCTGGTTGCTTTTTTTCCATTAAATGAAAGTGAATCTGAATGAGACCTGGGGCTGCCAAGCTCCAAAATGACAAAAACACACTATCTTGAAAATGTTCCTAGTGATTTGTGTATCTGAAGTCAAATGATTCAAATTCTCAATTCAAAACTCAATTCAAATATATGCACTACAAAAAAAAAGGAGAGAAAGTAAGATGCTCAATACCTTTTGTTCTCACTTCTATTTATAAAACATCAGTGATATCTTTTGATGCAACTTGACACTATATTTAATTTGAGAGCAACAGCGAATGGACAAAATCTCTTTTTGTCTTCCTTTGGTGTTTGGAATGACATAAGGGTGAGTAAATGATGACATAATTGTAATGTTGGTGAACTATCATCTTTAATCAGTTACAGAAAATGTTGAAATTTGAGCTAGATCTTGTTATTTACCAGGTCACAAGCATGTCCACATTTCTAAGATGAGGATAATAGTGTTAGGTTTCCGAAGAGCTGGGAAGAGTTCAGCTGGAAACACCATTTTGAGTATGGTGACGTTTATCTCGAAGAGAACCACCACGTGTGCGAGAAGACAAGGCGATGTGAACGGGAGGAATGTGACTATAGTGGACACTCCAGGATGGTGGAAGTCTCTGCCAGTGATTGACACTCCTGAACTGGAGAAAGAGGAACTTTTATTCAGCATGTCTCTATGTCCACCGGGACCACACGTGCTTCTGCTGACCCTACGTGTAGATGTGTCATTCACAGCAGAAGAGAAGGAATCAGTGGAGGAGCACATGGAGCTTCTTGGAGAGAGAGTGTGGGCTCACACTGTAGTGCTGTTCACACATGGAGATTGTCTGGGGGACGTGACAGTAGAGGAGTTCATTGAGAGCGAAGGGGAGGCTCTACAGTGGCTAATTGAGAAATGTGGGAACAGATATCATGTCCTCAATAATGAGAACTGGAGCGATGGCAGTCAGGTCACAAATCTGCTGAAGAAGATAGAGAGGATGGTGGCACAAAATAGAGGCCATTATTATGAAATAGACCCTAAGGCTCTTAAGGAAGTGAAGCAGAAACGGAAAGAAGCAGAAAAGAACGCAAAGACACGAGCAAAGAAACAAAGACAGATGAGAAAGATGAAGAGTGCAATGAAGGGTAAGATAACTGGTTTTTACACATTTGAATGCATGTTGTTAAAGTCAACATGAAGTTCTCAAGCTATTTTGCGTCCGTAATGTGACATTTCAGAGTAGAATGCAGCACAGATCACTTGTTCAGAATAAGCGAATTTACTAAAAAAAAATCCTGTCTTTGAATTTTTTTTATACAATTCAAAGGAACCACACAAAATACAGAACAATTGCAACTTTCCCACCCCAACATATGTAATAATTAGCTGATAATAATAAATTGAGATAAGAAAATGTATTAAATTGCAGTTACAGTTTTTACATGGCCTGTAATTGTTTACAAATAAAAAATAAAATCTCACGGCAGGAATTTGTTCACAGTCATCATCTACTCGTTAACACATTTTATAAAGGGAATCATTTTTTATTTGATTTTACAGAATGATTTTAGTGATTTAAAGGTAGGCTAGGTAAGAATGATCTAACACTTTTGTCCAAATTTGTTTAAACTTTCTTTATATGTCAATACATAATTAAAATGTAAGTACTCTGAAAAAGAGAGTATAACAATCGAGTGACTCTAGACTTTTTAATTTGCAATAAACACCGCTATTTTCATTCGGGGACGAAACAAGTGATTGGCTTGGGCGACTGTCACTCTCTCTCTCGCTACCATGGATACCACCCCTTTTGCTACAGGATCTGCCCACATGCGCACACCCGTTTGATTTGAGGAGTTCAAGAGGCTGTATTTCTGCTGGACAGGTAATCTTTCATTTTGATTATACATTTTTTTGGTTTATGTTTTCATGAAGCATGTATCACTAGCACACGTAACTGCCTAATATAGCTAACATAACATTACTTAGCACAAAGTTACAATGTTATACACTTAGCGAGCCATTAGTAGAGATGATATATAGCCTACTCAATATGCTTAGCTCAAGTTGATCGCTGTTGTGTTGAATTTCGCAAAATGTAACTTTAGATAACAAAATGCATGTGTAAAAGCTAGTAGCCTACACCATACAGGAACTTTTTTTTAGAACTAAGTTAGCTTTAGCTACCTCTGTCTAAACTCTTTTACCATGTTCACCGGGAACTTTACCTGCATGTTTATATTCTCTACCTATGTTAACTGATGTTTTTTATCTTGTATCTGTGTGTCATAGACACTTTTGTGTGTGTATTTTAAACTTTACCAGTATCGGTAGCCTATTCTAGCTTGATATTGAGTACTAAAATACATTTTATTTGTTTATATGCATAATGATAAAGTTTGATTTTTTAATTACATGTGATTCTGACATGATGTCACTACATGCACTCCGCTCCTTCTTCTCCGCTCGTCTCAGGTAAATAATGCGACTTCCAGCTGAGCGGTCGGCGGAGCGCGTTCGTGTGTTTTGGGGGCGTGGCTTTGAAAAGATCCCAGAAGGGAGAAGGAGAAGTGAATGGAAATAATGAGCTGTCTTTAAAACAGTCGTGAGAGGTCTACAGACACTCAATTTTTATACTTTCTTTTTCAGAGTACTTACATTTTAATGATGTATTGATATATAAAGAAAGTTTAAACAAATTTGGAGAAAAAAAAGTTTACCTACCCTACCATTAATGATTTAAAGTGGAAAAATGAAAATATATGAAAATGTTTATTGCATAAACACAAGTAATTGTTGATGTTTCCACTGCATTTGCGAAACTCTCAACGACCCCTTTGGTGTGTCTAGCACATGGCTCTTTGTGCTAAACTGACAGCAAAATACAACTGAAAGGGGAACAAAAGCACATCAGTACAGAAGACAAAGGGATGATTAAGAGGAAGATAAGGGCTACTCAGGTTGAAAGTATTTCAGTACAAACATTGTGGTATTGTGGTTGTGGTGGAGGAGGAGGTTTACAGAGTTCAAATTGCAAATTTAGTTTGTGTGTGTGTATGTGTGGTTTTTTATGGTCTCAGTTTATCTTTGAAAAACAATGTTTCATTTTGATGTGAAAGTTTTTGGGCGTCACCGTGTCTGAGTTCAGTGTGCATCACAGAAACGCTGTGTCATTCGAGATGCATTATTTATTCTGCTGGACTTTTGAGTTTAGTCTGAGTGCTTTTTTTGAGAAAGTGATATGTGATAATATAGTTTTGTTTACAGCAGAGTCAGATCTTGTAGGGGAAAAAGTTACAGTACAAAACATTTGACATTACAATCATATCTACTCATGTCTACTTTCTTAACAAAATATTTTGAATTATGGTTTCAACCTATTTAATTACACTTATCCTTTTTTTATTTGTATTTTTTTATTTTATTTTGTATTGGCGAAACATGAAGTGGCAGGAAATTATAAGGGATCAAGAGGAGGAATTGGATTGGTAAATGTTTCTCTTCTGGGGCTTAATCAGGCCTCGTCCGGCTTCCTCAGGTTGCTCTGGCTTCCATCCGATATGGATTATGATCACTGTAAGGCAGAAATATTTACATGCGATTCAAAATACTATGTGCGCTAACCATTACCATAGTATATGGTAAATACAAGAGTAAAGCAACTCTGTTTTTTTGGGAGCTTCCTCTGTTTCTCTGACTGAAAACTGTATTGGGACTGTCACTGTAGAGAGTGCTTAAGCTCCTCGGGTTGTATTTTTGGTAGAGAATCTGTAGAAATGATCATTCTTTCTAAATGTGATGCAAACATGCTTGAACACAATCTTGACACAAAGTAATTCGTTATGATCAATGAATCACTTATTATTGTAAAACTTTGGTAAAACATCAATGCTTGGGTTGTAAGTAAACAATAAAAATGGCAACAAACGACCGCTTTTATCATGTTCGTTTTGTGATCTCGTTAGTTTCCAGTGATTGCTTTCTGATTCGTTTTCTGGTAAAACTTATATTTGTTGGTGAAATGATGGGTTTGTGTGACATTGTTCCAGAGAGTGTGGAAAAGCAGCTAATGTCTCCGTCAGCAAATCCCTTTTTATAATCTAATGACAGAAGTATTGTTTGCCAGACCTGTTTATACATATAGGGTTCCTCAAATCCGGTCCTTGAGGGCCACCTTCCTACAGAGTTTAGTTCCAACCTTAATGAAACACACTTGAACAGATCTTCAGAGTTACTAGAAAATTGCAGGATCTGAACTTAACTCTGCAGGACAGTGGCCTTCCAGGCCCTGCAATATAATATTGTTCCTAAATGTAGTTGAAGTTTTTTGTTGTTGTTGTTGTTTTTAGTATTTCAACTTGTTACTCAACATGAAAATATAGCCAAGAATGTTGGCATGGTGTTAAAACAACAACCAACCAACCAACAATTGTTCCTAAAGTTGTGGCTTTTATTGAAGATCACTTAGTAATACATTGTTTTTCATGCATCTTTTTCTAGGTATTGGAAAGAATTTCTCTGAATTTCATCTTGTGCTTCTGGGTTACGGAGAAGCTGGGAAGAGTTCAACAGGAAACACTATCCTCGGCCAACAGGTGTTTGGATCAAGAAGAACAGCCCGTTGTGTTCAGAGACATGGAGAGGTTGAAGGACAGCAGGTCAACATCATAGACACCCCTGGCTGGTGGAAGCACCTGCCCATAGAACAAACTCCTGAACTGAACAAAGATGAAATCACACAGAGTCTATCTCTAGCCACCTCTGGTCCTGTAGCTTTCATTTTGGTCCTTCGCATCGACTGTTCCTTTAAAGAGCAGGAGCGGAAGGCGATGGAGGACCATGTGAGGCTTTTGGGCTCCACGGTTTGGGATCACAGTATAGTTCTGTTCACTTTTGGGGACCTGCTCGGAGACAGAGCCGTTGAGCAGCACATTGAATGTGAAGGGAAAGCTCTGAAGTGGCTTGTTGAGAGATGTGGGAACAGGTATCATGTTTTTAATAATAAGGCCCTGGGTGAGAGCTGCCAGGTCAGAGATCTGCTGGAAAAGATACAGGAGATGATTGCAGAAAACAGAGGGTGTGATGACATGGACATGCAGGAGAGGTGGAAGGTGGAGGAAGACAGAGCAAACACCAGACAGAAGGCGCAGGGACGAGGAGAGGAAGATGAATTAGATGGTGAAATTGATGATGGTGAAGAAAATGAAGTCTTCTTTGAGTGGACAACTTCAAGATGGGCAACATTTGTTTGAGAGGGGAAAGTTACAAAGTTGTGGAATCATTTTCATAATCAATGGATTTGTTTATCCAGTAGAAGTATCAAAACATTCTTAAAACAAGTTATTAGGGGTTCAAGCACGTAGTAATACAAAATTACAAGCATCAGCATTTTCCCCTAAAAGTGTAAGCTGTAAGTCTTAGAGACTTGAAACTTTGAGGGCTGTTAGTATTCACACGGTCTACAATGTCACCAACATTGTGACAAGTCCGACAGGGGGGGCTACAGCAGTCACAAATATGCAACTGCTCATAACTGCTAAACCATTCGACGTAGGCTTAAGTGTCTTATATTGTTAGAATTCTTGACTTAAGACTGAATGCATGCCTCAGATTTGATTGTCGTCCTGGCGAAATATTCGGGTATTTTGGATTTTTGTAAAAAAAACTGTTACAAACTAGACCTAGGTTTATGACCCAATCGCAACCAAACCAGTGCAGAACAATTCTCAGAGTTCAGAAGAGTCTGATTGAAGAGAATAATTGGTCTAATGATCTCGAAGGGCTGCCAAAATGTTCAAAGTGGGAGGAGCCACTTTTACTAAAATGGCCATAACTAATTAAAGGAATGAGATATATATATAGTACGAGTGTGCAATCTCGTAGAATGTATACACCAAAATGAGTTTTGGCGTGCATATGGTACGCCTTTTTTGGCGTGCATATGATACGCACTTTATGGTGTATTATACGTATGAACCCCCCACACCCCCACCCTCACCCTACCCAAAAGCGTCATATACACGCCATAAAGTGCGTTTCAAAACTAATTTTGGCGTATACATTCTACGAGATTGCACACTTGTACTATTGATACGCATTGTCATGAGATCGTGTTGGATATTTTCACTAGACTTGGTGCACACAAGTAAGAGCTTATTATGTGGTCATGTTAAAAAGCATGTGGTGACTGGCCACTTGGTGGCGATACAACATGGAAAAAAACAACATAAAAATGGCTATAACTACTCAATAAATCATAAAAAAACAGTAAAAAAACTTTGCCAAAGGGGTTAGAAAATAACAATTAAACGGGTATAAATATTTTAAGCAAGTCATTTTACTCTTGTTTTAAGGATGTTTAGATATTTTTAATGAAAAACAAGACAAAAGATTACATATAAAATATATATCGAATTTTAACAGTGCATTAATTGCATTTATATTTCACAAAAGTAAAATGTGTAAATCAGTATAATATATTTTTTAAATGCTATATTTATACTTAAAACAAGAAAAAACTATTTGCAAAATAATAATAATAATAATACTTTTTTATTATTACAGTTTATACTATTATTATTTATAAAAAAATAGGCATATATAAAGTAATATTTTGTATTTTTGAGTTCATGAATGCATTCTTTTTACAGTGAAACATTATATGGTGATGTTTATATTTCACAAAGACATTTTCAAGCATGCAATATATATCTGAAATATGTAGAGGGCACTTTCTGTTTTGAAAATGTAGAAATGTAGAAATATATTCATCTGGAATTCCGTTGCCATATCTTTACTCTCATAATGTACAGACCCCTTAGCGTCAAGAATATTAAAATTTGATACATTTGCACAACACATTGCTGTGAGCAAAGTGGCACACATTCAGGAGAAATATGCAAATGAGATGCCACAACACAATATTTTAAAAAAGAAAGAAAGAAAGAAACAACCAAACAAACAAACAAATAAATGACAAACAACATCCAAGGGGAAGCACAGTAAGAGGAAGCAATGCTAATGTAAGTTACTGTTGCTAATATTGACATTTTAATCACTGTAAGGCTCTTGTTTCTGGTAGATGAAGTGAATGTCATCAGATGAGGCAGATTTCAGACAACAGCACCTCATACAGCCAAAGGCTCTACTCCAGTTCATCATTCACTGTTGGAAAGATGTTTGCTTTTGATTCATATTCATCCATACAGATACATAGCCAATGTGTGTTGTTTTCATCTTTTGTCATCTAAACTCTAAAACTCGCCCATGTTGTTCCAGACATTTATGAATTTGAACATAAAAGAAGATATTTTAAAGAATGTTGGTAACCGGACAGTTGACGGTAGCCATTAACTTCCATACTAGGAAAAATGGAATTCCATTAATCACAGCAAAGACAATAAGTTTGAGGATTTTCTGGACTGTAACTGTATCCAGGCTAGCCTCGGAATGGCATAATTCTCTTTCAACCACAATGTATCTAATAAAACAAAAAGGACTGGTTGCAGATATAGTCTCATGCTAAAGGATGAACAAAGAGGTAAAAGAAACGATGACAAGGAAAACTTTGAAAAATGAAGAAACTGAAAAGGTCAAAGCTGAGAAATGTCAAGGAAGAGGATGAAAGTTGTGAAAGGGGAACAAAGCGAGGTTACAGAATGAGACTGAATGAAGCCTCGACAGATGACGGAGTTGGTCTTGCTACACTGAGCTGGACCTTCAAACAGTATCCATTCTCTCCCTCACACACACAGTGTTTCAACAAATTGCACATGAATAATTCACGTTTTCAACTTTACTCAGGCCAACTAAGACTGTATAATTAATTGAGGCTGCTTTTATAGGGACTGGAATTATAGGGATTGTTTAAGACGGGAAAGCCGTGAGAGGGCAGGGCATGTTTAATATCATAATCATGTATGGCGGCACTAAGTGGTCATGAAATCAATGTTCAAGAAGGAGAAAATGATTCCTTTATCTTTTAAAATTATTATTACGTCAAAGTCTGTTCTTCTAATCAAACTCTCCAGTACTTTAGTGTGAATTCTTCTATCACTTGATAATATTTGTCCCCTTGCTTGATTGTTGTGTGGCTGGTAGATCACACTTATGTGGTTGTTTATGCAATTTCAAAATTGTCAGCTCTCATTCAGTAAATTTGCATATTATTGCCTACTTATTTACTCGATATTCACTTTGTGTCATGTCAGTTTATTGCAAAAATGTATGCTTAAAATATGGCATCTGCTTTGAATGTGAATGATATCTGTTAAAATCTGCTAGCTTTAAGCAGATTATACCTATTAATTGTCAGTCAGTTTAAAGGGATTATGTTTTCTTAATAAGTATCAGACAAGATTCTCTTTATTTTCTGTTTGTTTGGGTGTAAAAATCGCTATTTTATGTACTATGGAATTAAAGACTTGCTGTGTATGAATATAAATGATACATATATAAATCCACATCAGTGTTATTCCAGGATATTTAAGGTCCAAAAATGTACAATCTGCAATCATTCTCTGAAATAAAGTGCTCAACAGAAAGGGTGGCCTCATGTGCATTATATTATTAATGCAGTTATTCAGAACATGGTGTCTCTGTATTGGAGACACAGTTGTGCACAAGAAACTTGTCAGCATTATAAATGTGGCTAATTTATTGCTTGTGTGAATAAAAAGAATGGGAAGTATTCCAGTCACCAAGGCCTCTTTAAAAATGGCCTGTTAAAATGAGTTACTGTGGACTTCTTTTTGCCTCAGATACAGCATATACATTCATCCCTTTTGGATAGATATTTGCTTGGATTGATTGTTAGGGGGATATGTTATGACAGTTTTAGAAGGCATGCGACTTTATGAAAAAAGGAGGTTGTTCTGTCATTCATCTTTTGAAAATAGAGCCATATGTTTCTGAGAAATGAGGGGAGGAACTGAGTGATGTTACTTATGCTATGTAATGACAGTTTTAAATGGTCAGAAAGGTTTGACCTTGCTATTAAAATAAAAATAATTGCTACATGGATCATTTCACTAAGTAGAGGGAGTAGCTACTATTCCCTTTCTATAGCTTCATTTGCATTAAATCTCATCATAAGGGTAATTCTTGTGCTGAATATGTGCATTAGGCAGTAACTTTTACTTCCGTTGCAGAGATCAAGTTTGCCATTTTCTTTTTTAAAGAACAGCTTAAGAATTAAATAATTTATGAAGATATGAAGCACAGCTGTATGCTTGACAAAACTTTTGTTTTAACCTTTTGTTTTACATCTTTTGAAACCATTTTAAAATATTCATGCTGCCAAAAAATATTGCACCTGTTTTCTGGTGACATGTTCACTGTCAGTGCAGTGGTGCTCTTGAATGGTGTAATTCTGTAGTCATCAGCAATGTGAACTTTCTAGAACATTCTCAACAGAGATTCAGGAAATTGCTCAGCAAGTGTCAGGCTGCTCGAATAGAGAACACGAATCCTGCAAGATTCCCTCTCAAACCTGTTCTTAAAAGGAAGCACCTGGCGGAAGGAATCGGGATTAGAAGATCTTAGAAACGGTAAGAAACAAGAGTTCCCTTTCGTTCAGTCACTCCGAGTAGCCCCATTCGTCAGTCACTGACGTTACGTCTCCGTTCCCTCCTCAGGGAACGCGGGTTACATACGTAATCGAGACGATTGTTAGCGTTAATCATGATGCTTTAGTGGTGTTTGAACCAAGAGTTTTTTTTGTTTGTTTGTTTTTTCTTAAATGGCAGCACAAAGGGCAGAATAGATCGAATAAATAGATAATAGCAGTGAAATGAAGGGGGAAAAAATGTGATGTACATGGCATATGAGACATGTGTATCTGTTCTACATGGAAACTAGGAGAAATTGGAGGGATAATTGTATAACATTTATCAATTTCAGACATTTTCAGTTACAATTCAGTATTTAAGTGTTGCTGAGTGTGATATTGCTTGTATAGGTACAGTATAACACAACACTTCAATAAACAAGAAGGTAATATTAAGTAACCTACATTTTAGGTGTACAGGTGTAACGATACCCTCATGTCACTATTTGATGCATATCGCGATACAATATTATTGCGATACTCAAAGACATATGGTAAAAAGTTAACAAAATGTTTTATTGTAATTAAAATGGTAATTTTGGTGTAACATTGGGGGTGGAAATGGCTTGGATTTGCTGGTAACCAAATGCACATTGCAGTGATGACAAAATAAACATGTTAATGATTCTGAAGCTGAAAATACAGAATTATTTTAGTCAGACAATTATGCTTGTGTCACTGACAAGATATATTTAAAATAATGTGGCCACTTTTTACTGGTAACATAAGACATTTGGCATTACCAGGACCCACAAATATTCTCCCTTTGCATTATTATACATTATATTCAACATTATATATTATATTTGACTTTTCATCTGCCAACGCATATATTTCCAACTTAAAACCAAAGCAAAATTTATCAGTAGCTCCACGGGTCTCGTAGAATGAATCGGTTGAGTAAATATTTCAGTGACTCTCTTGGAAAGACAGTGGCTGCGTCCAAAACTGGACATTAACACTTAATGAAACATTTACACTTCAGCTACTACTAACTAATATGGAAACAAGGATAGGTAATAATAATAATTACTGTATGAGATTAGCCTCATTAATAACTATCAACTAACTATGAAACTATTTTCCAAATCAGCTTGTTTGTTTCGCTAGGTGTGTGATACCTATTATCAGGTGTCTTCACTAATGGTCAGTCACCACTCAATTAATTAAGTTTTGACTTATAAAACTCTTCATTTAACAGTTTAATTTTACGGTGTAGAGAATTGACTTCCAATATTGGCCAAAAATATTCAAACTATTTTTTTTTGCCTCCAAAACATGATTTCATTTCACATGCAGATGGTTGCTCAACCCATCAAATATTAGATGAAATTAGTCATACTGTTTTTATCCACTTTTAACTTCAATTTTTTTTTTTGCAGCAATTACAGTGGCACATCTCTCTGCCATAGTGACAATATATTTCCTCTGTGAACTTCAACACTAATGTTATCCCATGCCTTTTGCAACTGAAGCCAAAGGCTTTCCTTTGAATGTACAATAGATCTGTCTAGTTTATTTTCCACCTTCCCCTAAATATGCTCGATGGGGTTGAGGTCCAGTACTTTGTGGGGGCCAGTCCATAATTTTCAATGTTGCAGCAGATTCTCTGTCGCAGGTAATTCCGGCAATAGTAAAGAATGTTACTGATAATATGACTTCCAGATGCCAAGTGATCTAATACTTTTGGCCACCATATACATATACAGAGCATGTACATTAGAGTTTTATCATTTCCTGTTCCATTTATCACATTACAATTATAGCATACAGCATGGGTATTATAAATGCCTTAATGTACTTCTAGATTAAATGTGTCTGACTTGAATTATAGGCTATATTTAACTGACATGTCTCCTGAAATGAAAGATGTTTGAGGCCAAATTTCAAAGCTTTTACCAACGTTTTTGCAAATGAGCAAAACATGCAGGAATTATAAGACTGTTTGTGTTCCCTGTTGCATTTTGAAATGAAACTGTGTCAAACATCACAGCTCTGACATGGGGATTTGCTCCGTCTCTCCTCTCCACAGGAAATCTCTTCTAAGTAACCAGCAGCAGCAGGTGAGGAGTAGAGGAGAGCTGATGCTCGTAGAGAACTTTACTAACAAATCTTTGGTTTGACTCCAGACCCCTGGAGAATCTCTGTCACAGATATACCTCGACAAAAACCGAAAAATACCCTGACTGATTCTTTCATGCGTATGGTCAGTGCAGTTTTGAAACCAATTATTATCAACCATTCATCCATCACAAGCCAAGCTCGATGTAGACAAAATACACCAATTTCTCGCAACATGTTAGATGTCAAATTAGAAAGAAACATATCATAGACTGTTTAAAAATAAAGACACATACACAAGCCCATTTTAATCTAAAGACAGTGTGGCGGTGTTATAACTAATGTTTTCTGCTTATTGGAGCTTTATTTTTACAGACAGGGAACAGTGTAGCCATCTGTCTCTCTGTTTATAAAGCCATGCACCACAATACTCAATGTATTTTCCATTTGTTTGGATGTAACAGCCTTTAAATTACATCAGGAATGAGACAGTGTCCAAACTCAATACACACACACACACACACACACGCTTCAATGAAAATATGAGGATATGCAGTGAAGGATGTTTTTGTGGTAAATTTTATATTCTGCTCTGACAGACATTGACAGTGGCCCTTCTCATGAATGTAGAATGTGTCATATTTGTTTTATACTCTCATTCCAAGCCAATGCATATTTGACGGAAATCAGAATCCAGTGTTAAGTTGAAATTGACGGATACAATAAACACCTCTCACCTTTCACATTTTTGACAGCGTGAAATTGTATGTCTGTATCTCTCCATGACAGAATATGAAAATAAGACTTTAATACCACATTTTCTCTCAAGTAAATTCCATATTCTTCATGTAATGTGTTATTTACAATTCAACCAATAACCATGAGTGCATTACAGGACAATGACCAATCCCTCTGGAATTAAAGTCACCAGCAAACACACCACAGTCCGCAGAACCCACAATTGAATAGTTTTTGCAGCCGCTGAAACATCCGACCGCACATATTTAGCTTCAGGCCCCACACAGCTCCCTTTTTATCTCCGCAGAGACCCAGACAACCTCCAATTAATCCAAATATTAGTGTTTAATTAGAACTGGGGGAAGAATGAATATTTTAAGGATTAAAGGATTACGACGCGTGTGTCATCACAACAACCGGATAACTAAATCGACAAAGTGTATTAAGCAGGCAGTAGTGCTATCTCAAGGCGGAAACTGCATCAAAGAGTTAATTACCAAGCTAATCATGGCAGCTCCCAAAAGGATTAGAAAACCTAATCGTAAATCTTCCTTAAAATTAAAATCCAATACCTGCTAAATGAAAAATGGAGTGAAAACTCTTCCTTTTTTGGTTTAATTATTAACTTGAAACGTTAATATCCAGGAAAACTAATCGACTACTGTGTGTCTGAATACTTACGTATTTCCAGTGTTATTCTATTTAAAACAAACAGTATTTTTTTTTCTGTCTAGCTGTCTGATTATCAGATCTTCTCATGTCTTCTCTCTTCCTCTAATCGATGAAACACTAATGGTCACTCATCAGCTCACAGTAAATATCTATTACAGCCAGCAGGGCTGAAGAAACAAGGAAATGAGTTGGTTGGCCCATAGGCAAGTGAGTAACAAATTGGTTAGTGGGTTTTTATTTGGCTGCATAGTTACTAAATGATAGCAAATAGCTAATCCTTTTTTTGAGTGTTACAATAGTATTATTTGACTTTATTCACATTTTAGAAAGCATCCAAAGTACATTTGTCATTTATATATTTCATTGACCATTTTCTTAACGCGAAATGGGCCTCCAGTAGCAAATAAAATATGTTTTATAATGACTACAGACCTCTAATTTCCGATTTGCATCTCAACATTGCCAAAGGGGGTTTGGAAAATATTTTTTCATTGTCATTTTATGGGGCTTTTTTCAGTTACAAACAGCAGTGGATGTATAGTCTGAAATTAAACATTCTCTGTGCCTATATTTAGTCCCCTTAAGTAGCCTTGTGCAAACAATTGATGAGAATATTTTTACTGATGAGGAAAATGGAAAGTCTTGGAAATGCTGTATGTTACTGTTTTTATGTCAGTGCCTTTGAGTCTGGCTCTATTAGATTGTATAGAAGCGTCAAACATCAGATTCTACGGTCATGTTGTTGCTTTTCCTCTTTCATTACTGTGTTGAAATTTTAATGCGCTTGGTTATCGCCATTGTTTGAACTGTCTTCATGGACACTGATTGGTTTCTTGAGGGTTGCTAAATTTCAGTGTCTCCATTGTCCTCAGGCCAAATGAAAGCTCTTAGGATTCGTTCTCATCTCAGTTAGAAATTATTTTTACACATCAGATGAAATCAGTTGTTATAAAAGCCTCTAAGTAATACTAATAACTGTGATTATAATATGTGATGTGGAATAGGGTAATGAATCTGTTTCACAGTTGAACGTTTAAAATATCCTTTTTACTCAATATCTGTCACTATCCCATTCTCAGGAAGACCAGTGCAGTGCTGTTCATAAAAGATTTACTTAGCTTTGCTCTTTTAAACACACACATTAAAAGTCAATTTAATGGTATCCCTCAAGGACTATTATTGGAATGAAGAGGTTGAATAAAGAGAAGCCTAATTAAAACCCTGTTTAAATTGTAACCGTCTGGTTCTTTGCTCTAAGGTATTGGCAATGCCTATGAAAACATAAAAAGTTAAATGTTACATACAGTAATGTGATACTTACTACTTCCTGAAAAATATTTAGCCCAATAATAGTTAACCATAATACACCACACAAAGGAACCATAAGAACATTAAACTCAAACATGCTATAGGCTATAAGGAAATAGCCGGTGGCTTCCATGGTCACTGTGAAAACACATGGAAAGGTGATTTTTTAAATAGCATATTTTTACTTTGTGTGGCTCCTCAGAAATTTCAAAGAAAGCATATGGCTTGAAACATGCATATATGTGACAAGCATTTATAATCAGCCCATTCATCTGTACTATACACTCTCTGGCTATACAAAAACAGGCTAATAGAGTTGTCAGTCGTATAGTTTGACACGTAATTAGTGTGGGGATTTGGCATTCTGCACTCTACAAGGGCAGGAAAAGGGACATATTTGTCATTTTCTTTTGCACCTGTGTGCAGCAATGTTCTCTCACCTTTGTTGCTGAAAGGATTGTCCCTTGTGTCTGATTGCAGTTGAATTGGTTCTTTAAAGAGGAGTCTCAAAGGTATATTGAACTGAAAACATTTACAAAATGATGAACATTAACTACTGAAAAATGCCTGCTGGACAAAAGCATATGTTGTGTTTTGGACTAGGCTTTAGTGTATCCAACAATGCTACCAGTTTGTGTTGCCCTGACTCAAAGTAAGTAAGTAAATAAATATATAACATTGCAACTGTGCTAGATCACATCTGGTCGCATTCTGAAAGTTTTTACAATTTCTTACAATTTCTTGCACAATGCACAGACCTGTATATTTTCACTCTAATGTGGAAATTGGCTTCCATACGGCTAGATCACTGCCAAAACAGTTCATTAATTCTGGTCACTGTCTTGTCTATGGAGCCCTTTGCAGACTTTTGCAGAAAGAAAGAAAGAAAGCTTTTGCAAGTTTTATTGTGCACACTCGGACATCTCTGGAGTTTTTCACTTTAGGAGCTTCATGGTATAGTATCTTTGGATGATGCAAAACCCAATTTCAAATCTTAGGCTGCGTACTCCCACATTCTCTCTGAATAGGAACTGCTTTTCTTTGAGGCTGTTAGAAAAGTACATTCTAATTACAGAAGTTTGAATGAGTGTAGTATGAATGTAATCTGCACATACTATATCTGTCATTTTGTCATTATCATGTGACCTAAAGCATCAATTGCGTCACTTTGCTGCCATTCACAACTCTTATCCTGTGGCCTCATGGGATAGAAAAGTGTCCAGTGCATCTCAGAATCTTGCCGGAGGTAATAAGTGATCCGGGTAGGCTTTTTGCCTACTGTTTTATGAATACTGTTAATTTGGACATATACCCTTTCATACCCTGTAGTAGGGAAGTCGTTTCTTTACGTATGAGTGAAACAACCTCTCGAACAAGAAAAAATGTAGGTGGAACTTGATTTTGTCCATCTGGAATTGATGGTTGAGGTTTGCTATTGTTGTGATCTCATGTAAGTGACAGCTTGTCTCACACAAGTAAATGTCATCAGAGAAGAGAAGAGAAGAGAAGGGAAGGGAAGGAAGGGAAGGAAGGGAAGGGAAGGGAAGGGAAGAGAAGAGAAGAGAAGAGAAGAGAAGAGAAGAGAAGAGAAGAGAAGAGAAGAGAAGAGAAGAGAAGAGAAGAGAAGAGAAGCGACTTTGCAAGAGGGAGGGGAAATTGTTTTGACTAAAGATTACAAGGGCACATTTATTAAAAAGAATAATGATGTGCACAAAAAAAAAACAACAACTTTATAATAAACACTGCAATGTTCCATAAAAAAGGGTCCATTTTGAGTTCATGGTTAGCAAGCTGTCTGTTTTGTATCTCCTCATCACTGCTTTATGTTCAAAATAACGTAATAATAATGTTCTGAGCGCATCTTTAAAAAAATGAATGCTATTCCCTCCTCAAGGCTGTCAACATCTTGCCTTTCTTTTTCCATCTGGAATCCTGGAAGAAGGACATATGTGTGTCAGGGGCAGAAAGGAGATAAAGCATTTAATTAGGGGAAAATACATTTGCAAATTAATTAATTCTGCTGGACTAAAATGATGAAGTAGAATATTTCAGCTGCCTTTGTTTTGCAGTCTTGGAAGAGAGCACTTTAGTGTACTGTTACTTTGAAAGAAAATAGAAAATAGTTTGATAGATAGAAAAATCAAATGGATAAAAAAGCCTGAATCATTACTTAATTAGAACAATAAAGAATGGCAGATGCAAATATTTACGAGTCCTCCGTCTCGTAAATTACAGACATAATTCATTACCACTGAGAACAAATATGGGTCTGTCGATACACATTTATGAGGGTGTTTCATCAGGAAATTGAAAAGAAAAAAAAAAAATTCACAGATCATATTTATACTCTTCAAAGCGTGTTTGACGTTCTTCATCGGCACTGTCTGAATGCCTAGACATCTAATCCCTTAAACGCTTTCCAAGTCTTTTAGACCATGAGCAAAGCAGCAGAGAGGGAGGCATGGTTGTTGTTCACTTTGACATTCAGGGAACCAAAGGAAAGTTAAATGAGTTTTGTGGCTCTGAGTGAAGCTTAAATGAGCTTGATTGATCTCAATAAATAACGCTATTGAATGGGCCATTCGGCCTGGTCGTTTTGTAAATGTCGCAGGGTAGCAGAGTGGAAAAAAAAAGATTTTTTTTTTTACCTGACAACTGCCATGATGTATTGTAGTATGGAGTAAGTGAGATGTGATGGTGGCAGAGTGAGTATTGACCAGAAAAGAAACTGACATTCAAAAGCGTGTGTATGCGTGAAGCTAGACACCAAGCTTAATGTGATTTTCCATTCAATTCAATTCAACTGGCAGTGAAATGGTATTTAAATCACAAGTGTGTGTAGAAATGGCTGACAGGGAGATGATTGCATGGGTAGGTTAGGACAAAAAAAAAATGTATTCAATGCGCCACAAATAAACTACAGTTATTACACACAAATACCTGCGGCACAATGAAACTAATAGCTTCTCAAGCGATGTCATATCTGCCTGCTATTATCATGTCAAAATGACACATTAGCAGCTTCAAAGAGGCTAATGTAATAAACCATGTCATTTGAAGTTACAGCTGTGTGTGTAAGTGGTCTGAATTGTCCTACACTGTTTCACATCACTCTCAAAGAGACTATTTCTACCATAGATAGCACACTACTGTAAACTTAGCAGCAAACATGTTGAAAATAGACAATAAACCATTCATCGACACAATATTTTGCAATAGGCTCATGTGAAGTGACATAAGTAGTGAAGTGAAATGCGTATTGTTTGAAAGATGTCTGACTTAATTCAAGTTCAGTCTGCACTAGCAGGCACACAAACACATCAGGTAAATCTGACTGAATCAACACGATTAAAGATGTTTAAAGCTACACTTTTGGGGTTTGGGTCCTAATGTGATCCCCCTCTACATGTAAATTAGATTTCACAACAATCTAGTTTAATAAATCCAACTGCTTATACAGGCAGTGTCAGGCTTGTGAGGATAATGAGAGAATGATGTAACTTTGGTTAGGATTCGTAAAGAATTAAATTCCAATTTCAGTGCCATTAACATATTTTACTTGCCATTTTTTCTTTAATAGACCGTAGTCAGGTCAATTCAGTTCTTGACAGGAATGAAGATGCGGCTGGGAGCAGTGTTGGGTAAGTTATTCTACAAAAGCAATTCATTACTAACTACTAATTACATCTTAAAAATTACTGTACTAATTACTTTCTCTAAAAAGTATTTTATTACCAATTACTTTGGTAATAAAACCTTGACCAGTTGAACAATACAAGAATGGACATGAAACTGTTCTTTTGATTCTTTCCAATAAATAATATATCATATGGGGATGTCATGGTACCAAAATTCCAGTAGTCGGTACCGATACCATACAAATTTTACGGTTTATTATTTATTTGATAATCATTATAAGTAAATAATACATAAGCATTTAAAGGCTACATGCTGTTTAAAAGTAAACATTGTTTGTAAAAAAGATCAAGAGAAAAATAAGCTAGGCATAATTATTTTTATTTTATTTTTATCAGTAGTAGCCTATATATTGTTATTACATAGAGACATAGCTAAATATACTGTACAACAGAAGCCTAATATATATCTGTCAATTTCTTTAAATTAAACCAAACTTTTATGACAGGTTTTTGACAGGTTGCCGTGAAGACTTTTGAGTGTCTTCATTATATGACTATAATATGTTTTCTCAATAAAACGGTAAATTATCATGAAGTGACGGTTTATGCATTCATATCCTCATCATAAAGCGACATGGTAGAGCCTAAAAAGACAGCGAGTGTCATCTGCTCATCTGCGCATCATTCACACAGAGACTCAGAACATGCAGGAGTAATATTGAAATAGTATTTTGCAGTTTAATATTCATAGACACTAGTTCAGCTACAGTCTGGAGCCCTGCGCATAGATAAACACAGAAGAGCCTGAACACAGCTGCGAGTAGGCTACCGGAGTAGGCTACATTATGGCTACCGAAGTACCGATACTTGTGACATCCCTATTACCACGGTTTTTAAAGGGAGGTTACATTAAAAACATGATGTTAAATCCATTATTGTTTAAAGGGGGGGTATAATCAGTGCTTGAAGTGGAAAAAATAAAGTGCCGGTACTCACCAAAGGGGGCGGGGCTTTGTTAGGGGCGTGGTTATGGGGGATTAATTAGTCAATCATTCAAGAAGGTCCATATTTTAAAGCTCTTTTTAACTTCTTGTAATTGTTTAACTATAGCATTTGTTACAGTGAGGGTATATTTACAAAGCAAGATCATTGACAGCTCCTCACTACCGGGCCATGTTAACTTTTTTCTTTCTATTTTCTAATCAAATAGCAACACAGTTGCTATTTTACTCAGTCATTTTATTGGCAGTTTTAGCTCATGTTCGACTTGATACAGACTTGATTTTCAATACAATTCAAATAGGACGCATATTTTATCATCAGCGTCACGTAGGAACGGCTCATGCAAATCTTTGTTTATAGCCTATTCGACAGAGTGTGCGTCGAGAGTCCGAGACCCTATTTCGCTTGGTGTTGTGCCAAGTGGACGAGGCACGGGCGCAGTCAGCAGACGCTCGCGCTGCAGAGCTAGGCAAAAGTATAAACAAGGCACTACGCACGTAATTCGCGCGCCACTTAATTAAACAATTGGGCGTCCATTATAAAGGCGAGAAGTAGCGGTACGCAAGAAAAGGTACAGGGATTAAAACAGATGTGCACATGAGCCTACTGGTGCATTCTGGGGTGTTTTTACACTGATTCCCATGCCAAACATGGCCAAAGTTTAAAAAATAAGTTGGATGTTTGATGGAGTATTTCTGTGGCAAAAATACTTATTCTGGTTTCTTACAAGTTTCGGAAAGTATGGGCATATGTGACGTAAACAAGGGTGGAATTTCATTGTACGGGCCATATGGGCACTTCTACCGGACGTGCGCGAGCGCAAAAGCACTCCTGGGAAGTCGTCGGCTGTGCTGCACAGGCCACAGGACTTCATGAAATGAACAATATCTATTTTTCTATACACCTATGTTTATGGGCATTTTGGGATTACGTATCAAAAACTGCTGAAATGAAATGCGTATATAAAAAAGTACTCGTTTGAGTTGGATAAATGTTCTAGTCGATACAAAAACATGCGCATAAACTACGATGACAATGCATTTACCGCATAAATTCCTCGCGGTGCATTAAAAAAATCATGTGACTGTGCGGTGCAACAGCATAACTGTACTAACCACCGAAAAAATCTTGTTGCAAAGCATCTGAAATGCTGTTTTGGTCATTCAGAAGTCTGTTGTTAAAGATGCTTGGTATATTTCCCTCCTGGAACTGTTTTACATGACTGCGTTCCCAAACAGCAGCATCTGCCTCTGAAAGCAAGACAAGTTTATTTTGTTTCATCTGCATGCTCTGAGACTTATTATATATGGTGGCTTCTCCTTAGTGATCTTTTAGCGGCAGTTTATCAGCAAGTGACGATTATGTTGTCTTTGACTCACTGGATGGAAACGGTGCTTTATTCGCAAATGTTTTATGCGATACCGCAATTTTGCGCATAAGTTAAATTCGCAACTTTGGATGGAAACATAGCTAATGTCACCAAAGAAGTGTGTTTTTGGTTGTCAGGGCAAGACAAACCTGTAAAGCTTCTCAAAGAACCCAGCGTTAAGGGAACAGTGGATAGAGTTGTTTTTTTATTTGCACATCAAGTAAACATGAACATATTAGTTAATTTATCAAATGGAACATGTATGGTGTGTGTTTAAATACACTTCTTTAGCTGACCACCAGGTGTCTGTTTGTTTATTGTTTTAAGTGGTTTTACATTACACAGACAAAGAGTGGGAAAATATGTTGAACTAAATGAATTATTCAATATTAAACCTAAGCGCGTTTCTTCATTCAAATGTGCTACTATTACGTTGTTTTTCTATGTAAACACGCACTAGTCTGACCTGCAAAACCATTCCACTTGCTATTGCTAAGGTTAAGTCTCCTCCATAAACCAAATATTGTCCTTATAAACCATGACTTAAAACACACAAATGCAGTAAAACTCGTGCATGACATGGTGCTCTAAAAACACTGCGCTTAAAAACACTTAAAATCATTTCAACTTTTAAAAAACTCGCCTCCAGACCTTGTGTTTTCCCCATTCCCCATTACACAAGCCGCTAATCAAATATATAGTTACAGACAGTAGGCTAGTTACTTACCACATAGAGATGTCCTGCTGTAGTCATTGTTGCTGCTGTTCCGCTCCAATTTCAGCCTCTGGATCTGATTCTGGATCATATCTGTAAGGCTGAATATAATTAATAGCCATCGTTTATTTAGGACAACGTTCTTTTCCACGTTTCATATCACAGCTTTCAGACGCTCTCCACGAAATAGCTGTGCGAGCTGACTCTTTAACTCTGCCCACACGATATGCCTCCAGCCGCTCGGTAAAGACTCTGTACAGCGTATCTTTTTTTGTAAATATGATAAAACTAAAGACTTTTCGCAGATATGAAGGATGCAATACTACTCTATGTAGGCTACTCAAGAGTGACATGAGATTGACAGAAACTGTGTGATGCCATAGGAAATAGTAACACAGTCTTTCTGTCAAATTTCAGTTAACTATTGATCACTAATTGTATTAATATAGTATGTTACATATATTATTAATTATACTAAACATAGCATTTTAGTATATTAACGTTTTAGTAATGAATTCCAGAAGCTTTAAATACTTATTGGTTGAAGGTGAACAAATATTGCTTTGTCCTGCTGTGTGATATTTCATCAAGTTTTAATTCTGTCTTAGTTTTCTCAAAATGTCTATGCACTGCACTACTTAAGAAGTTCCGTGGCCACTGAGGATAGATGCTGGAGCTGGAGTACATTATGTCAGAGTACTTTAATATGAAGAGTGTCATTTGATTCTGGTATTTTTTGAAAATTGAACTGCTTTTTCTGTCCTCACATTATGCCCATGAGATGATCCTGATACCTCGGTGTATCCCATATTGGTATCAAGGAAACCCTTTGTTGCATGGTGATAGGGTGCTGATGCGTTCACTGGCTCTATCAGCTCACTGTTTGGATCCAGATCGCGGTGCCTAATGAGATGTGGGGAGCTATTTCCCCCCTCACAGTCTGTGGAGCTCCACACATCTAAATTCAATATCCGCCATAGAACGTTGGCTCTTGCCTCCCTAGAGGCTGCCAGGGTCAGCCAAATATCTGTGAAATTACAACATCTTTGAGTCTTTTGAATAGAAGGAAAAAGAAATGCACGAGAATGAAAGAGAGAGATGAATAATGAGTGAATGGAAGAGATGAAAAGGTTCTGGCATTGAAAAGCAGCATATAGTGTGTCGAAAGGCATAGACAATCAGGCCACAGACAGCAGCTGAAGTTTCAGTGGTATTGTGTACGTATATGTGTGTGTGTTTGTCTTAATGCTCATTCTCCCTGATGACAGATACATTGTCCATCACCAAATGTCTTGTTTATTTTTTACAAAAACTGTCACTGGGATGGTACCCTTTAAAAAGCTTCTAATATGTACCATTTAGATACTAATATGTACACTTTTGCTACCAATATGTACTTTTGAGGTACTAATGTGCACTCTTAACTGTACAAAGCTGTACCTTTTGAAAACTTTTAAACATTTGTTTTAGTGTTTTTGAAAACAACATTGGCATATTTATTTCTGTCATTACAACTCTCAGAGTGTTTGGCATGGCAATGGGTATGAAAAATGTTGATATATTTGGTCTTGGCTGATCTGCTACGCAGCTGCTCAGCAAGTATGGGGACTTGCTACTGTCAATAGCCTACATACACAACACACTGATGTGGGCAAGTAAGACATGCCACTGCTGTACAATAGCTATATAGTGTACATAAAGTACCCGTAGCAGATATGTACAGGTGGAGCTGTGGTTCTGAAATCGTGCTGCACATGCATGATATGAAGTTTACAGCTTCATACAATTTTTCCTTGGCAACAGTAGAGATGTTGTCTTTTTCACACAGAGAAATACACACTGGAGCAAAAATTTTGAAAACTAGCCCCTACATGTTTTCTTCTTTTTTTTTTTTTGAATGAGTAGTTTAAAAGCAGCTGAGTTTTGGATCCTTCAAGGTTTCTTCCTCACCCTGCCTAACCATCTTAAGGAGTGTTCCCCACTGTGGCCTCAGGCCTGCTACTGGGGATTGTAATGCACTGTTGCATTGTTTTTAAAGTTGCTTTGGAATAATTTTCAATGTGAAAACTGCTATACAACATTTTGTATTGACCTAGTTCTGGCATGAAACTCTATATGGTGCAGGCTGATAGGTCTTTAACTCATCTAGCGATTCTCATCATTTTCTACATAACACAGCTGATTGGTTGCTGTTGAATCAGTGGCCAATGAGATGCGGCTCAACATTCAAACAAATATCGGTAGTGTTGTGCTGCTGTTGTTCTTTCAGAAACCCTTCACCCTCCCCAGCTCCACCTGTATAGATCCGCTACGGGGGTTATTTCATGTATGTTATATGTGCAGCAGCAGCATGTGTTACATGCTCACAGAAATGAATGTCTATGGATGATCTCTATATGTATTGACAGCAAGTTTTGGAACTTGCTGCAGCAGCTGCGTAGCAGATCTATTACGCCAATACCAAATACATTAACAATGCCATATCCATTACCATGCCAATCTCTATTACCATACTAATTTCTCTGAGAGTTTCTGTGACAGAATTTATTTAATTTTAAGTATATTTTATGTGTTTCGTTTATTTGCATTTACACTATGTTTAATTTGACGTTTACTAGATTTATGCATCTTATATTTATCATCTTACATTTAGCCATACAGCAACTTTTCAAGTGTTTACATTTTCTTTTATGTAAGAAATGACTGTAAATGTCTAACTGACACAACCAACTTAAAGCTCTTGAGTAAATTTACTAAAGTGAAAGTAATACTTTTTTAGTAGCACAGTTTTTATTCACCTTGACACCTCAGTAATCGTATTCTCCAGCGCTGCATTTGAAGCATCATCTCTCACTCGGAAATGCTTTATCTCTTTGTAATGATGCATCCAGACAGGCTGTCTTCGCTGACCTCAGGACCAATGCTGTCTGTTCTCCAGTGGTGCTCAGATGATAACCAATGACTCCATTGAATGGTGTTAAGGAGAGTAGAGCTTTTAGTGCTATTTGAATTATATTGCCAATTCAGTTTAAAACCAGGCTAGTGCAGTGCCTCAACCTCAAAGCTTCACCTGTGCATTTGGAAATAATTTTTTAGGTGTTCTCACTGGACTACTGGACTACAGGCTTTAAACATCTCCTCTAGCATGGAAGCTGATCAGTGACCAGGTAAACTGTGCAAATATGATTTCAGAGATAATCTTTTATTTCCCTCTGTTTGGCAAGGGGCGAAGCAATCAATTGGTGTGCCACAGAAAACGCACACACATACACACATGCATGCGAATAAGCAGTAAATTATGGAGAGGATAATAAGAATGCAGGGAAAAGTTGGTGAGGGCCCCAATGCTGTGGTTCTGAGAATGACTTAATCAGTCATCTGCAGACAGCAGGAAACTCTGTGACAATGTGATTTATCTCTTCCTTTCTTTCTTCACTCCTTCGCCTGTCCCCCTTTCTCCTTCATCACTTTGCCCCCTCTCTCTCTCAATTGCACACCCCTTGTTCAGCGTCTCCTCACCCCTACCTATCAGCTCATTTATTTTTTAGTGGGAATAAAAACACAAGAGAGAATGAAGAGAAGGAGATGTGAGAAGATGACTGTGAGCAAAGGGGAAACTGAAAATTGCCGTAGAACTAGAACTAAGAACTAATAGCTTTTTAAATTAGAAACTTAACTAATTAAAAATTTATTTTATCTAGAGGAAGCTAAAATAATCATTTGAAAATGTCTCAGAATAAGGTACCTCTTAGCGAAACAGTTCAAGGTAGTCAAACTTTTACAGTTTTTCTGAAGTGCTAAAACACATTTCTCGAAACCATCACCCACTTTCTCAAAACATTAAACACAAGTATAGTAATCGCAACTTACAGTAGAAAGGTTAATAAATTGTATACCGTATGCACTACAAGTATAGTATTGTACTGAATATTGTATAGTATGCCTATTGACTGTCTGTATATTCAGCACTTGCATACTGTGAAAATACAAGAACACAACTGCAGAAGCCAAAAAGGTTAAAAAGAAAAGCATGTACACTCAAAAGAGTTGTGCAACTGCAAAATCAAAGTCAGTGAGAGATTTATTCGGTCTTAGCATCACGTCTTCATGTTGAGTCCAGCCTGAGGACTTTGTCCACATCACAGGCAATGTCGTCTCTTGCCAGGCAAAGGGAAAAACCCTCTGGTGTGCCAGATCCAGCCTTGACAACATTCTCATCCTCAGTCTCTTCCTGATTCTTCACCACCTCTTACACATACTCTTCCTCCTCTCCCTCTTAAATTTCTTTCCATCCATTGGTATCAACATTCAGTGCAACAATTTGAATCAATTTTGTCACTCTGAACTGACTTGTATTTAGACTGGTCACATCATTAGAAATAAATGTGAACAATTTTGAATTGTGTGTAAGCGATGTCAACTGCGTTTTAGTTGCGTTTAACATCTACCTGCCTGTGTTTAGAATTTGAAACACAAGTGCATCACAGTGCAATACGTTTTTTAGTGAGTGAAAATGTTTTTAGAGTTTCGCAAAAAGAGTGTGTGGTAAGCAGGACGAGGCCGAGGGACCGTGAGAACGGGGTGAGGCCGGCGTTGAGTGATGATGAGCGCCACCTGCGCGCCGCACCGGTCTCGTGTCTCACGGAGGAGCTTGGGCGCATAAAAGGAGGAGTGACGACAGTCCATTGTTCTTAGAATAAGCAGGAAGGAGGCGGGAACCAGCGAACGTTAACAAAGACTTTAATTAATAAATAAACAAAACGAAAGTAACACGGGCAGCACCTTGCGGAGGCTGCCACATACACACATAATAAAACACAAACAAAACACAACGTAAAAGTCCAGGCCTTGTCCTCTCTCCTCCTTCACTGTCGTCACTCCTCCTTTTATGCGCCCAAACTCCTCCGTGGTGTCTAAACTACCTGAACTTGTTTATTGTTTTATAGAAAGAGTGATTTATTTGACAAATTCATTTACCCTATTGTGAATTTGGTTTTGAGAATGGGATTTATTGTTTTAGCAATTCATAAAAATTAAGTATATATTTATTACAGATTTACATTTAAACCACATGGCATCTCCGAGGCCTGAGGAGTAAGGTTTACACGCACAGCCAACTCTATCTCACGACAAATTAATACGTATTTGGTCGTGAGGTGGCTAATTCGTACGACCTCACTTGTATGTATTTGTACCATTTGTCTAGACCGCAGTAAGGGGTGGGCTTAGAGGTAGATCATTCATACGAAATCATACGAACTCATCAAATATGTATGATTTAGCAAAATTCATACGAGTGAGGTCGTACAAATTTGCCACCTCGTAAAATAGGTACGAATTGCTGTGAGATCGGGTTGGCACAGCTCTTTCTAGCTTGCCTCTGTCACATTTTCCTTTATTTATTCATTTATAATATAGTTGAGGATGAAGGCATGTTATGCAACCCATCCCTATTGGCATCTGCTCTGCCTAACTTCTGCTTCTACTTGGTGACAGATACATTTACACCAAAATATATTAATGATTGGTTTGATTGGATGTAACATCCTTGATGTCAACAACATGACATTAATTAAAAACCTTTTTTAAATAAAATAAAGGTTTAAAATGATAATAATGATGATGATAAAAGCCTGTCCACACTGTCAGAAAAAAAGGTACATTGCTGTCACTGGGGCGGTACCCTAAGGTACAAAACCGAAAAGGTAATATGTACCTCTAAGGTATTAATATGTACCTTTAAGGTACTAATATGCACTCTTAAAGTACTGATATGTACCTTTAAGGTACTAATATGTACCATTTAGGGGTGAGTAAGGTACAAAGATGTACCTTTTCACTTTTGTACCTTAGGTACCGCCCCAGTGACAGCACTGTACCTTTTTTCTGAGAGTGCACTGGAGTGAAAGATGAAAAACAGCATAAAAAAACAATGTTTGCAATGGAGAGACATCACTCTCTTTGTCCTCAAATCGGAAGGAATATTATGAGAATTTTTTTTTAGATAAAATCTGCTCAGTGGCATTTTGTTTCATTTAGCCACAGTCACAGTCAAGTAGATCATGTGTGTCATTGTTGTATAACAAACTTGCTTCCATTCCATAAAAAGCAACTGTTTGAGAGTTGCAGAGGATAAAACTTAATATATTTTCTACAAACAGTCTGCCGACTGTGTTTAGGGAAAAATCCTTGTAATGAGAGAATACAGATGTGAAGTAAAGCAGAGCGAATGCAGGAAGAAAGACTTTAAAAAGATGAAAGAAGGCAAGAGAAGAGAGAATGAAGAAGATTAGGCAGACAACACGTGGGTGAAAGAGACGTGTGGAAAAAACGAAGACAGGAGAGAAATACATCGAAAAGTAAACTAAATTTGAGGTTAGTTTTTAACTCATTTTTAATATATATTTTCATAATATGTGTTATATAATTTCTAATAAATATGTTCTTTATATACAATATGAAGGATTCATATTTTAAATATATTTTGTAATCTGTCTGTGCCTTAGTTTACAGTTTGTTTGGGGAGTGGCCAATGGCTCATGCACTTTAATACTATTTCTACCAGAAAGATTCGGGAGGCCAGATTTAAACAGAAGTTTATTAACAGACCAGCAAGTATTATAATTAGAGGTTCTTTGGGGTAGACCCCGTCCGTAGCTCTCCTCTCGAGGGTAACAGACTCTGCATTTCCTGCCTGGAGATGAAGGCAGGGGCACAGCCGACCCCCTGGGAGGTATAGACGGGGACCACCCTGGTGGTGGTGGGGAGGATGGAGGTAATGTTGGCGTCAGCACATGAGAACTCAGGTGTGACAGCACCGGTCTTTTATACTCTGAGAATGAAAACATAATTGGTTAGGTCTGAATGTAATGAGTGACGTAACATTGAATCTTCCTGGCAGAACTAGCGCTATACTTAGTGGCTTAGTGAAGGCTTAGCTGTTGGGAGTGGTTTTATAGGGTTTATAGCTGTGTTAAATGTTTTGGTTAGTGTTATCTATGATGTTTTGTGTTGAATTGTGGTGTTTTATGTAGAGTCACCATCACAGAGAATAGCATTCCATCTAACCTTCAAACCTCAATGAAAAACCCAACTGAAAGTAAGTTAACAGCATTTCCAATTACCAATTTGCTTCGCTTTAGCCTGTAAAAGGAGATCAAAATGCTGCAATTAAGAATTATAATCTGTTAGTGTTTAATATTAGATTATTTTGAGATTTACTGTAAAGGGGTTTGTATTTGCTAGCTAGTTAACTGCAAAAAACAAAACAAAACAAAAAAACAACAACATTATCAGCTCAAATTGTATCTAATAAAAGTATAATATGCAAGTATATTGTAAATCATCACAATGTGGTTCATGTTATAGGTTCACACACATACAAAATGTATATAATATAACCATTTTGTTGAGGTAAATGTGAAAAATTGGCACAACAGGATTAAATGCGGTTGAGTTTCTCATTTCAGTGTGTAATTTAATCGATGGAACAAAAAAACAAAACCAATAACGCTATATTTTCAGTCTGGAGAGAAAAAACACAAGGACAGGAATGTGGGAGGGAGGGTTTGAGTGAAGGAGAAAAAAATGTAGGACTGATGAAAAATGAAAAGCACCTCCTGACATGTGATTTATGTAGCAGTGAAAGGCCTATCCTTGTGATTAGGCACTTTCAGCAGTAAATTGGTTCTGAGGTTTAATGATGCAGAACTGAAAGTTGGGTACGTGGCACTTTGTCAGAAAGAGCCGAAAATGGAGGAAAGCTTTAGACTGAAGGCATTACTACTCTCTTTTTCTCTTTGCCTGTTTCTTATAGCTTTCGCTCGCTCTGAAAAATTGTTACATTTGCCTGAATTTGTTTGTCAGATCTAAACTGCATTAAGAAAACAATTCGTGATGCCACAAATGGATCTGAACCCAACAACATTACAGGGGAAATGACACATAAACAAAAGGAGCTAATTTGACAAGGCAGGGATCAGCAGGAGGGACGGGTGTGAAAACGTTCCGCGACATTAGTGTGTGTGTGTGTGTGTTAGCAAATTAAGAAGCGAATGAGAGCAACAGAACCAACAAGAAACATGCATGGGAACTAATGAGAGAGGGAGAGAAGGGGTGAAAAGGCCAATGTAGTGATTGTGGAATTGCTCGGCTTCCTAATTGAATTCTGTGGATACAGCAGCACATTCCTGTCAAGAAATAACGTAAAGCTGAGCCATTACCTCTGCAACAGCAGCACACAAAGGACCTCACAAAAGCAGTCCTGCAGGTCTCAGAGGTACAAAGCCAGTGCTAGCCTGTGACACAGCGGAGCGGTATGGATATTGATTAGGCTTTCATTTCTCAAAAACGCTTGAGGTGGAAAACTTTGATCACTTTTCTTTTGCTTTTAACTAAATGCTGTCAAACATGTTATTCTCAGAATTGATTCCCTGTTTCATGTTAGTGCAAATGTAGATTTGCAAAGCTTTACAGAGCTTTTACCCACTGATCTGCCTGGAGGCACTGTGGGGAAAATATGTGTACATTGGAGGATGTAACATAAACCGACCCTTCAATCACAATCATCTGAATGCTTGCCTTCAACCACCTGGTTTTTGGGGGTTTTGCTGTCTGAAGAACAGAAATATTATTCTTCATATTTCTCCTAAATGCTTTTAAATGAAGAAAAGGGGTTTGAAAAAAATGAATAAAGTAGAAAGCATTTTTTTGTTGTGTGTGAATCTTTAAGAGCCAGGACTTTGGGCTGTGTTTGTTCTGAAGCAGGTGCCCATGAAAGCAGAATACAAACCTCAGCAGACCGCGGGTGTTGTTTGTTCAGGCACTGTGCCTAATGTTCCATAACCAGCACGACGCTGGACCCCATCACACACCCCTCAGCAAAAATACCCACTTAAGGCATTTATTCACAGCTCTGATCACCAGGACTTCCGCTGATGCTCCAGAGCCAGGCCAGGGCATGATTTACACACACCATCAACCCAAATAAAAACTCTGATTACAACATTCTCTCTCCCTCGCACTCTCCCTCATTCAGTTTCTCTTTCATTTTGATTAGCTCCCCGGGGTCTCCATCAGACTCTAATCAGAGGCGGATGCATGCGCACACGGACCAACACTTGCTTACAGCTCTTTTCATACATAACGCAGTGAATGCCTCTGATTAGAGGTTGAAACCAAATCCACCAATCAGCGTCTTCTTTGGACAGAGGTCAGGATGACTATGTGATGAAATTCTGTGGGATAAATAAAAATGCTGGATTCAATTTTTTTGGCCTGTGAACTCAATTTACATTTTTAGACCATGTCTATTAGTTTTGAAGTCATCATACCAGTTTACTCTTACAAATGGACAAAATTAGCTATAGTAGATACTGTACATGTAGCTATTCATAATTTACAGTCTCTTTCTTCCTGGAAAACAAGACAGTAGTTTGCAGCTCTTCCAATCTGGCCAGGCTGGTGTGCCATCTGGGTTTAGAGGGGTTTTGGGCATCGAAGACCAGTTTGACCCTGCTGGAATTCCATTTTAAACCAGCTGAGAGCAGCAAACTAGTTTTTCTTTGATGGGTAATGATCCAAATTCACAGCATAAATAAAGCCTAGTATCCCAGTTTAATGTATACACACAAATATAAGTTATTCATGTTTTTCTGACGATTGTAAACATGTAAACCTCAGACACAGACAGTGGCAGACAGAGAATAGCCCATTTCCTGCACCTGTAGCCCATTTCCTGCACACGCCTGTGCACGGTGGCTCTGGATGTTTCTACTCCAGACTCAGTCCACTGCTTCCGCAGGTCCCCCAAGGTCTGGAATCGGTCCTTCTCCACAATCTTCCTCAGGGTCCGGTCACCTCTTCTCGTTGTGCAGCGTTTTTTGCCACACTTTTTCCTTCCCACAGACTTCCCACTGAGGTGCCTTGATACAGCACTCTGGGAACAGCCTATTCGTTCAGAAATTTTGTTCTGTGTCTTACCCTCTCGCTTGAGGGTGTCAATGATGGCCTTCTGGACATCAGTCAGGTCGGCAGTCTTACCCATGATTGCGGCTTTGAGTAATGAACCAGGCTGGGAGTTTTTTAAAGCCTTAGGAATCTTTTGCAGGTGTTTAGAGTTAATTAGTTGATTCAGATGATTAGGTTAATAGCTCGTTTAGAGAAACTTTTCATGATATGCTAATTTTTTTAGATGATTAGGTTTTCATGAGCTGTATGCCAAAATCATCAGTATTAAAACAATAAAAGACCTGAAATATTTCAGTTGGTGTGCAATGAATCTAAAATATATGAAAGTTAAATTTTTATCATTACATTATGGAAAATAATGAACTTTTATCACAATATGCTAATTTTTTGAGAAGGACCTGTATCTTGAGCTTGTATTAACCACAGACCTTATTTCATGATTCTAACCAAAAATCCTTTCAAATAACCCACTGACGATGGAGCTGGAAGTGCTGAAATGATAACTCCCGCACAAATTCCTGCACAAAATAACACTTCAAATTAGCTATTATTTATAACAAAGTCACAACTAGCCAAAGACTGACACCCAGTTAACTATGGGTAATTTATTTTCGATGTTCCTTATTTCCCTCCTGTCACAGACAGCTCTATATCTTATTCCTCAGTCTTTCCATCGCGAGAACAGATGAGTGGTATCTTTGAGCGAGAGGCTGTCAGAGCCTCACTGTCAGACTCAGAACTGCTAATTCAATTTGATCAGTGAGAACATTTCCCCACACCTTTCGACCCACTGTGATCATCTGCCGGCGGGATTACTGATCCTCTTCCTTCCATGCACGCAAGCATTTCATTTGAGAAATTAAGATAGTCAGCCATTTTTCTAGACTTTCTCTTTTTTTTTTCCTGGAAGTTTTGTAGCGTGTCAGTTTCAGGTTGTCTGAGATTTGAGAGCAGATCTGTGAGACGCTGGTTCAAAAGCCTGTTCTCTCATGAGGGGAGCTCACAGGTATGAATATGTATCAGAAAGACGGCAGACGTGCAGTCGCTTTAGTTGGCCTAAGAAAGCCTCGCTCGCCGTTGCAATAACACAGCTCTGGCTCCAAGATCTCAGAAAAAACTTCAAAAGCATATCTACAGCGATACAGCTTGTACCAGGCAATCCTAAGGAAGAAGTTTCTGTGAGCCCTTTATTTTCTCTTATATTCTTTCTCATTTTTTTCTACTTTCCCTCGGCCCCCTTTCTTGCTCGCTCTCTTTAACGCTCGCACACAGAGTAGGTCTTGCCCATTGCCTGGATCTCTTTAATCATCAACGCTAGGCACTGAATAACTAAACCAAACATTCCTAATGCCGCCTGTTGTAGCCAGCTGGCACGAACCCCAGGCAGTGGTCGTGTGCGAACTACCGATCAGCTTTTTTCATGATGTAGTGCTCTTGCGTGGTGAGAGATGGTTCGTTTTTATGCATGGCGCCTTGAGATAAGGGTCTTACTGCTTGAGTTTCCCCAAAATCTCTCTCTGTCAGAGAAATGAGAGGGGAAACATGGCCCAGAGATGAATAACTTGTGTTGTAACAGAGCTAAAGCTGATGTAGGAACTTGGAATATTTAGTGTTTTTTTCTTCTTCTAAATTTCAGGTGTAGTATTTAGTCTTGTAAATGCATATCTACTGCATTGTTTTTCATCATGCACCTACAAGTATAATGTGAGTACTGACTAAGGATGGATTTTAGTGATAAATAAACGCAGTATCGCTTATATTACCACCCTACTGCACAGTGAAGGTAGTAACTAATTACATGTCATCCACATAGTTAGCACTTGTAATTGGATTACATTACGTTTTTAAATTCTCATAATCAGACGGTTACATTTTTATTGATCACATGATTACATATTCATTGATTCTCGCCAAATTCTTTCTAAATAAAGCATATTACTTATATATGCAAAGTCTTCTTGATTTGTGGAATTTCACACATGCAGCCACTAATCAAATGGCTGTAATGGCATGGAAAATTGAGAGGCAACAGCACTTGTGACCACTGAATTTTTTCACAGTGTTTTCTCAATATTGCATATCAGCTGCTGATGAACCCATTTGAATTATTATTTAAATTATCACTCAGTGTGTCATTTTACCATCCATTAGTATGTCTTTGGAAGGCTTTTAACAATTTGTGAATTTTAATGTGTTTATGTCATTTCATGCAGTTATTCCAAAACTTTTTAGTCAGCTGAACCTCTTTTGACCAAATATATTTAATAATTAAGTCAATTTAACAACACATTTGCATATTTACAGCTCTCTGATGTTGATTAATGGTCATGGCATGCAGGTAACAGCTAAAATATTGAATCTTTTTTTAGAATGTGTTGATTTGTCTTTTTTTTTGTTGACATTTTTACAAATTGATTAATTATTAGCTTTTCATGAACTCACTATCCCTCACAAACACAGTTTGCGTGGCATTACGTTTGATGCCCTTCATATTTTATATTGTGGAATATTTTTTTGTCAATATGGTATAAGATTGTCCTATTCAAATCAATTTGATAAATGAGTTAGGTCAAAAGCAATCGAAAAGTAAGCAAAATGTGCAGAATACATTACCTGCTAATGCATATTTAAATCATGTTAGCAACCAAAAAACTTACTGAAAAACCTAGTTCATAAAAATAGAATTTCTATAAACACATAATTAAACGTGATAGACCACCCAAAAATGTAAGCTCTATCATGACTTACTTGCCCTCATGTCATTCCAAAACTGTATTACTTTCTTTATTCTGTGGAACACAACAGATATTTCGTAGAATGTTTCAACTGTTTTTGTCCAGTCAATGAAAATCATTGGGGTCAAAACACTTGGTAACACTTTACCACACTTTACTCTATAAGTAACTTTGCAAATACATGTCAGCTAACTCTCATTATGGTATTAGTAAACTGTCTGTTTAATATCTGCTAACCCTTTAATGTGATGGTCCATCAACAGACATTCTACTGACTATAAATAACTTTGCAAGTACATGTCAACTTATTCTACCCCCCTACCAGTCTACTAATACTCCACTGAGACTCTAATGAGAGTTAATAATAACAATAATAAACAATTTTATTTATATTGCACTTTACATTTAGAAGAATCTCAAAGTGCTACAGGGTCAAGAATTAAAATTAAGTTTAAGAAATTAAAAAAAAGTAAATTGTACATGTCAGTTGTATGCTTTTTTAAAAATATATGTTTTTAAGTTTTTTTAAAAAACATCTGTAGTCTGTGGGACCCTCAGGGGGTCAGGGAGGGCGTTCCATAGCCTGGGGGCAGCAGAAGCAAAAGCCCTATCACCCATGCTGCAAAGCTTGGTTCTGGGGGTTTGGAGGGTGTGTGAGGTTGCAGACCGGGTGTGTGAGGAGGTCTGGGGGGTGAGGAGTTCCTGTAGGTGAAGGGGGGCATGTCCATGAATGCACTGGTGAGTGAGGAGGGAGACCTTGTACTCAATTCTGAGTGGGACAGGGAGCCAGTGTAGGGATTTCAGAATGGAGGTGATGTGGTCATGCTTGCGCACCCTCATCAGGATCCTGGCAGCGCTGTTCTGTATGTACTGGAGTCTCTGGATGCTCCTGCCAGAGATCCTGATGAGGAGTGCAATACAGTAGTCCAGCCTGGAGGAGACAAAGGCATGGACGAGCTTCACTGCATCTGGTAGGGTGAGTGTTTGACGGAGTTTGGCGATGTTCTTGAGGTGGTAAAATGATGTCTTACAGAGGTGTTTGATGTGGGTATCAAAGGTGAGTTGTTGGTCCATTTTAACACCCAAGTTGGTGACAGATGTGGAGAGGGAGATGGTTTGGCCAGAGAAAGTGATATTGGTGATGGTGGAAGAGCGGAGCTGATGTGGTGTGCCAACCAGGATGGCCTGCGTTTTGGAACTGTTGAGCTGAAGAAAGTTGAGCTTCATCCACGCCTCTATCTCCTCCAGGCAGTTAGTCAGTGTAGAAGTTGGCAGAGGAGCAGAAGAAGTGGGGTTGTCTTGAGGTAGAGCTGTGTGTCATCCGCATAGCAGTGAAATGCAATGCCATGTCTGATAATGATATTGCCAAGGGGAGCATGTAGAGGGAAAAGAGGGTAGGGCCCAGCACAGAGCCCTGAGGAACACCGCAGGTGACGTTGTGGGTGTGTGACTTGGCTTTGCCTAGGGCGACATGCTCAGTTCTGTCGGTCAGGTAGGAGGTGAACCAGTTGTGAGCGTTTTCTGAGAGTCCAATGGTGTATTGCAGACGGTGGGGAAGGATGTTGTGGTCTACCGTATCAAAAGCAGCTGTAAGGTCCAGGAGGATGAGTAGTGATGGAGAACCAGTATCTGCTGCCATCAGGAGGTCGTTGGTGACTCTGACCAAGGCTGTTTCTGTGTTATGACCAGGGCGGAAACCAGACTGAAACTTTTCATACAGTTTATTGTGTTTGAGGTGATCATGGAGTTGTGCTGCAACAATTCTTTCCAGAACTTTTGATAGGAATGGTAGATTGGAGATGGGCCTGTAATTGGAGAGAACTTCTGGATCCAGGGTGGGTTTTTTCAGTAAAGGTCTGATGACTGCAGTTTTTAGTGCAGATGGGATATGGCCGGCCAGGAGTTAGAAGTTAGTAGACATGTGGGTGCAACACTAATTATAGTCAACAGAATGTGTTAAAGGGACCATCAAAATAAAGTGAAACCTTTTTGGGTTAAGTCTATATTTAGTTTCAGTGCAAGCATGTCTTCAGAGCATTTAGACATGATTTCACAGACCTTTATGGCTTTAATGATATATAGAGCACAGCAGAGGGTCTCTTTCAGAAGCATAGAATCACAGGAGGAGCTGCGGACTAAGTGGCCTCCTGAAAATGGCTTTATGAGTTATGATCGGGCAAAGCTTACACCAACCCCCAGGAATACTAATCTGGTTATTTTATTAAAACGAGTTTTGGCATTCTCTGGAAATGAGAATGAGAGTGGAACATAAAAATATAGAGTATAAAAATGCAAGCATGATATCAAAATGGATCAACACATGCAACACTAGTGTGACTACTGAGGCTTTTTAATAATAAATTACCAGTATAGTATAGCTATAACATAAGTTTTGTTAGGACCCAAAAGAGACAAAACTCCCCAAGAGCAGCGAAAACCCTTACCCTTAGGATAAACAGGACAGAACCAACACAAATGTATTGCAGATATCATTAGTGTTCAATAATTGAATACAACATAATTTAAGAAAAAATGTATCTGATTCTAAGAGGAATATCAGAAAGCAAGTCCTGTATATACGAGAGGAGGAGCTGAGGATGGAGGAGGGTAATTTACTCATGAGCAATGAGATAAAGCTGCTGATAATACTGAATGAACCTTATACAATATATCAGGAAAGAATTCACAGTGCTTCATTTTTTCCACATTTTGTTGTCACAGCCTTATTCAAAAATAGATTTAATTAATTGTTTTCCTCAAAATTCTACAAACAATAGTCTACTACATAATGACAATGTGAAAGAAGTTTGTTTGAAATCTTTGCAAATTTACACAAGTATCCACAGCTTTTGCTCAATACTTTGTTGAAGCACCTTTGGTACCATTTACAGCCCGTGGCGGAACTAGACTTTTATACATGGGGTGGCCGGGGGGTGGCCAAAGCTACTATAGGGGGTCCATAGAACGTGAAAGAATATAATGTTTAATACTCATTTGTTTTCATCGTTTTTACTCATGTAACATTGTAATATTCTAATATATAAGCAACCACAATTTTAGATACCAGTAAAACTTAACAATTCTTGATTCCAACTGATATTCCACAGCCAAAACTACAAGCGTAATAATATAGATTATTATTGTTATTGAATAAAAGTGAACAGGCAGCAATAAAGTTAACAGAGCTAAGAATTAAGTGATTGATGTTGCAGATCTAACAGTAATTCAGGTACAGAAATAGAATAACAAATAACATTGAATAATTTTCACTGTATAAAGGATGCATGTTAAAACTGGCTACAAAAGTTATTCAGTCAAGATCAGTGGATGATTTTTCTTGTGTACTTTGATTAACTTTAATGACAGACGGCAGGACTACAAGCTACTGTCTCTTTAAGACCAAATGCACAATATTGAATCCAATACTGACAGGCTTCCGAATTAATTTGTCAACTGCTTACATGTGGTTAAGACATAGCAGACTGTGTTAACTATGATACTCGCTATTTTTGGCATAGGCTACTATGTCCATTCAATCGCTCTGTGTGCGCGCTATGGATGAAAAGCCATATGCCACATACCAGATGCACCGCGTTCTCATGTTCAAACTGGCAATGCAAAACTTCAAGAATAAAAAAAAGTGGGTTTTGCTGTGTGTTTTGCTGTAAGAACTGCACAAACGGAAACGAGGGGCAGTCTATAGCCTATATCTTTCCATAAGTACAGACTTTACACAGAAAGAAAAATACTGAAAAATGCCTATATGATAAAATACTGAATAATGCCGCACTCTTCCAGGCTAGCGTGAAGTCATTATACATTAACAACATTTTCAGACAAATTGTATCGTTTAATGGAAAACAATGTGAATGCCACCCTGGACACCCCTCTGGCTCCGTCAGTGTTTACAGCCTCAAGTATTTTTAAAATATGATACTACAAGCTTGGCACACCTATTTTTGGTAGGACCTCTCAAGCTCCATCAGGTTGGATGAGGAGCATCGATGCACAGCCATTTTCAGATCTCTCCAGAGATGTACAATCAGGTTCAAGTCTGGCCTCTGGCTGGGTCATCTCAAGGACATTCACAGAGTTGTCCCGTAGCCACAACTTTGTTATCTTGGCTGTGTGCTTAGGGTCGTTGTCCTGTTGGAAGATGAACCTTCACCTCAGTCTAAAGAGATGGTTACTCTCCTGGAAGGTTTTCCTCTCTCCACAGAGAAACGCTGGAACTCTGTCAGAGTGACCATCGGGTTCTTGGTCACCTCCCTGGCTAAGCCCTTCTCCCCGATCGCTCAGTTTTGCCCGGACGGCCAGCTCTAGGAAGAGTCCTGGTGGTTCCAAACTTCTTCCATTTATGGATGGTGGAGGCCACTGTGCTCATTGGGACCTTCAATGCTGCCTAATTTTTTTTGTCCCCTTCCCCAGATCTGTGCCTCGATACAATCCTGTCTCAAAGGGTTACAGCAGAGATTTTCAACCCTGCTCCTGGGGACCCACTCCCCTGCAGAGTTTAGTTCCAACCCTAATCAAACACATCTGAAGCAGCTAATCAAGCTCTTCAGGATTGCTTGAAAACATACAGGCAGGTGTTCTGAAGCAGGTTGGGAATAAACCTTGCAGGACAGTGGGTCCCCAGGAGCAGGATTGAAGACCTCTGGGCTACAGACAACTGCATGACTTGGTTTATGCTCTAGCAGCACTGTTAACTGTGGGACCTTATAGACAGGTGTGTGTCTTTCCAAATTATGTTCAATTAACTGAATTTACCACAGGTGGATTTCAATCAAGTTGTAGAAACATCTAAAGGATGATCAGTGGAAACAGGATGCACCTGAGCTCAATGTGGAGTGTCAAAGGCAAATGGCAAAGGCTGTGAATGCTTGTGTACATGTGATGTTTTTCATTTTTTTCTGAAATGCTGTTTCATGTATACTGAGCTTTTTACACTATTAAATACTTGGATCCCATGCTTAACATGGACAAAGTTTCAAATAATAAGTTGGACGTTTGATGGAGTATTTCTGTGACAAAAATACTCCTTCTGGTTTCTCACAAGTTTCTGAACGTTTTTTTTCGAGTGTGGGTCTGTGTGACGTCAAATGGGGCGGAATTTCCTTGTACGGGCTGTTCTACCAGAAGGGCGCAGGTGTGCAAACAGAATGAGAGAGCAAATTCACGCCCATAAATGGCCTTTTTTTTCGGCTTTAGGAAGGCCGGCTGCACTGAAGTCACAGGACTTCACGAAATCAATGTCACCAAAGAAGAGGGTTTTCGATGGAGCGGAACCAAAGATAAAAGTTCACGGTCGTGCATTGGAAGCAGGCGCTGAGTAAAACTGCTTCAAATGTCTGTGTGTTGTTGGCTATCGTCGCGTAAGTACACATCAGTAAACAACATGATCGTGTATAATTAATTTATCAATGGAGCATGCGATGTATGCGATGTATGGTGTGTGTTTAAATACATTTGTTTAGCTGACCACTATAGGTGTTGAACTAAATGAATTATTTCATATTAAACCTAGTTTAATTATTTGTTCACACAAATCCCGCTTCTTCATTCAAATGCGCTACTATTCCATTGTTTTTCTATGTAAATGTTACGTGTCTGTTCTAGTCACTCCCTCACACACACGCAAGGACCACAGGACCACTTAATGAGATTCATCACTTTACTCCACCCGTAACCTGTAATCAGGGGAAATGATCAGTGAAGCAACACGGTCGACATATTCTCCCTCTCTGGTACACAGTATATTTCACGAGGAGAATCAAAACCGTGCGTCACTGGCCTCGTACACAAGTAGACAGAGGTTATACAATAATAGAAAAATAATTATATAAAATGTAAACAAATTATACTGTATATAATATAAAATGGTTTTGTTTTTCTTATACATAAAAGTAAATATTCTTAACATAACAACAAACATACCACGATAGTGTATAATAAAATAATTAGCATGTCATATTATATAAAACACAGTATGTATATTACACTATTAACATTCATTAGTTCAAATATTTATGATACAGCACTCTATAATAATACAAATAATGATTATAATGCCACTTGCATATACAGAAACCCATATTTGTATCAAAAATGGAATAACCCATATTTGTATCAAAAATGGAATAACCCATGGGTTATGTTAGCACAGTCGCACGTGCACGCGTCGTCACAGACAGCACGGACAATTAATCGGATTCTTTCTCCCGGAATACTCTCTATACCATATACACATATTCATTTTCAGTCAACTAAATCTCTTTTCTTTTTTTCTTTGTGTGACAGAACTGATTGAACATACCTGTAATCAGGGGAAATGATCAGTGAAGCAACAGGGTCGACATATTCTCCCTCTCTGGTACACAGTATATTTCACGAGGAGAATCAAAACCGTGCGTCACTGGCCTCGTACACAAGTAGACTGAGGCAATTGCACGACGCGCAAGAGGAACCCCGCAGACGTGTTCCACTGATATCGTTCCCTTCCCCCAACAAATACCCAAAGAAAAGTTCCGCTATTACAAACATTACAATCACATAACTTATGAACGATAATATAAAACAAAATTGTGAAGTACATTAAACCCTTCTGTTTACAAAATATAAAAAAATAAACATTAGTATAAACCATAAATAAATAAAATACAATATAGAAGTAAATATACAAAAGTCAAAACAAATCAATTAATCATTTCACACCAGTTACATTCTCCCCCCTGAACTTCACAAATTTTGACTATTACAGGGATAGTATACACTGGAGCCATTAGACCAACTGTTATCCAGAATATTGTGCAACAAAGTATGTTTCCCACTCACAGGGAAGGCGAGTACGGCAGGTTGATCAGGCCTACTGCAATCACCCGCTAAAGGTGCCTTAAACACACTCCTACTGCTGAGGGCAGATCCACCACCAACCTCAGATAATTCAGGTTCTCCTAACTCAAGTGGCAGGAAATTCGCTTGCAACAATAAATTGCGGTGAACGGTTTTCTCCTGACCGGTTTTGGCATTACGAATGCGGTAAATATGACACTGGGGATTCAACGCAACTACCTTAAAGGGCGTGGACTCCCACCTGTCTGCCAGTTTTCTCTTTCCACGTTTACCTTTGTTGGCCAGCAGAACCTGATCACCCAACTCAATGTTACAGCCCTTTGTTTTCTGGTTGTACAACTCAGTCTGACGTTGTTGACTGATGTCAATGTTCCTCTGAGCGACAGCCAGAGCCTCTCTCAGGTTATCTTTCAACCTTTTTACATGTTTGTCGTAATCAACAACGTTACAGTCTCTTTCAACATTGCCAAACATCACATCCACGGGTAGCTTTGGGATCCTAACATTAGATAAAATGGAGCATAGCCGTGGACTCATGCGCAGTGCAATTATACGCGAAAGTCAGCGTCTGAAGCAATTGTGACCACTTTTCTTTAGATCTTGGCGGAGTGCTCTGATCATGTTACCCAAGGTCCTATTGAACCGTTCAACGCTCCCATTTCCCATGGGATGATAAGTAGTTGTTCGCGACTTTTTTACCCCAGCTACCTGCAGCAACTCTCGGATCAGTTGGCTCTCAAAGTTTGCTCCCTGATCAGAGTGAATTCTGTCAGGGAAGCCGCATACACAAAAATATCGATCCCACAACTGTCGTGCTACCTGCTTTGCTGATTGGTCACGACACAGAAAAGCATGAGAAAAATGGTCAGTCACAACCAGCACATCCACATTGCGACCTTTTGAACTTTCTGCGGTCCAAAAATCGATGCATACTAGCTCCATTGGACTCGACGCTCACACTCTCTAGCGGGCCCTGCCTTCGGGTTCAAGCGTTTTACTAACAACGCAGCGCTTACAGCATTTAACGTACCGGCGAACGTCACTTTCCAACCCTACCCAAAAGAACCTTTGTCTTACCAAGTGCATAGTTCTACCTTGGCCCTGGTGTCCTGCTTCATCATGGACGCCAGTCATTACCTGTGGAATTAAAGAAGATGGGACGATGTACTGTAACTGTCTCTTTCCTGTCAGGTTATCTTTCCTTATGCGATACAGCACACCATCGAGTAACTTTAATTTGTCCCACTGTTTCAAGACTCTGAGCACCTTATAAGTCTCACCAGCACGCTCACGACGTGAGGCCCTCTTGCCCCTACTAACATAAAACAGGACCCTGGACAGACAAGGGTCATTTTGTTGCCTGTCTCGCAGCTCATCTAATGAGAAGACTGGTAACGGGCATTGCCCAGGAGGCGACAGATGCTGGGTGTCTTGGGCAATCCAGGAGATAGCTCTCGATTCAACTCCTGCTTCCCAGTCACTGTGACCCTCTAACACTGCAGACACCTCAGAACTAGAAAGGGGACAACAACTTGGTATCACACAAGGAGGAAATTCAGCGCTCTGGATTCCAGCACTAAGCCTGAATGCGTCCTGTACCATGTCTCTCTCAAATCGCTCTGCTTCCTTAAGCAACGCACCGTACGGCTCATTCAGCAGCCTCTGACTGACCCGGTTATGGACAAAGGGTTGACGGCTTAAAGCATCGGCCACTACGTTCTTACTGCCAGGTATGTACTTGATGCTAAAGCGATAGGGCGCCAACTTGAAACCCATCTCTGCTCACGCGTCGAGTTTAGGCTTTGTAAGGATGTAAGTTAAAGGATTGTTATCCGTCCAAACAACAAATTCATGCCCTTTCAGCCAGTGGCTGAACTTGTCGCAGACAGACCACTTCAAAGCCAAAAACTCTAAACGGTGAGCAGGATACTTCGCCTGAGCACGCGTAAGGGCTTTGCTTGCAAACGCAATCGGCCGAGCTCTAGTCTCACCCTCTGCAACCTGTGATAGAACAGCACCTAATCCATCAGTGGACGCGTCTGTGGACAAAATAAACGGCCGGCTAAAATCAGGGTGTGTCAAGACCACAGAATCCATCAGAGCAGCTTTTAACTCCTGGAAAGCCCTACTGTGCTCCTCCTTCCAGTCACCAGGACTTAACTTTCTATGCGCAGCACCACCTCTCCCTGAATGCTTCTTGCCCCGCGGTGCAGCTGTCAAAGCAAATAGAGGCTTCGCGATGGTAGAGCAATTTTGGATGAACCTCTGGTAATACAGTACCATACCAAGGAATGATTTGATCTTTCTCTGGGATGGGGTTACCCCATCCTCCATCATTAAATCAGATTCTGTCACCACCCCAATAGCGCTGACCTTATCTGGGTCAGTTGCTACCCCTGAACTGTCAATGACATGGCCTAAAAACCGCACACTCCTCTGGAGGAAATGACACTTTTTGGGCGCCAACTTTAAACCGTGCTCTCTGAGCCTACTGAACACTAACTCGAGCCTCTTAATGGCCTCGCTCTCGTCTGGGGCATACACGAGTAGGTCATCCAGATAGCAAAGCAACGTCAGGAAGTTTTGATCGCCGAAGATGTTCATCATTAGGCGCATAAAACTGGCAGGGCTATTGCACAACCCTTGCGGTAACCGATTAAACTCGTACAGACCCATTGGTGTTGTGAAGGCTGTAAGTTTTTTGTCCTCCTCCGCCATTGCAATATTATAAAAGCCGGAGGTGAGATCCATCGTGCTAAAGATCGCATTTCCGCCCAAGGCCGCCAAGCAGTCCGCTTGGTGAGGTAAGGGGTGAGCATCCTTGCTGGTCGGGCATTAAGCCAGCGGTAGTCAACGCAAACACGAAGATCACCGCTTTTCTTCCATACCAGGACCAACGGAGATGCCCATTCACTACAAGACTTTCGAATAATCTCTTGCTCCTCCATATCAGAGAGCACTTTTCTCAGTGTCTGATACTGAGCAGGAGGAACGCGCGACGATACGGAAGTCTAAACGGCCGGTTATCAGACAGGTGAATCCTATGGACAAATTCTTTGGCCTTACCACAGTCTAGCTTGTGTTTAGAAAACACATCTTGGTATCTCTGAATCAACTGCCAAAGCTGGTCTTTCCAGTACGGAGTCACTTTGCAAGATTCAATGTCAAGTTCACTGAGACCAAGCTTCTGCAGCGCATCAGAAATGCCAAGGAGAGAACTAACCTCTGCGTCTGTGCGAGAGGAGACGGATTGGCTCTGCACGCTCACAGTTTTCCCATCACAGTGTTCGGGCTGCACATCCAGGTCTTCGACTGCTAAAACAGGAGATACGTCTGCTATTTTAGTGTTACGTCTCAAAGTGACAGGTTTATTAGATGGGTTAATCAGCTTAATCGGCACCCATCTGTCACCAGGCAATGTGGCTATAACACGCCCGACAAGAACACCTTTCTTATGAGTTTGTGCTTTAGTTGACTCAACTAACACGGTACTGCCCACAGAAATTATGGAACTGGTCGGGAGCCTGCCCCACACAAGATGCTCTTGTTGAGGTAAAAGCGTGACAGCTTGAGTGAGTTTTGCGGTACCGACTACGGTTGGGATGCTACCACCTTCCCACCTTTCATGTCCAGACAGCATACTCAAAAACCTCTGAATCTCTGGTTCCCCTGTCGAGTTTGGCTGGTTCATAACACGCCAATAGCTTTGGGACTGCTTAAGTTTACTGAGGATGTACTTGATCACATTAGTACCGACAATTAACTGGTCTTTTTGCCCCGGCACAACCAAGGTAGGCACGATAACCGAATGTCCATACACACACATCTTTAGCTGGTGGATACACTTGGGCTTGACCCGAACACCACCACAACCAACAAGCAAGATGTCAGTGTGGGGCTGAACAGGCTCAAGGATCCCGCATGCATCCAGCAACCTGCGCTCAGCTTCCTCATTAATAGTGCATGCCATAGAACCAGTGTCTAACAGGCCTTGGCAAGTGACTGTATCATTTACCACCACATCAGTATAAAACAAACTGTCAGCTTTTTCCAACTTTGCAATGTTTTGGAACAAAATGATACCGCCACTTGACTCAACCTGACAATTGCTGCTATAGATGACCATTGGATCGTCTTCACTCATGAGGGGCTGACTTGCAGCACTCACATCGCCCCCTCCTCGATGTGAGTGAACTAGTTTCCCTGATCATCACTGGTCTGAGCCATAGCTTGGCCAGTGACCTTGTGACACTCCCTGCGTTGATGGCCAATCTCTAGGCAAGCAAGACATCTTTTTTCTTTCATACAGTGGGAACGAGTCGAGTGCGATCTGTCTCCACAGATTTCACATGAAGAGGATCGATACCACTGTGATGTTGCCTTGGTTCTGAAGCTGGTAAGGTTGTGCGCTCCAACACTCTTTCTAACATTTTCAGCACACGCTCTAAAGTGCCCAGTTCTGCGGCTTCACTCGTTTTAGGATGCAAGACTGTAGGACAAACGAAGAGGTTACGCCTGTACTTTCACTTCCTACTACTACCTGAGTGCTGACAGGTCTTTCAGCAACAACGGCCTGATTCACGGCAACCTTAGGCGCAAACGAGACCGGCTTCCGAGACCTGAAGTCTCTCTCATGTTCATCAATGGCCTCTTGGACCTCCTCAGCAGACCATTTACTTATCGGCTTGCACCTAAAGACATTGGAAAGATCGGCACTGGGACAGTTCCTGATAAACATCATCGCGATCTCTGAGCTCATATTTTCCATTTTGCCACCACATCTTTGTAGGTGAGCATCTGCTATCTCGGCTGCCTCATTCAATCTGACCCAATAGTCAACAGGCAGCTCGTTAAGCTTCGGCTGGCTTGCATAAAAATCTGCTAGCGGCTGGCATGACCCAGGGCTCTCACTAAAATAGCGCTGCAGTACCTCGTAGACGACCTCAGGGCCAAGTACAGCAATCGAGCTACTTTTTAGCTTAACTTTGACAATGCTCTTTGCACGGCCGCAGAGATGGTTCAGTATTTCTTCTACGCTGTCGGCTTTGCTGGAACCTTTCTTGGACAAATACACATTCATCTGTTCAATCCATTCTAAGATGGAACATTTGTCGCTACCATCCCCTCTGAACATTTGTGGTTCTTTAATGTCAGCTTTGACTATCAGGTTTAATTTGGACAGATCGAGGTTTGGGGACAAAGCGTTGCTCTAGAGGGCGGCTGCTGCTCATACGAAGAAGCTGAACAAGGTAACGCTGAAGTCTGGTTCGTCAACCGTGTGACAATTGAGTCACCTATCTGACTTGCCAAGCTCACCAATGAGGTCGCATAGTTGCTGAGTGACGCCATAACCAGCATTGGTAGGAGTGGAAGAGTCTAGATTACTCGATTCGTTAGCGTTTGGAATGGTCATTGAATCATATGCCAACACGCGTGGTTTGCCGACTTTTGGCTCACATTGCCCAAAAAACCCACGCCCCCTGCCAATGTGTGGCGTCATTAAGTCTTTGTTCCATCCCCCTTCGGCCATATTACAAATGGCAAATGACAAAAAAAACAAAAACACAATTTAACTTCAGCCACCGTACACGTAAACAAGCAGAGATGGGAAAAACAAAAAGTGAAACAGTCCAATGTGTGTGCATGTGTGAAAAGTGAGATAGTTCAGTCACTGTCAATGTCCGGAAACCACCACCAAACCGTCAACGATGGAAGTTCTTCGGCCGTCGATTTCAGAAGCGTTGTGTCACATCGAACCCCAGCGATCCGCTGCTGCAGATCTGGTGCATCCGGGTCACGGCACCAAATTATGTTACGTGTCTGTTCTAGTCACTCCCTCACACACACGCAAGGACCACAGGACCACTTAATGAGATTCATCACTTTACTCCACCCGTAACCTGTAATCAGGGGAAATGATCAGTGAAGCAACAGGGTCGACATATTCTCCCTCTCTGGTACACAGTATATTTCACGAGGAGAATCAAAACCGTGCGTCACTGGCCTCGTACACAAGTAGACTGAGGTTATACAATAATAGAAAAATAATTATATAAAATGTAAACAAATTATACTGTATATAATATAAAATGGTTTTGTTTTTCTTATACATAAAAGTAAATATTCTTAACATAACAACAAACATACCACGATAGTGTATAATAAAATAATTAGCATGTCATATTATATAAAACACAGTATGTATATTACACTATTAACATTCATTAGTTCAAATATTTATGATACAGCACTCTATAATAATACAAATAATGATTATAATGCCACTTGCATATACAGAAACCCATATTTGTATCAAAAATGGAATAACCCATATTTGTATCAAAATGGAATAACCCATGGGTTATGTTAGCACAGTCCCACGTGCAGGCCGCACCACGTGCGTCACAGACAGCACGGACAATTAATCGGATTCTTTCTCCCGGAATACTCTCTATACCATATACACATATTCATTTTCAGTCAACTAAATCTCTTTTCTTTTTTTCTTTGTGTGACAGAACTGATTGAACATACCTGTAATCAGGGGAAATGATCAGTGAAGCAACAGGGTCGACATATTCTCCCTCTCTGGTACACTACGCACACAATGCTAAATAGTCAACATCACGATATACACAATTCAAATCAAATAACACATTGAACTATGCATTTTCATCATATATAACAATAAAATGTTACTAGAAATCAACTATATTCTTATGACAACAAAATGTGCGTTTTAAACAGTAAACATCACCATACCAGTATATTTCACGAGGAGAATCAAAACCGTGCGTCACTGGCCTCGTACACAAGTAGACTGAGGCAATTGCACGACGCGCAAAAGGGACCCCGCAGACGTGTTCCACTGATATCGTTCCCTTCCCCCAACAAATACCCAAAGAAAAGTTCCGCTATTACAAACATTACAATCACATAACTTATGAACGATAATATAAAACAAAATTGTGAAGTACATTAAACCCTTCTGTTTACAAAATATAAAAAAATAAACATTAGTATAAACCATAAATAAATAAAATACAATATAGAAGTAAATATACAAAAGTCAAAACAAATCAATTAATCATTTCACACCAGTTAAATAAACACTAGTCTGATGTGCAAAACCGTTCCGCATACAATAGACATAAACCAATTCATGTCCTCATAAACCACGAGTAAACACACACAAATGTTGACAAGCCGCTAAGCAAATACAGTTAACTTACAGTACATACCAAATAGAGACGTCCTGCTGTAGTCGCTACAGCTCCTGTTCAGTTTCAGCCTCCAGATCAGATTCTGGATCATTTATGTATGTAATGTAATGGTTGTATTGTTGAATCTGATTGATAGCCATGGTTTATTTAGGGTAATGTTTTCTTTTCTACGTTTAAGGATGTCACAGCTTCCAGGCGCAATAGCTGCAAAGGATACGCCTCCATCCGCTCGTTTTTTTTTGGAAAGACTCAGTACAGCGTATCTTTCTTTTATAAATATAATAAAACTAAAGAGTTTTCGGGGATATGAAGGATGCAATACTACTCTATAGGTACTCAAGATTGACATGAGATTGACTGCAAACTGAAATGAATAAATTTGCAACGATTTCAAAACAAACTTCTTTCACGTTGTCATTATGGGGTTTTGTTGGTATAATTTTGAGGAAAATAATTAATTTAATCCCTTTTCGGAATAAGGCTGTAACATAACAAAATGTGGAAAAAGTGAAGCACTGTGAATACATTTTCGGATGCATTGTATATAGAGATGCTGTGATAGGCGTCGTATTCCTATAGGTAGACCTGGATCACCTGACAGTCAGCTGATGCGAGCTTGAATGACGAGACCTGCCAGAGCAAATTTCGCTTGATTTCCACTAAATCAAGTTGATATTTAGCTGATATAATAATATCTAGATAGTTTGATTAAATAATCTTCTATACACATTTTTTATACAATTTTTATTTCATAATTATTTTTACAACTGACCGCACAGCCATGATAAATCTTTCATTACTATTCATTCATGCTAACATTTACCAACAACCTTGATATAAAATAGGCCTACATTTATTTTGAAAAGCATCAACATTTTGTAGAACAAATACATATGATTCAGGGAACGAGACTGTAACATAAAAGGAGGTAGTGCATAAAAGTGAAATCACTCCAGCTTACTCTGTATCAATTAATCATCTTTTGTGAATCTAGAAATTACTGTTGACTGCAGCATTCACTTTGTAGGAGGCAATCAAATTAAGCTTTTCAAATGTATACAATTTCATTTAATGTTTCCCTGGCAGAGGAAAGACAGAGTGAGAGAGAGAGAGAGAGAGAGAGAGAGAGAGAGAGAGAGAGAGAGAGAGGTTGAACAGATCTTTATTGTTACAATAAATCCAGGATTTACAACAGTATTGTTACCTGTATCATTTCACCTCAGCAACAGTTCATTAAAAAATTAATATTAAAAAGTAAATAATAGATCTGCATCATCAATAATACATAAAACCTCATTTAGAGAGAGAGAGAGAGAGAGAGAGAGAGAGAGAGAGAGAGAGAGAGAGAGAGACTTTTGAACAACTTTAATTACAAAAAAATTTAAAAACAATCTTCACTCAATTAATTAACCATCACAAAACATAAATAAACTTACAAAACACCCCTAAACTTTTTTTTAGGGTACCATAGATATACAATTCAGGTGTGAAACCTTCACCTAAAATCTGACACCATCCGCCAAGAGTTTCAAAAAGAGGCAATAATCTATTGCAATTAACAAATAAATGTTTCCTGTTGATCACAGAAAGAACAGCCTATCCCTGCTAGGGGATCAAAATGCACTCTGTATCTGTTTGTAGCTATGATTCCATGCAACGCGCCGTTGCAGGTCTCCAGACCTTTTTTCAATGGGGGGTTTGTACAAGGACCTCCAGCTACCTTTCAGGGTATGGTCAGGTCCAAAAAACTCTGTCCATTTAGACTCCTTTACAGTTTCAAGAACATGAAGATGAATAACTTTTACGCACAAAATATAAGTTGCTTTTTTCCCAATGTCTCTGAAATGTCCCAGTTGAGGTGTCTTAAAGGAAAAAATACAGCCTTCAGTTTCTTGCCACAAGCCAGTTGCAGCTGTAATGTCCAGTTCTGGGAAAGAAGAAACAACATTTCCTTTTTTGTGTAAAGATAAAGCGTCTCTATAGTCCAGGGGTATACACTTCCTCACAGTAGTTGATTTCAGAACGTCCAAATAAATTTTTGGATTAAAGATCAAGGGTTCTTCCAGTAACCACCAACTCTGTTCACCATTAAGTTCTCTGCAAATTTTTAAAAGAGTCCACGCTCTCAGCATTGACTTGTAGAATGATGACAGACCGGTTAGGTCTAGCTTATTAATGTCCATTAAGAGCAGCTGACGATCAAAACCCATTTTGCCTGCTCTTCTCAGTAGGCCACAGGCTACCCCAAACCAGCTCACATCTTCACCATACAGGAATCTTTGAGCAGTCCGAAGTTTGAAAGCTTTAATTCTGGATCTGATGTCAATGAGTCCTTGACCTCCCTCCATCCTGGGCAGGTAAAGTACTGGTGCTTTTAGCCAATGATGCCCGGTCAAAAAAAAAATCAACTAATTGCTTTTGAATGTCCATTATCAGTTCTTCAGGAGGTTCTAAAACCATCATCTTATGCCATAAAGTATAGCAGCAATAAGATTATTACAACAGAATCAAAAAGTGAGTAATTTAATCTTCAGTAAAAACATTCATCACTGTCATTACTGGGGTCAGGCCTTGCATCAACCTCAAGAAAGTAAAAATATACATGATGTGCTTAGATTTACATTCACAACTTGAATGAATATAAAATTAGTTTTGGTTCAACAGAGCCATGGATTGTTGAAATAAAAAGAAGAGACCTTAAATCAAAGGGATTGGAGCAGAAATACAAGACAACTACGCATGAACACAAACACACACACACACACACACACGCACGCACGCACACACACACACACACACACACACACACACACACACATACACGCCTATTTGACTCTTTGTCACTGGCTCAGTCGAGCACCTGAGGGATGATAAAGAGGGAGAAGAAAGGGTTTACATAAAGGAAAAGAGGAATAATCAGATGAGTGCTACTCAGCAGGTAGGTGAAGCCATTTAAAATGGGATCAAAAACAGGCTCTACCTGATCTAACTTTAATTTTGCCACCACAGGATGATTATGCACACTGAGGCTGTAGAATCTCTCCACTGTTTGGCTGTAAGGCTGAGCATTATGAGTGATAAAAAAAGTTTTTTAAATAAAAAAGTAATTTTTTACTCATTTCTTTTGCACGTTTTTGCAAGCAGATTTTTAAAATAAATTTCACATGTGGAATTAAATAAAATTGACAAAGAAATCAGTAACTGTAACTTGGCCAGTTAAAGTTTGTTGAATAATTTCTTCTTAAAGTTTGAGTAATTTCTACTTATAGTTGAAGTTTACTTTGCAATACTTCAATGTTTCAAGTACATTTTACTCAAACAATATAACACTGAATTGCCATGCTTTTAAAGTGTATGCTTTACTTATAGAACATCAAAGTAAATGATACATAAGATATTGTGTAGACAACATAATATAAGTAATGTGGTAGTTATATGAAGAGACCTCAATACTTGGTAAACAATACACAATAATGGTAAAATTTGTTGGATCGTTTGAAAATGAGTGTGTAATTTTTAGTAGAAAATGAACTCCAGATGTCACAAAAAAGTTTCTAAACCTAGCAGCAAAAACAATGATAAAAGCTTAAATTGAGTATTAATATTTTACTTTTTTTTAAAGTTATTGCCTAAAGCTTATTCAGGTAGAAATTACATTTGTTTTTTTCTGTAGTATTTACCTCACCGGAGAATTTTTTTGGCCTTTGGCTTTAATTTTGATTTTATGTTTTCATATTTATGTTTTTTTTGAGTTAGGTATGAATCTGTAGAACAGCATTGTGTGGTAAGACACATGTCAGCATGTAACCCAGAATGCAATTTGTTCTAGGAAGTGTTTGTAACAGGTCGACCAGAATCTATCTGCAACATCTATAGATGTGAATTACTGTAGCTAAGAAGTTTTGTCTGTAGCATTGTAGCACCACTTTTGTGTGGCATTTTAAAGCAAAACCCGTGTCTTAATGTTTTGGACGCTATTTTGACACTGTTTGCCAAGCTACTCATAAGTAAAATTAGCAAAATAGACAAAGTAGCTAACTACATTAAAGCTACTATCCAGCTATATTCACAGTTTTCTGGCATAAAAACAATGAATGATTTTTGAATGATAATGATAAACAATTTTGAATTGATAACATCAAACTTAAAAATGTACACAACATACAACTAAAAACAAGAATACACTGTAATTTACATAACTGAGTTAAAATAAATATTTGTCTAGTAAGATCTAAACTCTTTTCTCTGATTTGTTCATCTGAAGGAACCAATTCACTAGACTGAATCACATTTTACAATGCTTCATATGCGCAAGGGGATCATTTAGGATGAACTGATTCACTTAAAATAATCGCTTTCTAACACTACACATGAGTGAATTTTTTAAAGGAACACTCCACCGTTTTTAGAAATAGGACTTATTCAACATCTTTCCTACAGGCCACAAGAAATTATTAGGTGTTTTTTTTTGATCACTTTAACTCAGGACATGCTAGCTGGCAACATAGGATTCCATTCATTATGCTAAGCTAAGCTAGCGCCGACCCTGCCAAACTAAAACAATGCATGCACTGAGACAAAAATGCATTTGCCCACATATCTAAATGTAGGAAAGAAGTTGAATAAGCCCTATTTCTAAAAACAGTGAAGTGTTCCTTTAAGTTGTGTAAAATTTATGTGTGAAAGTCTCACAGACTTTATTTTACTCTTAAATAAAATAAATGCTATTATAAAACACTTAAAAAAACTATGAAATTTAACCAAAAAATGATGTCATGACTGATGTTTCACCAGGTGCTAAATGTGAAAATACATTTGATTTGTCATTCTTTTCAGATTACTTGGCTATTGAATTGTATACTGCATTTCCCAAATCTAGCTCTCAGAACGAAATATTACAGATAGCACATGCCAATAAACGCAATAAAGAGCTATCAGCATGTGAAATTCATCCCACCCTCAGTGCACAATTACAATGTGAGCTATTACAGCAGAGAAAACAATTTGCTTGTTACTCCTCTAAAACCTGCAGGGGGACCACTTGATTGGTCATATCTTTCTGTCTGCCTGGACATGATGAGGAAATGTCTAGACATTATTGAATTTTTTATTTTTTTTTAAATCAATGAATCATATGAATAACTCAAAAATAATTCATAGTAATAAGAGTGTGGCTTAATGCTGCTCTGAATAGATAATATTTATCAGCGATTGTAGTGGGTGGTGTCAGTGAGACACTATCACCGGAGGGTGCAAGCTAAGAATGGAAGAATGAGCAAGGAAGCTATGTACACTGTCTGCACCATACTGCGCATTTAACAGCAGAAATAGTGATGTCCTACAGCTTTGATACATGCTAAAGAGACTCTGAGAGGCCCCCACAGGCGCTGAGCGGCAAACAGTGGCTCCCTACTTCAGTGGCATATTAAATAAAGGGCTGGCAGGGCACTAGACTATGAGGGGCATGGAGTGTTTTCTGTATTACTGTATGCCTCATAGTTACTGTAGAAGAAATGAATAATGAGGGAAAAGTTTGGCTCCAGAAAAAGTACAAAAAAAGTTTTACATTACACAACACTTCTGTGATTATATTTGGCTCCAAGGCTTAGTGATATGGAATATGGATTTCTGTGGTCATATCAGACGAACTAATATACTGTAGTGTGTGTCATGGCTTACATCAAATACACTCCACTTCGATGTGAATGCTTGAAGCTTGTAACTACGTTGATTCCACGTTTTCCACAACATCTCTGATCATTGCATCTTATCTTATCTTCATGTTTCATCATTCCCTATTCATCATATTTTCTTTTTAGCATGAAAATGCTAATCAGGAAGTTTGCTTGGTTATGTAGAGAGAACGGCTGAAGAGTTTATTCTGTAACATCTGCTAATTATCCCTACTCTCTAGTTCATACAGTCTGTTTGATCTGCTGTCCTGTGGAGCATGAGCACGCGGCAGCAGGTCTGCCAGCAGAGAGGCTGTATTTGGGGCATGGGAGGGCAACCATTCCACACACTGCTTCCCCTTATGCCTCTCCCTAAAAGTTGCCTGAGTTACTGGATATCTACATAGATCCTTGTTGAGATTGTCACCAAAAAAATAAAAAAATAAAAATAATTCTCTCAAAATCATTAGGAGGCTGTCAACTCACCTCTAAGTGACAAACCAGGCTCAGTCAGAGAGGCAGCAGACAACATGCTACCACCATTCCTTCCATCCATCCTTCCAATGCTATCTCATGACCAATTTGTACACTGTAAAATCTAATTAGTTAGACTTACTTAAAAAAAGCATGCAAACAGATTGCCTTAAAGGGTTACTTCAGCGATTAGCATTAAGCTTTGTATCAGTAGAAACCCGGGAGTATATTCAAATTATCGTACTTTCCCCCCACTTGAAAAAATACTATAGTATATTATAGAAAAAATTACAGTAAAACTACTCTAGTAAATACTATAGTGTTTTTGAACCATACTATAGTAAAGATACTACAGTAAATAGTAGTATATTGTAGTATATTATGGTATTTACTACACTTTGTTAATTTACTGTAGTATATTTACTATAGTATGGTTCAAAAACTCTTTAGTATTTACTTGAGTAATTTTACTATAATATACTACAGTATTTTTTTCATGTGGGCCCCCTCATATGACCCTGAGACGAGAGAATTATGTATTTTATTTCTGGAAAAATTCCTCCGATGACATAAAGTCAGTTTTTGGCCAGAGGCTGAAGACTACAGCCAGCAGAGGGCGCTATTTCCACATGTTTTCAACATCACACTCACAGCACTCGGCTCGCGGAGCTGTGGAGATTCAGGTAAACGGAGTGTTGGAGACCAAAGTGAGTGTTTTAACTTTTCAAATGAACTTCTTATGAAAGTTAAGGTTCCAAAGACATGAACTGATCACGCGCTGTGAATGCAGCCACAGCCGCGAATCCCGCGATTACCTCAGCTCATGTAATGAATGTAATCCGATCCTGCTGCGTTTGTGCAATCACACTCAATCGGCTCACTCGCATTATCGAACAGACATTCAGTTTTTAATTGTAGTGTCTCTAACTGAACTGATTTTCTGAAAATGAACGTGGTAGGCAAGTGATCCAGTAATCCAGAAGCCGACTAGCCTAGAGTAGGGCAGTAAAGCAGTGCGTTCTGGGAATTGTTGTCTTTCATCCCCATGAGACAAAAATACATTTTCTGTGTTTTCTCAGTCTAGAAGGCACAAAATTAAAAAAATACTTCCACATTTCTACTACATTAATGACCCAGTTTAAATACACATTCATCTTCCTAGCGCTAAAGTACCCCTTTAAAAAACAAGTAAAGTGAAACAGGAATAATATGTTGTGCTAACAAATGCTTAGTTAGTATAGTTCACTTACTCAAGAGTTGTAGTAACTAAAAAGAACTGTAGAGAGTACTTTATCTTTTACTTTAGGTTTACTCTTAACTTAATATAGCTACCATAGATGTTACCACTGTTAAATACAGATTCATCTTCCCAGCACTGAAGTACCCTTTTAAGTTAAAACACTAGTTAAAGTTAACTAAAAAGTGTTATTTATAATCACTGTTGGATTTTAAAGTGTACTTATTTGTACAAGGTGGCTAATTCCTACCAATTTGTACAACCTCACTCATATGAATTTGTACGATTTGTCTAAATCACAGTGATGGGTAGGTTTAGGGGCAGGGTTAGTGGTAGGTCATTCGTACAAAAACGTACGAATTGGGCAACTCGTCAAATATGTATGATTTAGTAAAAAGTCGTACAAATTCGTATGAGGGAGGTCGTGAGATCGTGTTGATTCTTCGGCCTTATGCTTGCTAGACACATGTATGCGTTTTGTTGGATATTTTACGTTTTATTATCAACATAAGACCCTCATTGGAACCTTTAGTTACTTATCACCCAGCATTTCCAACATGAAGTGCACTCAAAAAGAGAAAAACATCCCACTCAATGAACTCACAATATGTTAATCGAATGTGACACATCTTGTCAGCTTCTCAGAACCTTTTTACAATAAGAATAACAATAACACTGCCTTTGCATTCAAGTCACCTATCTAGCAGGACACACATTTGCCTTCATCATTGTGTATTTATTAAAATACAGGCCCTGCACAGTTTGAGTTTGAGTTTAGAAATATGAATCACCAATCCGTTTAGCGCAAGTGAGAGACTGCAGAGTAGAGCTCCTGCTTGCCAGAGCAGAAGACTTGTACCGGAGAGAGTTAATTAGTGCAAATGCGCAGTTGTGTTATTGGGCCACTGCTGGCAATGAGAAGCATCACTGACACAAACTCCCAGTCCCTCAGATCTGAGCAGTGAAGCACTGCTCATTTGAAATGAAGGTGTGTTAACATTCACTGAATTTGACGGTATGCCATTTTCTGTTTTTTTTAATTTATTTTAAGGTGGGTAAATGCCAGTTCAGCCACAATCCTCCTCCAGGCCAAATTTCAATTGGTGCTCCCTGTCTTCCAAAGTCTAATAATCCAGAGTTTTAAAAGCCTAAAGTCAACATCTAGACCTCAAAGACACTAATAATGACAAAGCTGTCATTTCTTGGAATGACATTTAATTTATTATTCCCATGACATTATCTTACAGATGAAAGTATGTTTGGCTCTACCAAAATAAGGGTGAATAAAAAGCATTTTAAACATGTATGAACAATCAAGTGCATGTTATTTGTTATTACTTACATTACAAAGTATGAATACATAAATACAATTCAAAATTGTACACTTTAAATAGATTGAAAAAAAAACATTATTGCATGTCCACACAACAGCTGAGCAAGTCCAAACTTACTCTACCCTACTAACAGCACAGAAAAAAAACAGGATGTCTTCACCTAAAGTGGTGAACACTGCTAAATCCATTAAGAGATGCAATAGCTCAATCACATGCTGTGTTTCTGCACCAACTAATCATGTAACTTTGCATATTTAAAAAACAGTGTAATGAAAAAAATCAGATTTTTATTTTGAATCATTCTGAGGTTTCATGTACATTTTGCTTAGTCAGTTTAAGTTTGCTCAAGGATATTTCCCATAGTTCTTCATAAATAAAACCCTTTGAATACTTGCTGGGTAGCATAACTATAAAAAATATGCTAATTATACTTATTACTAATTGAAAAGGGCATTAACATTCTAATTTGATTTAAGGTTATGCTTAATTTCAGCCAACTGCTGAATGGGCTCAACTGCTGATAAATCACAGTGTGGTGAGGCAGGAGATCTTCATCTATGTATTAATGAGGGGACACAATGGATATATAAAGAATAGGATGAAAGTAAAAAGTAAAAAGGCTTGCTATATTTGAGTTGACACTGCAACACACAGAGATTAAACAAACATAAATCACTAATCAATAGGAACTTTGGCTACGAGGAGAACCCAAACATTAGAAAGCAGTTCACAGTACAATTGGAGGGGTCTTTTAGGACATTTTATGTCAGAACTCTTTTCTTTCTTTTTCTCCTTTCCCCTCTAATTCGGACCAGAGCTAGCTGGTTGGTCCAGGGTGGTGCTGAAGGTCCTGGCTGTGAAACAGAGGGTGTAGTAGGGGGTGGATCTGCAGAGTGCTGGCAGCAGCAGCAACAGCAGCAGCAGCAGCAGCCATGGGCATTGGACTGAGCATTGCAGGGAGCAGAGAAGTGCGAGGCAGGGGGTGGAGAGTCAATCCGGGAACATGATGGTGAGGGTGAACTGGGTGGAAGGATGAAGCTGGGATCAGGTGGAGGGGTTGAGCTGCCAACACAGTAGCAGGCGGCACTGGAAAAAGGCAGCAGGAATTGGATGGGCAAATTGGGGCTGTGAGAGGGTGGGATGAAGGGGTGGTAGAAGGGCAACAGACGAAGAGTGAGGAGCAATAGAAGAGGGTGGAGAAGAGGGCTGAAGTATGTTGTATGGTAGACAGGCTGAAAGTGTAGTCTGGTCAGGCGGCTCTGGAGTTTGTACTGGTAAATGGGTCATGTCCACAGATACTTGCTCTTGAAAGTGCTGCCGCTGCTGCATGTGCTGCTGGGCCTGGAGTTGAAGCAATTTGTACTTCTCAATCTCATCATCGGTGAAGGTGATTGGTTGCTCAGAAAGGGGAGGGGTGGTGCATTTTGGGCAGTGAATCTCTGCCATTTCTGCATTGTCCGCTTGGTTTCTGATGTTAAGTTTTTGTGACAAAGTCTTGTCTGGATCCAGAGCTAAAGCAGAAAGCGTTTCTGTTGATCTATCCTCCTTGGCAATTTCAATACAAGCATGGGATGTGCTGGGATTTTTCCCATCTGTGTGTTGTAAGTGTTCTAGAGTCTTACTGTTAATTTGAGGTATAATTTGTTGATTTGATGGGACAGTTGAAGATGTTTTAACCTGGTTACAAATACTGGCACTTGCATCTTTATTAATCCCTATTTTTTTTGCACCTTTCTTAATAGAGGGTAATTTACCAATTAGCGGAAGTGAGAGAGTGACATTTGCTTTCTTCACTTTAGGATCCTTCTCAACCAACTGGTCTGTTGGCATGGGGTTAGATTTGTGTGTAACTTCTTCCTTTCCTACACCTGACTGCAAGGAATTAGGCTGAGCTGTATGGTTACTTGTAGCTAATGGGGGTGAGTGACTCCTCTTTCTAAGAGGAGAATGAGATGATTTGGTCTTGACCAATCTCTCGTATGTCCACCCAGAATGACTGCAATGTTTCTGGCTCTGTCTAGTTGGAGATGGCCTAATATGAGAATTAGACAACCAGTCCGAACTAAGATCAGAGATGCTAATGCTACTAGAGGAACTGGGGCTACGAATAGACACTGGCTTGTTATACCACCTGTCTTCACTTCTTTCTGGACTTGACCAAGGAAATGCATCCCTCTCTCTGTACCTCCTACCTACAGGGCTAAGTCTTTCGTCCCACCAATCCCTGACATCCTCTTGAGGTTCAGGACTGTCATAGACTCGATAAAACAACTGCCTGCCTGCATGTTGAAATCTGTGCTCTCTGTGTTTATTTTCCTCAACATTTTTTTTGTGCCTTCTGATGCTGTATCTCTCTTGTTGCTCTGGACTGTTATAAATTGTTGAATATTTCCGTTTATTTTGGATGTAAGAGTCTGTGTAATCCCAACTGTCTCCTGTATGTTCGAAATCTCTGCATGGACTATAACTGTAATGAGGAACATTGTAAGAGGAACTTCTAATGCAAGACCTGGGCTGACTGTGCCCCTTTCTCAATGGGTATTGATAGTTTGATCTTGGTGAGGTGGAGCATTTCCCCATGTCGTACACAGGCCATTCTCCATCTGAGGTCAAGTCTGACAGGCCACTCCATGACCCAGATTTGTCACTGGTGGGAGTTGAGACAGCATCCCTCTTTGACTCATAGGCGTTGTCATACCAGCGATAATTATCTTCTCTTCCTGTTGTGTTGTGAACAGAATATGGCAAAGGCCTCCGCCTTACCAAGCGCAGCGCAGACACAAGCCCCCTCATCGTTTGACATTTCTTCCTTTTACGTACCGGGGCGGAAAGCGTGCTTACAACAATGCTTTTGAGGCTGTGCTCTGGGGTGTCACTTTCATTTGAAGTCTCATCTCTCACTGATCTTTTCCTCTTCCCCAGCTTGTGCCTCCTCTCAGTGCAGGCTTGCTTGTTTTGTGACATGTCGGTTGGAGTGCATTGGAATTCAAAGTGTCCTCCAGCTTCTGTCTGCGAGGAGGTTTTGAATGTGCATCCCGCTTGCCGGATCCTGACAGCATCTAATTTATGCCTACGTTTTTTTCCCTTTCTCCTGTGGTTGGGTTTCTTTGGTTTTAAAATGCCTAATTTATTTCCTGGAACATCCTGTGTTTGTGGCCTAGCTCTGTCATTCTGGCCTGCGAGCTTGTCAACAACACCAAGATCCGTCCCCTCAGCCTTTGTGCTTTCGTCTTTGCCCTCCTTGTGTTTTAAATAGTAGTAGAGAGGATTACAGCTGTACGATACATGTGGCTCGTCGGAAGTGTACTGCACCAGGTCAAAAGGCCATTTTGTCACACTTCCATCCTTGCTGACTACATTAATGAAATAACCTGTATTTTCATCCTTGCACACTCTGTGTATTTTATACTCCTCTGTCTCTTTTTCTGATATACAGTTCTTCCCATTCTGCATAATACCCTGTTCGCTGCTTTTCTGTGTATGGTGGTGTGAGCCTTTGTGTATTTGGAGTTGGCCTTGGGCCATGGTACCCTGTCCATCTGTGTAAACAGTAGGGCCAGGGCACTTGAGGCATTCTCTCTCCTCTGATCCCCCATAAGCCCCCTCTGCCCTGGGCCTCTGCCCCCCATCAAGCAATCTGTCATCTGAACCAGCTGGCTTCCAGTCTGCTCCAGGACTGTGTGTGTCAGGACACCCCAGCTTCTCTGGCTGACTTGTGCTGTAGTTTGCCTGAATTTCAGGGCTCTCCACATGTTTTGCTTGTGCTTCCATTTGAGGTGTTTGTGAGTCTCCATCCGCCCAGCCCAGAGTTGGTGGATCATGGGACAGATCTTGGTCATCATTATTTGGGGATCTGGGTGAGCTTGAGCAAGACCAAAGGGCCTCCAGGGCGAGTCTGTGCTTGTGGCGCTGGAGCTCTTGATAGTCACTGGCCTCCTCAAGTCCATCACTAAACACAGACGCACAGGAGTCAAGCTTTAATTGAGCTCGTCTGGAAAAACAGAATGAGACTCCTGCCCTGGGGCTCCGGTGTCCTGCAGAGGATTTTGTCGGTAAGGGGTGTTTTTTGTGGCATGGCTGCTGATGTGTGGGCATAAGAGTGGAGGACAAGCCCTTCAATGAGGTGTTTGTGGAAATAGGAGTTGAGTTTTGAACCACGGATGCTGTTGGTTTCGTGTCAAACTTGCTACTGCCAGCAGAAAGGATTTGAGCTGGATCCCTGTCCTTGTTTGTAGACCTTAACTTTGGAACTTTCCTGTCGTCACTGTTGGCAAGAACAGAGGACAGTGTTGTAACTAGGCACTGTGTCTGAGCTTAAGCTGCGTCTTTAAGTCTAATATACTGTATGGTGCGTGCAGTATATAAAGAATGCATTTACTGCACTATAAGGTAGATTTTCACATTGAGATTAAAAGTGTATAATGATTTACCGGTCTCTTTGCTGTTTGAGTTGTGCAAGATGGTGCAGACGTTTCAGAGCTCTTTTTTGCTTTTTATCATCTTTCCAGGACTTGGAGGAGACATTCCGTGCAAATTCTCTCTGTTTCAACTCTTTCAGCCTCTGTAAGACAAAACAGGTAGATGACAACGAGAGATAAGAAGTTTTGAAAACCTAAGGCTTTCCATGAAAACAGCATTTGTTTGGCTTGGATAAAGGACCTAAAGAAAATTTAGTCAGGAGGAAAAGAAACATCAATCCAGTTTTAACCTGGGGTTCAATTGAGGCAGAGCAATCCAAAACAGCCACACAACACATTTAATTTAAACTAGAAACAATCTACGTTTCTAATTCAATCTCTTTCTAATGCTTCTGTTAATAGAGATTGTACCAGTCAATCAATTTCCAACATAAAAGCCTCCTCTGAAAAGGCATAGACCACACAGATGGATGTCTGTCTATTTATCACTCTATCCCTTTAGGGCAGAGGAGAAAAACATTGGAACAAAGTAAACATAAAATCAGCAAAGTCAAAATACAATCACAAAACAATAAAAGTGTCAGTGGTGCAATTCAAAACATGAATGGAAAGTCACATGAACACAGCCAAACACTTTTGACTTCACTCAGCAGGGAAATAAAAGAGAAAGCCATATTTGTCTTGACTCGTGAGAGGCAATGAAAATGTAACTCACTGCATCCCCTCTCTCCCTCAGTACACAGATGACATACGTGTTTAATTTGGTCTGGTAATAAAACACAATCACACATAAATGTAAGGAAAAAACACAGAGTTGTCTTTAATTGGTATTAGCCATCACTGGTATGTCACAAACTCAACGCACCTTAGTTTTACAGAAACTCTTTTATTTTTGTGATCACAAGCATGCACAAACCAAGATTTTGTTGGTGGTGTGAAGGGAGTGCCAAGAGGAGGACAGTTCCCCTCTGCTGCATGGCGACAAGCACTGACAGGGGCAAAAAAAAGTGTATCTGTGAGACGTTAGCAAGCTAACTCCCAACAGAGGCAGCTGACTTTACACAGCAAAACACACTAATGATGCCTGCTTCAAGGGAGCTATACAGAAGAGTTTTCAGAGTATACACACGCCAGAGGAACCACAAAAATGTCAGTGTATACTCGCATGAAAACTTCCACCTTCCAAAAACAACAATTATACGGTGGATGAGCAAACTCAGATTCAAATGAACAAAACATTTTCTGAAAAACTATTTGAAAACTGCTAATTGAGTAAATACTTTTCATTTATAAACAGATTGCTCATATGGTGTTAAACTATTAGCACATCGTTTCTCTATTCATAATCAGAGAGATTCTAAACAGAATAGCTGAGATTCATTTTGTGGCAGCATCTCAAATGAACATACATAAAAGTATTGTAAATAGGGGAGTAAAAAGGCACTCGGAGAGAATGAGGAAAATAATAGAGACAAGATTTACCTTGTCTTCTGATTCTGACCTTTGCTTATCAACACAAAAGCAGAATGTGAGTGCTGTTTTATTCTAAAAAAAAAAAAAAAGAAAAAAAAGCATTATAATACCACAGACCTGTTTCAAAACCTACATAGAGAGCTGCATCGCTGCATAAAGACTACATAAGAAGCTGCCAGTGTGTTTTTGCATTTGCACAAGACACAGACCAGTGGAATGGAAACAATGTGAGGTCTTGAGGTGTGTTTTTTAAATGAGTAAAATTTTCTTAAAAGCACAAAGGTCAAAGACGTCTATCTAGTGCATGCTTACATTGAAAAATTATGTAAATGCAACATGGTGGAATGCAAAATATAAGGCAGCATCCACCAGTTATGGAACTTTGGAAAGCACTACAGTACATAGATTTCAATCATGACAACTCTCGGAGTGAAATAGATTCAAACAGCATTTTATTATAGAGCATGGAGTGCATAGGCTTGATTTTGGCGGACAAGATCTGCTACGCTGCTGCTGAGCAAATACATAAGTTCAGCTATTCAAGATAACAACAAGGAAAGGCTGCTACAGAATGATATAACCTCCGTAGCAGATCTCTACAGGTGGCGCTGGGGAGGAGGTAGGATTATGGGAGTTCTCATAATGTGCGGCGTGCTGATAGCGGCTAGGATACAGCCGCTATATAAATAAAGCCACGTAGATGAGGAAGTACCTCTGGTTGGCTGGTGTCGTAGAACTGAAAGAACCAATCAGTGATTAATAGAGTTTCATGACTGAACTTTATATTTATCATAGAATTAGCAATTCTGCTTTTACCACACTAAGAGCACACAGTTTTAATTAGATTCTAATTATTTTAATAGTATTTAAAGGATGCATGTTGATAAGCAAACAATGCACAACTCCATAAGTATAAAAATGTATAGCACATGCAAATATAGCACAAAAATTATTTTAATTATGTGCTGCACTTTATCTAGTGCATCTTTATCTATCCTTTCAGTGAATAGACTTATTTTAAATCATTATTATTTAATCATTATTTTAAATCATTTACGTCTTTATTTTCCATTAAAGGGTAACTAAACCCTAGAACAAATTTTTTTAGTTGATGATCTGCAAGACTGGGGCTTTATTAGTGCTGTTCATTGATTCAAGTAAGAGTTTTGACATTTGAGTATAAAGTGCTTTAATTCTATAAAATATGGTGTAAAACCACCAAAGTGCTGCCCTCTTAAGGTTGAACGGTGGCTACTGCAGTTTAATTTTCCTATTGGACGTTGTGGTACATCGTGACGTAGGATGGTTCTTCCAACGGCTCACTACATAGTTGTTAGTGTATTATTGTTAGAAGCAGAGTTCGCATAGTATTGCATCAGTTTAGATAGCTTCAAGTTAGCGTATATTTTTAGCATTAGTTTTATCTGTATTTAGTACAGTGGTTAGTTAGGATAGTACGTAGGTGTAGTGTTGCTGGTTGCAACAGCAGTGCGGGACTGCATAGCTTTCCAGCAGACATGGAAATTGGTGTTAGTGGTTGCATGCACTTGGCCTGGATGACCGCGAGTATACTATCCATAATGCTAATGTTTTACCACTCAGACACTGCTCTCTTGCGCTGCGGTTTTGCTAGTATCATCGGCATCGGGAGTTAACGCAGTTTGAGGCAGCGGCTCGAATCGATACTGCTCTGGCCCTGTGTTTACAGACAATTCACCCTCCTCCACTTCAGGTGAAGACGGCGGAGAAAAGTCCTCTACTTCAAATGACTGCTCTGTTGCAAAACTACTAGGGTTTAGTTACCCTTTAAGCTTGCTATTAGAGATGCCACCCATAGGAAAGAAAAATCAAAAGTGAGATCTCTTTAACGTCTCTAATGTTTCTCCTAGACAAAAATGAGGTAACTTTAACATCAAATATAGACTTTTGCTTGAGTCTCCTGCTTCTCACACTTGTCTCCTGAGACAAAAACTCTAATACTCTCACAATGATCTCCTTTAAAGTTTTAGAAGAGATCTCAACAACATCTCACACTGTTCTCAGTTTTTTCTCCTTACCAAGAGACTCTGGATTGCTCACATTAGTCTCCTCTAAAGTTTAGAAGAGATCTCAACTACATCACACACTGTGCTCATATTTTTCTCCTTAGCTTAAGACACTGGTGGTCTCACTGGTCACACTTCGTTGATCAGGGAGTCATTTTCAGGGCTGTCTCAATCGCAGAATCATTTCAGTGCACTGAAACGTTCGCTCCCTATAAAGTCCCACTAAGCACCGCAAAACCCAGGGTGCATAAATACTCACTATGTTCCCTTAACGAAAGTTCTGAATTCCTGAAACTTAAATCATGTGAGCTAACTCACTACACATAACGACTGATAACGTCAAATTTAAACTAGTAGTAACCCTTAAAAGGGTTACTTTAGCGATTAGCATTAATCTTTGTATCAGTAGAAACCCAGGAGTGTATTCAAACTAACGTACTTTCACCCCTCATATGACCCTGAGACGAGAGAATTATGTATTTTATTTCTGGAAAAATTTCTGAGTTTTTGAGCCAGAGGCTAAAGACTACAGCCAGCAGGAGGATCTATTTCCGCATGTTTTCAACATCCCATTCACAGTACTCTGCTCGGTTGATTCATGTAAACGGAGCAGTGGAGAGCAAAGTGAGTGTTTCAACTCTTCAAATGAATTCCTATGAAAGTTAAGCTTCCAAAGACATGAACTGAAAATGCGCCAGACTGATCACGTGCTGTGAATTTAGCCGCAGCTGCGAATCCCGCTCTTACCTCAGTTTATGTGATGAATGTAATCCGATCCTGCTGCGTTTGTGCCGTGACGCTCAATCGACTCACTCATAATATATTGAACAGACACGTTCAGTTTTTAATTGTAGCGTCTCTAACTTAACTGATTTTATGAAAATGAGTGTGAAAATGAGTGATTTTATGAAAATGATTTTATGAATGCGGTGGGCAAGTAAACCAGTAAGCCGTGCCTAGAGCAGCCTCGGGCAGCGAAGTGCATTCTGGGAATTGTTGTCTTTCATCCCCATGAGACAAAAATACATCTTCTGTGTTTTCTCAGTCTAGAAGGCACCAAATTAAAAAATAATTTCATATTTCTACTACATTAATGACCCAGTTTAAATACAGATTCATCTTCCCAGTGCTGAAGTACCCCTTTAAAATTCTGAAATGTATAATGGTAAATTATCACTATTTACAATATTAGGAATATATTACATTTGTTTTAACATGTTTATCCTAAAATAAAATTGGAGACATCTGAAGACAATGCTGATACTTAAATGAGACATATAAGAGAATGAGCCCACTTAGTATCCTGAGCTTAGAGAAACCTCTGTCAGAGGTTCCCATGTCGCCTCTCCAATTGTTTCCTGTTTCTCCTCCTACTTTCCTGTCCATTAAAGGTTGAAAAAAACCAATGTCATAAAAATTTAAATAAAAGAGCAACCTCTGCAAGACAATAAATCTCCAATGTTTTTAACAGCCCATTCTAATTTTGGACTAGCCTATAAATCTAGACGCACTCTAGTGGCAACTCTCCATTGGCTTGCAAGCTGGAAAAACCAAACTCTAGTCAGGCCAATCACGTTGTGAGAGTCGGTGGGCATAACATAATGACGACAGAGTTGCGGTGGTTTTGCGTTCTACTTAAAAACAAACAAGCTGGTGAATAGCGGTCTTTTGAATTGGCTTTGCGACTCTGGAAGACTTGGAGTTAAGCTTTTCTTTGAGAAAAGAACAAAGAACGGCACTAAAGTCATTCTTAAGAAAGGAAGATGTGTTCTGAGTTTTGCCTACCGGATATGGCAAACATTTATTATTTCAACTAGCTCTGCTTCACCTTCCTCGTTGCTCTGGTTGGTTGTAGCGCTATCCTGTTGCGTGCAGAGGAATTTGAAAGACAACCGTTTATCCCGCCCCTCAGATTGAACCCTGCCAATGGTGTGTTCCCAGACCCAACATCTTGATGTGGGTCTGGCTTGTCAGGCAAATTTTTGAGACTCCTTTCTCTCAGAACTCTCTCGTGTCTCATTAGTGTTCACATTTATTTCTCCAAGGGAATTTTAGGAGAAACATTTGAGACATTGTTGATAATTAGAGATATTTGAGAATCTCAACTTAGTCTCCTGAGTTTAAAAAGAGCAACCTCTGAGCAATAAAATATTCCTATAATGGAGTCTTGAAAGAGATACATAAAGAATAAACAATAAAAATATATGTTCTATGTTTCTTCCACCATATTCTCAGTTTTGAGTCTTTTTCTCTCAAATATTTCTCAAATATATGTCTCATTTGTGTCTATTTCTATTTCTTCTAAGAAATTTTTGGAGAAACATCTGAAATGTTATTAATATTACAATGAGAGATATATGAGAATCACAACTAAGTCTCTTGAACTTAGGAAAAACTACTAAGCAATATATTTTTAGAAATATGCAAAATTCTGTAAAAAAAAAAAAAAAACATCAGGTCACCAAGTGCTTCTTTAGAAAGCACTACTCTCTTACTCTCTCTCTCTCTCTCTCTCTCTCTCTCTCTCTCTCTCTCTCTCTCTCTCTCTCTCTCTCTCTCTCTCTCTCTCTCTCTCTCTCTCTCTCTCTCTCTCTCTCTCTCTCAATATTTTTTTACAGCCTGGAAACACAATGATGGTTTTGACAGAATGAGATGTTTATGGTATAAAATAATTCCATGACTGATATGATTGATAAGGCACATTAAAGTATTTGTCGCTAACATTGATGAGCATGTCTAAACGCTCTACTCATAATTAGCTTTGGATATTCTCAATATTCATGATGCCTTAGATTTCGCCCTTCAGAAGATAATTTGAAATTTCAATGAAACATCTGCCTCATGAATAATTGACAGATAAGAAAGACAGAAGAATATCTGAACCATCCGATGGAAACTATATTTTAAACTGTCAAAAAGAACTCATGCCCTCTTATCATACTAACTTTGAAAGAATCACAAACATTTAACATAAAAATGCAAAAGGATCCTATAATTTTTCAAACCTAATTTTTGTTATACAGTCCTTGTTGTATAAAGTACTACAGTTGTTCCTGTGGCATGGACTGCCACTCACAAACACACACTTTAACCCAGAGTTGTGTTGGGATTAATGAGAATTGGAGGTGATGAGAGGCTTTAATTGACCTCTGACCCCCAATCCATTTAATCAATTCTGCTATGTGCTAATGATCACTGACAGATTAATCACTGTGAAAGAACAGAGGTTTGTCTGCATGTGATGTGTAAGGATAGACCCTTTAGTGTATTATTGACTTGTGTGTCTTTTCACTGCGATGTAAACAAAGCTCATTAAGAGACTTTTATTAACCTTTAGCTGCGATAGCTATTCTGAATCTTAATTCATGAGTAATGCAGCATCTCGCGTCTCATATAGCATAGGTCCTTTTGAAATCTGCATCTCAACTACTCTGAGATTCACCAGATGATATAACAGACCAAAAAGGGTTTTTACGTTGCTACTAAAAATCCTAATGTTAATAGACCTTAAAGGAATCCCATTAATACGTGCAGAGTAAAGAGCCTATATCCGAGCATATAAAGGGACTATAGTGGAAACTAAGGCCGATGTGCATGGCATTTTAAAGACAATAAAATGCTGTGAACTGCACACAGCATAAGGTTTTCATTAGTTCTCTTTTTCATGGTTAACCCTCTGTAAAAAATCTAAAACTGGATGTGTTTATTGATGGTGTCCTGGTGGGATATAAAGAGGAGTAAAAACATGCCCTGTTAGCCATGCTGCTCCTCCATTACTCTCACTGTCTATGGTAAAAATCAGATAAATGAAGTAACTCTTATTCTTTTCAGCATTTCAGCATCTTATTCTTTTAAGTGAATTTAAAAGGGATGTTTTCTATTGGTCATGACAGCATTGATTCATCAAATGACAATTAAATGATGGAAAACAGCGTTATTCAGACATGCCATGAAGTCAAGCATACTTTCAGATTTTTTTAAAAGTATATTCTGAATCACAGTGGTGAAGGGTTCCAGTGGAACACAGCAAAATATGACCTGCAAATTTAAGAATTCATATAGTTTTCAGTCACGTGACTGGTGCAGAGACCTGGAGGGGAAAACATCAATTGAACTGCAGCACAGGCGTGTCAATTTTCCATCTCAAAAGAAGAAAAACAACAATATGTGAACAAAAGGCAAGTTTTGTGCACTTGTGATCCATACACATCTCCTGCTGCAGTATTTCAATCACTAAAAACAGTGAGACATTCTAAAACCATAAATGTGAAAAAACTCTAAAATGTACATAATGTCTTAATGTACTAAACCAGTTATGTTAAAAGATCAAATTCAGTACACACCTTATTGATGATGGATACTATATTCAGGCGAGCAGATGAGCCTAAAATATGAACGCAACACTCTAAATGATTACACATTTTCCTTATAATGGTTTTCTATGGAAAAAATGCTTAACAAGAAATTGCTCATTGCGTTCATATTCAGGGTTCATCTGCTCGACTGTATATAGTGTGCATTATCCATTAGATGTATACTGAATTTGATCTTTTAATATCACTGTCTCACTACATTAGTACTTAGTACAAACCTGGTAAAAATGGTTGGCAGTCAATGGAGGAAAGTGTTGTTTTGCTCTCCAAGTGGGCGTTCCTATAAGGGTGTGATGTCACTTGAATAGCGGAACAAAAATGCAGTTTAGCAGAGAATTTTGTGCCATTTTTGGCATTGTTTTTACGATTCCTTTAGTGAATTGGCTGCTAGCACCCTTTGTCTTTCCATTTGTCTCATCTACACTCTTATATTAAAGGGTTAGTTCACCCAAAAATGAAAACTCTCAATAATTACTCACCCTCACATCATTCCAAACCCGTAAGACCTTTGTTCATCTTCGGAACACAAATGAAGGTTGGATGAAATCTAAGAGCTCTCTGACCCCTCCATAGACAACAATTTAATTAACACTTTCAAGGGCCATGTGACTCCAGGGTTCACCCTTAATTTTATGAAGCGACGAGAATGTGTCTCTTACACAGTTTACGTTGTAAAAACAGTGAGGTTCTTGCTTCATCATCACACGCATGTGTCATGGTGCTCACGTGAACTGCTGCCGTAGAACTCAAAAGTGCTGTATTTTCAACATAAACTGCGTAGGACACTGGCACAGACTAGACAAAATTGTTGAATAAATTAATTATTTTTGTTTGCTTTTGCGCACAAGAAGTATTCTCAACGCTTTATAATATAAAATATTATATTTATAATGCAACTTACACATTATATCATAACCTTGAGCAAACACACTCTTGTAAAAAACAGTCAAAAAAAAAAAATCATGATCACACCCATAACTCATAACACTAACCAATGATTCATACACAAATGCAGGTGCAATGGTAGTGTGAAATCTAGTCTGACAGCTCACACTGACTGTGAACTCGGTCTTGCTGTAGATATTAGCAGATTTGCCATTTTATCACTGGGACATGAGCAGGCTGTTCCCTAATTGGCTGAAACATCTCTGTCCACCTCGCAGAGCCTAGACACGGAGGTGTCACCTTGTAACATTTCACCACAGGCCTTCAAAGAGCTGGATTTCTGTCTGCTATTTTTTTTTTTTTGCACACATAAAAAAAATAAACAAAACAAATTGTGGTTCATCTGCTCAGTTTGGGTCATGCAGACAGCTGTCATCTTTACAAGCTTCAGTGCCAATCATGGCTGCCTTGTTCAATCATGTAACATTAAATGCAGATCTTCCAACAAAAGGGATAGTTAAATTACACACTTGGACAACAGCAAGAGATTATGCTATATTATTGCAGAATATCTGTGACATGATTTTAATAATCACCAAGCAGAAAACTATTGTTTACTCTTCAGTTCAGTTGAGCTGGCTTTGTTGATTTTATTGATTAGTTTGGAAACTGTTCACGTCTGGTGTTAACACATTGTAGCTGGTTGTTTATGGTTGCCAAAAAACATTGCAACTTGCCACATTAATTCAGAATTCAGTTGATGTGTGTTCACAGTGTCACAGGTATTCATATTTTGGCTGTTTTCAGCATCTTCAAATGTGGCTCATTCAACTGAAACTGACCTATTTCTTACGAATAATCTTTTGTTTTCATCCACCCAGTTCCAATAAATAAAAGAAAATAATAAATAACATAATTTGTCAAGTATTTAATTTACTGGATTAGCCAAAAATAGTTGTGCTATATATATAAACATACAGCAAACATTACCATATTGTAAATAACATTGTAAAATATAATTAGCTAATATCAAAATAATATCCATTCAGATAAATGTTTTTAGCAGCCATTACTTCAGTGTCACATGATATATGTCATGATATATATGATATTCATTTTGAGATTAGCTAAAGATTATATATATATATATTTACACCCATACACACATATACACACATGTTTGTTTTTGTGAATTGTGGGGACATTCCATAGGCGTAATTTTTATACCATACAAACCGTATTTTCTATCCCCCTACACTGCCCCTGCCCCTAAACCTACCCATCACAGGAAACACGCTGCACTTTTACATTTTCAAAAAAAACATAATTTAGTATGTTTATAAATCCTTTTAAATTGCGGGGACCGCTGGCTGGTCCCCACAATGTAATATAAACAGGACACACACATACATATATATATACACACACACTCACCAAAAGGATTATTAGGAACACCATACTAATACTGTGTTTGACCCTCTTTCGCCTTCAGAACTGCCTTAATTCTATGTGGCATTGATTCAACAAGGTGCTGAAAGCATTCTTTAGAAATGTTGGCCCATATTGATAGGATAGCATCTTGCAGTTGATGGATATTTGTGGGATGCACATCCAGGGCACAAATCTCCCGTTCCACCACATCCCAAAGATGCTCTATTGGGTTGAGATCTGGTGACTGTGGGGGCCATTTTAGTACAGTGAACTCATTGTCATGTTCAAAACCAATTTGAAATGATTCGAGCTTTGTAACATGATGCATTATCCTGCTGGAAGTAGCCATCAGAGGATGGTCATAAAGGGATGGACATGGTCAGAAACAATGCTCAGGTAGGCCGTGGCATTTAAACGATGCCCAATTGGCACTAAGGGGCCTAAAGTGTGTCAAGAAAACATCCCCCACACCATTACACCACCACCAGCAGCCTGCACAGTGGGACCAAGGCATGATGGATCCATGTTCTCATTCTGTTTATGCCAAATTCTGACTCTACCATCTGAATGTCTCAACAGAAATCGAGACTCATCAGACCAGGCAACATTTTTCCAGCCTTCAACTGTCCAATTTTGGTGCGCTCGTGCAAATTGTAGCCTCTTTTTCCTATTTGTAGTGGAGATAAGTGGTACCCAGTGGGGTCTTCTGCTGTTGTAGCCCATCCGCCTCAAGGTTGTGCGTGTTGTAGCTTCACAAATGCTTTGCTGCATACCTCGGTTGTAACGAGTGGTTATTTCAGTCAAAGTTGCTCTTCTATCAGCTTGAATCAGTCGGCCCATTCTCCTCTGACCTCTAGCATCAACAAGGCATTTTCGCCCACAGGACTGCCGCATACTGGATGTTTTTCCCTTTTCACACCATTCTTTGTAAACCCTAGAAATGGTTGTGTGTGAAAATCCCAGTAAGTGAGCAGATTGTGAAATACCGACCCGTCTGGAACCAACAACCATGCCATGCTCAAAATTGCTTAAATCACCTTTCTCTCCCATTCTGACATTCAGTTTGGAGTTCAGGAGATTGTCTTGATCAAGACCACACCCTTAAATGCATTGAAGCAACTGCCATGTGATTGGTTGATTAGATAATTGCATTAATGAGAAATTGAACAGGTGTTCCTAATAATCCTTTAGGAGAGGGTATTTATACTCTCATATATATGTGTGCGTGTGTGTCATTATACAATAACATTTTATATATATATATATATATATATATATATATATATATATATATATATATATATATATATATATATATATATATATATATATATATATATATATGCTTTTCAGTTTTTATTGTTATAATAATAGTTGTTTTGAAATGTCCACCAAAAATTCAATACAGGATTCTAAATTTCATAACAAAAATGTCTTTAGCAAATGTCAAAATAAATATCAATTTTTAATATTGTACATTATAATGTTGTGATGTCATTTGTGGATTTAAAATGATTTATTTTATTCCAAGGGTGTTATTTTATTCTATTTGTATATAAAATAGTATAGAATCAGCATTTATTAAAATCGGTATTAACATCAAAATTAGTTTCGGCATCTGATAATAGTATGTTAATATCTTACATTCCTAAACACGTTGGTCATACCACTAAAGGTAATTGCATTTTTTTTTTGAACGAATTGTAAAAAAAAAAAGTATTTTTGTGCCAAATTACAAATAGCATATCAGCTACAAAACCCTGTTTGTCGAGGTAACTGGAAACACCTGCATATGCATTTGACTGTGAGGATTTGTATGTGTGTGAGGTCCTTCTGCATGCTCTAGTTCCCCTATTTTAATCTGCCATATTGTGACAGGCCTCTCTGGACCTCCTGAGCACAGGTGAGCAACATTAGTCAGCCTGCCTCCCAGTCTATAACCTGACACAACAAACAGGTGGGATTGCCTCTCTCTCTTTTACACACACACACACACACACACACACACACACACACACACACACACACACACACACACACACACACACACACACACACACACACACACACACACACACACACACACACACACACACACACGAGAAAAAGCATCAAGCGGCACTAAGAAACAGAGAGAATATTCTCTGCATAATGAAGCATTGAAACGGAATAGACTGCGCACCTGCGTCTGTGCGTCTCCGTATATGTGTGCGAGTTGTCTAACACCGTTCCATCTGTCTGTTCTTCCCCTCAGGTATAGCTGGTCCTCTGATGCTTTCAAAATGAGTCATATCTTCCCCTCTCCCTTTCTAACTCGGTTTCTTTTTTTAACACTGTGCTCTCTTGTACCTTTATCGGGATGTGGCAGGTGGAGATGAATAGAGCCTCAGCTGGGCTGCGGAGACCCTGGAGAGCTCCAGGCGTTTGACAAGGGCAGAAGACAATAAGAGCCTACTCATCCTGGCAGTCTACAGAGAGAGCAGCGCACCGCTTTCTCGTTCTCCCACTCATTCCATATAGTGCACTGCACTGTGAAACAGGCAGTCCCCTTCTCTGGATCTTCCTGCAGCCCACGGAACAACTTCTTTACTTTGTCTTTGTCATTGAGCAGGGTCAGTTTGCTAACACTATCCTCCTCCTTCTCCTCCTGGGGAAGACCGAGAGAGACAGTGTGTACGGCTTATTCTCCAAGGGGTGTCAACAGGAAACCGAATCATTGAAAGAATGAGTGATAAATGCATTCTTCTGTAGTTTAAAAAAGTTGCACCACATATTAAAATACTCAAAATATGCCTGTACTATTAAAATTTAGAGACAGGATGCAAGCACAGGTCATGTGTGAACAGACCTTAGACTGGAATAAACTACACGACTTTTGCCCAGATTTGGCAAGTTGATGCTAGCTGCTGAAAGTCAGAGCTAGTCTGCAGATTTGAGCTGACATTTTACAGAAAATATGTAATGGTCACAGATTTCAAAAGTTTGATTCCATCCAGTCAGAGTACATCTAACATGCTTGATTTTTTTTAGCCAATTTTAGAACACATTGTTTTCACATTTGTCACATGTCTCCTGGTAGCAAGGCACGTGTTTCTGCGCACGTTTGTTGTGTTTGTAGAGACTTAAAGTGTGTAGTATTGACTTAGTAGTGTGTGATCCTAAATCATTTAGAGTATATGCCCAGTTTTTCCTATGTAACTACAAAGTCGGCATGGGTATGAAGCCTATAGATTTAAAATCAGTTTAGATTTTAAAAGTCATGTAGTGTATTCCAGCCATAACACAAACTGGCAAACTTGATTGTATGATGTATTGTCATGTTGTTTTCAATAATATGGAAATTAACCAAATAATACTTTCTACTGAAGCCACTTTAGGTAATGTCTATTCAAGGATATAGTGATGTAATGCCTTCAAATGATCATAGTATGTATTTTAATCAATAGACAGATAGTATTTTTAAAGATTATATAAATAAAATATATTCACTACAGCTGAAAAATTTGGGGTCAGTAAGATTATGCTCACTAAGGCTGCATTTATAGTATTTGATAAAAAATACAGTAAAAGCTGTAACACTGTGAAGAATTATTACAATTAAAAATGACTGTTCCCTATCAAAAGCTACACTCAGGTCTGCACTTGATTTTAAGCGTTATGGGGAAAAACGTCTTTGTCTGACCAGTTGTGAACATGTGTGGCAAACACGCCAAAGAATTTGGCTTAAATAACCTCTGGTGATGACGTCACCGTGACACTCGTGTCAGAGGCTATAAATAGATGTGAAACAGGTGTGCTCATTGGGTTGTTTTGTCTTCAGAACCATATTGTGTGCAGTGTGCTGAACATACAAACATTCTCTTTCCTCTCTAAACTATCCTTTATTAGGAGTTCGTTTTTGCAGGCAGGAAAAATACTTTTTCACACTCCTTATCTCTTTCTCTCTCACGAAAATTAAAGAGTGAAAATAATACAATATCATGTCGAGGGAAGCTAAGAAGCTAAGCTAAGCCCTGCTCGCAGCCCATCTCAGAAGATGACTCGCATGATTATTGTATACTTTGTCTGGGGGAACGTCACACTGTGTCAGCCCTTGAGGACACGGAGTGTGAGCACTGTAAATTATTATCTGTTAAAGTGCTCAGCTCCAGGCTTGCATTCCTGCAGGAAGAGTGAGCCTGCATGTCCTCAATGTCAAGATTATGGTGTTGGTCTGGCTGGAGAGCAGGAGATGGGTCCTTCCCTTTCTCTTGCTCTGTCACCAGATCGAGAAGTCCTTCAGCCCGCTTCAGCAGCGCGCTCCGGCGTTTCTGCAGACCAGGCTGAGGCCGCCAGAGTTCTCTTTTTCTCTATATAGATATCGAGTGTACTGCCTCCGAGTGCTCGTCACGTGATGATCGATCTTACGATGAGTTACTCGAGTTAGTCACTCGTGCTGTGGAAAATCTTCAGTTAGACTGGCCACAGGAACAAGAGACAATCTAAATTAGATGACAGATTTCTGTCAGGTTGCCAGGGGCAGACATAAGTAAAGCGATCTCTCCCTTTTTTCTCTATGCGTGACCAAGCAAACGGCCTGTGCCATGGGCCATTCTATGGGTGCTATGGTCGCTACAGAAAGACAGTGGCTTAACCTCACTGGCATCAAGGAGAAGGATAAAGTATTTCTCACTCCGGCCTATTTGGCGTTTCAGTAAATACCGTTGTCAGTAGGTTCCAGGAGACTAAGAAACACGAGTAGGCATTCGATAAGTTCCTCCCTCGACGTGCCCAGGGGTCGGGGCTGTCGGCCACCCAGCCCCAACCATGTCCACCAGCTGAAAAATGTGAAGTACAGAAACAGTGCAAGGCGAGTTGTACTCTCCCTCGTAAGGATTGGGGACCGGCCCATCCTACGTGTTTCAACTGCGTTGTCTCCCCTACCGTGAAACCGGAACAGGCGCATTTGCTGATACAAGAACTGCAAACTCTGCTGGAAAAAGGGGCCATGGAACATGTTCCCCTCCTAGACAGACAGTCAGGTTACTACAGCCATTATTTTCTGTTTCCCAAAAAAGATGGGGGGTTGCGTCCAATTCTAAACCTTCGAGGTCTGAATCGTTCTGTCAGAAAACTCAAATTCAAAATGTTGACTATCAAAATAAATGTGTTGCAAATCATTGTCATCACAGAGACTGGTTTGTCACAATCGACCTTAAGGATGCATACTTTCACGCAAATTTTGCCACAACACAGGAAGTTCCTGAGGTTCGCTTTCGGGGGTGAAGCTTACCAATATCGAGTTCTTCCGTTCGGCCTGGCCTTGACACCCCACATATACAAAATGCATGGATTCAGCACTGGCTCCTTTACTACTCCAGGGCATCCGCATTTTGAATTACATAGATGACTGGCTGATTTTGGCCCAGTCTCAAGAGCTTGCGCTACGACATTGAGATATCGTCCTGACTCATCTTCAAAATCTGGAGTTGAGACTCAATGCCAAGAAAAGCGTTCTCTCTCCAGCTCAGAGAACAGTGTATTAAGGGGATGTATGGGACTCCATACACAGCTGTCTCCCGCTTGTGTCATGTCCATTTTAAACACCATGAACAATGTCAGGCTGGGTCAGGAGATTACACTCCATAATTTTCAAAGAATTCTCTGTCTCATGGCAGCTGCATTCATAGTTATACCTTTGGGCCTTCTGCATATGAGACAGTTTCAGCTGAGGCTTAAAGCCAGGGGATTTCATCCAAGGGCCAATCCCCAAAGGCGAATAAAGATTACGTGCTGAGCGCTTCGTACCCTTTCTATGTGGCTCAGACCCCGGTTCCTCACCTTGGATCCCACTCTAGGTCCATGCTGTTGTCGCAAAATGCTAACAACAGACGCTTCCCTGACAGGCTGGAGGGCGGTCTTATCAATTGCCTCGAAATGATGGCCCTGAAATACTTCCTCCGACAGTTAAGAGGCTACCACGTTCTGGTGCGGTGGACAACAAGCAGTGGCCGCTTATATAAATTGCCAGGGTGGACATGCGTTCATGCCGCTTGAACAAGCTAGTGCAGCAGTTTCTGCTTTGGGCACAGGACAATATTCTGTCCCTAAGGGTGATTTACATTTCTGGAAGCAACAAATGTGGAATCAGATCTGTTATCCAGACAGGAGGTCACACATGGGGATTGGACATGGGAAGCTCCATCCTGATTTGGTCAGTGAGATCTGGGAAAATTATTATGAAGCAGAAGTGGAAACAGGAAACAGCAGAATGTCCATTCTACTTCTCACTGACTCTTCCAGCCCCCCTGGGTCTGGACGCCATGGCCCAGAAAGCATCTATACACATTTCCTCTAATTTCTTTGCTCCCGGGAGTCCTGGCAAAGGTCCATCAACAAGGGTCATGCCTTTTGCTGATAGCACCTCTCTGGCCAACCAATCTGGGTCTCAGAAATAATATCTCTCCTAGACAGCTTGCCTTGGGCGATACCGAACAGGAGAAATCTCCTGTCTCAGACGTAGGGGATGATATTCCATCCCGACCTGAGTTATGGAACCTTCATGTTTGGCCCCTGAAGGGGATGTTGGATTGTCAGTAGATGTAATAGAGACCATTCTGAGTGCTAGGGCTCCTTCCACCAGAAGAATGTATTCCCTTAAATGGCTTGTCTTTGAAAGGTGATGTGCTACACATAGTGCAGACCCAGTCCATTGCCGGATTGTTTCAGTGCTAGAGTTTTTGCAAGAAAAGCTATCAGCAGGCACATGTCCTGCTACTCTCAGAGTCTTTGTGGTCGGCATTTCAGCTTGCCATGCCCTGATTGACGGGGTTTCAGTTGGGAAACATACTTTGATCACCCACTTCATTTGTGGAGCTAGGCGACTAAGGCCTCCTGTCAGAATCAAAGTTCCCTCATGGGATTTAGCCGTGGTCCTTGAGGGGCTAATCAGCAAACCATTTGAACCGCTAGAGTCAGCGCCGGTCAAGCTTCTGACTCTTAAGATGGTTTTCCTTTTGGCTATCTTAACACTAAAGAGAACTGGTGATTTGCAGGCACTGTTGGTCTCGCAATCCTGCTTAGACTTTGCTCCTGGGCTGGTCAAAGCTATTTTGCACCCTCACCCTGAGTATCTTCCAAAAGTCCCATTTTTGACCTTACATCCGTGTCCTCTGCCACTTACTTTACTGGAGCAGGAGAAACGCCACTTACTGTTTCTAGTTCGTGCTCTACAGATCTAGGTCCACCACACTAGCCAGTGGCGTAAGTTAGAGCAACTGTTCATTTGTCATGGGGGCTGTAACTGGGGGGCAGCAGCCAAAAAGCAGACTGTTTCATTGGGTAAGGGATGCTATTGCCCTAGCCTATGAGGCGCACGGTCAAGCTTCACCTCTAAGCATGAGGGCTCATTCTACCATGGGGGTTGCATCCTCCAGGGCTTTAGCAAGGGGCGCCCCCTTGCAGCACATACTACACAACCATGAGGGGTTCAGACACTTACAGTGCAGCAGCGTTGGTATTCTCGTTCCCCATAGCGCTTAAAATCAAGCGCAGCATTGAGTGTAGCTTTTGATAGGGAACGTCTTGGGTTACTTGACTGTAACCTTATTCCCTGAAAAAGAGGGAAGGAGATGCTGCGCTTCCTTGCTGCACTGTAGGTGTGTTCAGGACATTCTTCAGACAAAAGACCTGATGAGCACACCTGTTTTGCATCTATTTATAGCCTCTGAAATGCTTGTCCCAGTAACGTCATTACCAGAGGTAATTTAAGCCAAATTCTTTGGTGTGTTCGCCAACAAATGTTCACAACTGGTCAGACGAAGAGTTTCTTCCACATACTGCTGAAAATCAAGCGCAGCAACTCGTTCCCGCTTTTTCAGGGAAGAGGGTTAGAGTCAAGGAATTTCAATAATATATGGAATAAATCAGAATTTTCTGCATCATTACTCTTCTGCGAGTCTTCAGTGTCACATGATACTTCAGAAATCATTCTAAGATTTGGTGCCCAAGAAACATTTTATTGTGAAAATGTTGAAAACAGTGGTACTATTTAGTATTTTTGTAAAACAGGAAAGAACAGCATTTATTTGAAAGAAAGAAAGAAAAAGAAAAAAAGATTCTTACTGACCCATAACTTTTGAAATGTAATGAATATAAATGGTATATACTTTTTTATATATTTTTCTAGTTCTGATATGGCCACTACGTTGCAAAAAGTCTATTATTACATTATTCTAAATTTTACTGGATAAACAAACTCCACTTTGTGATTTAGAAGGTCACAGGGCACGTTCCTGCATAAACAGGCTTAGTTGTTTCTGGAGCAACATTCCCCAACCCTTCAAATCAGTGGGCTCTGATAGGTTGGTAGGAATGTTTTTCCAGCAACAACAAAGTAAGCTGATCTAGGAAATTGTCCTGATTGTGTAAATCACACAGAGCATAAAGAAATCAATGTCGAAGACCATTCTCTCGATTATGTGCACTAATAAGGCTGTTTGCTACAGTAGAAAAGATTTTACTCAGCATTCAGTGTGCGTTAGTAAAGGGTTCTACTTATTTAACCATGTAACACAGACAGATAGCATGCCACTTTGCTCATTAAACATTACTAATGGCTGTGCATTAACTCTGCTCTACCGTGTGGCATCAATTCAGCTTGTTCTTGCATCTCCAAATCCATGGCTGCCGAATGAAAAACCTGCCACCTATATTACGCCACCTTCAGCGCAAACACTCTCTGCTGGGAGTCTGCGCCAATCACACTCAGCCTAATCTCATCACCACTTATTCAGTGGCCAACTGCAGTTGGTGCAGAGAGGCAGTGATAAGCCTCAGGCATTTACTTGAAAAGAAAATGAAAAACTCCCTCTCTTTCTCCCTTTCTCTCCACACGAACCATCTCTATGGACAGTTTTGTGCCGAGTGAGAACATTTTGCTCAGAAGGACATTTAATAAAATTCCTGGAAATATGATAAAACCCCACGCATGAGAAGCACCTATCTTGCAATTTGGAATTCAAACTAAAGATTACAGACTACCATCTGAAACAATGTGTCTCACGCAAACCTTTTCCTGACAGCCGTGAGCGAAGGAACTATAATCCTCGGCCGAGATTTGGAGGCTGGTGTTCCTACTTAACGTTGATTATAAACTGTCACTCTCATTCAACCCAGGAGGAAAACATCAACATGTGGATTATCCTCACCCCAATCTACACGTTCACAGGCAGATAATCCACCAAAGACACTTCCAATATCCTCAGACATCTGATGCACACCGTGCATGGGGCTCATGTGTTGAGTGTTAGCATTGGGCCGCAGGCAAAAAGCTGTCTGCTAAAACTCCTTTACACCCTCTTCAGCAGTTCCTAAGATGACAGCCTGTCAGGTTAGGTGATCTGTAACATTTGTGTGTTGCGTATATGTTTGAATGCTGTAATGAGTCCGTGTGTAAGGTGCCTGAGAGGATCAGGAAAGGAGACCCTTTGAAGCCTAGAGGATGTGAGTGTATGAGAGGGAGGAGAAGAGATTTAAAACCGGATATTGCAGGAAGGTGCAGTAAGGAGCTTTCGGGGGAAGCTTTCATCCGCACAGAAGCTGTTTCTCCTGAAGTGCATGCATACACGGCTAAAATATGCTTTTTTTGAGTAGGCGAGACTGGAGTGTTGTAACACATTTTCTTTCAACATCGGTTACCTATAGTGTTTTTTGCGCTCTGTCTCAAACTTTATCATAATATACACAAATTGATCTGCTTCAAATTAAAGTAGTTCAGAAATGTACAACTTAACTGAGTAAATCAACATCAAATACATTGTGCTGTTAAAACCTACCAGAATTGGCTGCAAAAAAACAAAACAAAAATGTGTTATGCATGTAACCCTCGTTGCCTAAAGGAGTGAACGGAGACATCACATAGGGAAGTGAACCAACAAATTGGGATCCCTATTCGTCAGTTCACTTCCCGACTTGACCTTAAATGTGACCGACTGAAAGGGAATCATGGACATCAGTTTGAATTTTGTTCATCAATTTATTGGTAATCAAATGTATAAATCAAATATACAAAAAATCATACTTAAAATAACTATAATAATATAATATATAAAAAAATTATTGGCAATTTCATAATTTATATATATTTATTTATATATATATATATATATATATATATATATATATATATATATATATATATATATATATATATATATATATATATATATATATATATATATATACACACACACACACACCGGTATATATACATGGTGTTAATATGAAGGAATTTTCCACATTGATTTTCCACAGGTTTTATCTGTATTTTGAATGACACATTATGTGTGTGTTTTAGATTAAAGGAAATGTCCGTAGACTTAACAGATAATGTCCTGTCAGAACATTGCCAGTGCCTTTTCTGTTTTTCTTAAAGTGATTTTAACAAACTTATTGTTACGAAACACAACCGGTCTCACTAGGTGAGTGCGTGTGATGTAAATATATCTAGTAATAAACACATTGGTTATATAAGCACTGCATAAATTTCTATGTCATTTTTTTAATCAAAAGTGGATATTGACTTGCTGGTAGATGCAGAGAGCCCCTAGCAAAGATTCTATTATTGTCTTATCAGATACTTGCAATGCGGCTTCGAGTAATGACTGGAACATCTAAAATGGCTGTTTACATAACAGAACAGCACTCAATCCCCTCAGGCTTTTAAAAGTTCATGAAGAATCGTACAAATTCCTCCATCTGCTGCAAATGAAGTTTTGTGCAATTATTTGTCTGAGTTTATCCCCTTGTCCCTGTATAACTGTTATCTATTCATTCATTTCAGGCTGCTGACTCACTGCTTTTGGCTGAGAAAGCAGACACCACTTTTTCCTTTCTGAGTGTGAAGCCACACAGGAATCGTTCATAGAAGGACAAATGAACTGTTTGTGCAGCGTTAAAAATACAATCTCTTCGACTTCTCCCAGAGCTGCCCCCCACCCCCACACCGCTAAATGCCCTGAGGATAGACCTTACACTCATACACCCGCACACATCCCTCAGCTATTTTTTAAACATTAAGCAGCCTGCTGCGCTTTTTATAGAAACACAGACATGACTAGGCTTGGACTCCTTCAGATCAGATTGAATCCTTCCTCTGCAACCCCCAGTGACTATGGGTTATGAAATATGGATTATCTCCAAGCTCATATCTGTAGGTCTCTATCGTTTGAAATCCACCTCAGCCATGGGAGTCAAGCAGGGGATTCCCTCCAGATTCAACTCTTAGTCTCTGTTCATAAAAGTTCTCTTGACAATTCCCCATAATATTTGCCTCTTTTCTCTCTTTCTCTCTCTCAAATTCCAATTCACTTGCGCTTTATTTGCATGATTCGTATAGATCATAAGCAATGAACAAATAATAAAGTAAATAAATCAATAAGTAAATGAATGCATGAATACATTTTTATAAAATAATTTAATTTGAGCTCTTTCATTCAGCTCAGGTATTATTCTGGTTTATAGCCTCTTTTCAGGTGTAAATAGAGTTCCATCTTCTTTTGTAATTTAGTGGCATCTTTCCAATAGACTATGTAATTTTGTAATTTTATCATTTGTTTGAGCCAGATTGTGCCAAGCTGGTTTGGGTATAGTTTCAGTACCCTCATGTTATGTTGACAGTCTTGGGGTCACAGTGATGAATGCGTCACACAGGATTGCCATCATTCAAATTAATTGAGAATGACTTTTAAAATCCAATTCAGGTCTTGAATGTGAGTTTTAATGTAAGGAAGAAGAATTAACACATAACACATATAACACAAAAAAAAATGTTGTTTTGGCTTGACAAATAAATTTAAAGATTTAAATGACAGACAGACAGATACTTTTGAGTGTCACTAGTATTCTTTATTGTAATGTTTTTTCTGTTAGGGTTCACGCCAAAACAGAAATCAGGACAACAGACAAATAATGATGAAGATATGAAGTTGAGAGTATCTCTAGTTCAATTCCTTGAACTTATTCATGTTTTATATCTAGGCTCTCACATAATCCTAAGGAAAAGTAATGTAACATTTTATAACACGTCAATGTTTTTTTTTAATTATTAAATTGCCTTAGGCTCTTTTAGACCCCTAAACACAACATGAGGGTTAACTCCATGTCTCTGATTCTCTCGTTCTTTAAGCTGGCTGTAATCTCATGCCTCACCTCTTCCTTCCTCCCTCCTCTTTTTATTGAAGTGAGGGCTGCTGGTTAATTTGCATAGCTCTCTAGGAAAGGTTTTGTGGCTCTTAAAGATTAATTAAATCAAACCTCTCATCCATGTTTGGTGCATGTCAACACACACACACACACACACACACACAAACGCACGCATGCACGCACACACACACACACACACACGTTTGTTTTTGTGAAATGTGGGGACATTCCATAGGCGTAATGGTTTTTATACAGTACAAACCGTATTTTCTATCCCCCTACACTGCCCCTGCCCCTAAACCTACCCATCACAGGAGATTGTGCAGTTTACTTTCTGTGAAAAAAACCTCATCCTGTGTGATTTATAAGCATTTTGAAAAGTGAGGACATGGGAACTTCCTCATATTTCACCCTTTTTTGTAATACCTATGTCACTCCCATGTCATTATACACATTTGTGTCCTGATATTTCACAAAAACATGCCCACACACACACACACCAAAAAAAAATTAAGTGACTGGGGATTCTGTGGGTTGTAAAATATACAAGATTGTTCCTCAGGACCAGGGAGCACGGCCAGGCTGTGTGTTTTTATTGCGATATGTGAACCAGCTGGCTTGAGGTAACACCAAAGTGCTTAAAATGGTCAAACTCACAGCATTTACACTGTCGACTATACATAACTCTGTCTAATGAAACACTCTTGCTTCCTGCAGGAAGAGTTCAACAGCATCATTGCTTATGCAGGATCCTCAAATGAATTAACATCTCTCGTGGGAGGTTAGAGAAGTCAGTTCATAGACCAACAACATTATTTTGCTGTTCAGTATAGAGATGGTCAGTATAAAAGGTAGTTATTATAGAGCAAAATTATTAAGCTCTACAATTTCAATCTTTAGCTTTTTATAACTGAACAATGTGCCATTAACAATGTAAAATTCAATGATGCATGATTTAAAAAGGAAAATGTAATACTTATGATTGTGAAATTCAAAGAACAATTATAAATCATAATAAATCCCAATGTGTTACAGATGTTGTCTTAGAATACATGCACAACTCTTGCAAAAGATTCTGAGCATGTAAGACTGAGGGGGAAAAAGAAGCACTTTCAAATTAAGAAAAAATTAATTAAATAACAGAGTATTCATTATAATGGCATAACTCTTTAAAAAAGACCACAACCACCACCATTTTTTGATCATTTTCAGAAAAATTCATGGCCCCCAGAATATTTTCTTGTATAAATATATAAACATGCAACATTTCAAAAGAAAGAACAGAGCCTCTGCTTTTAAACTAAATAAGTTGATTTATTCTAGATTCATGAATTCTTTTTTAATCAACACTTGAATATGGGTGGGCATGTTTCATAAAAAAAGCAAAATTTTCAGCAAACAGCTTTTGTCAAAGTCTATATCCAGACCGGATTCAGCATGATGATCAAAACATAGATGGAGTTCATCAACACCCCAAAAGCTTGCAAAGTCCTATAGCTCGTCCTGGGTCAACATTTCCTTCAGTAACTTGAGGCAGTTACGATTTATATGTGGTTTAATGTTGGTATATGATAGCCTGGCCTCCTCTCTGATGGAGCATATTTATTTATATAGGAATTTATTTTTATTTTTTTTCTAATATGAACTAGAATTTTTTTTAAATTTACAAACATTTATTTTGAAATGCAAGTCAATGACAATTGGATGAAGCCAGACCCAATAGCGAAAGTCTTTTCACTTGGAGGTCCTGTCCACTTTTGGAGTTCACACCCCATTTTGGAGATTTTGGAGTCTGCAGTTATACCTAGTTGGAGAATTGTGATTTCGACTACACTATTAGAAGTCTTTATGAGTGAGTCTGTAGCAAAGACTGAAATTGACTGGAACTAGGAAACAAGGACTGTTTTTACTTTAAACGGCTCCTAAAGATGCAACTTTAAAATGCACTGACTAGCGCTGTCATGGGAAATCCCCTTAACTGTTAAAAGGACAAAGAATCCTTCAGTGGACATCAAACTGATTTTGTGATTATGAATATAAGACTGACCAGCAGAATATCAGGTGCAGGTAATGCACTCACTTAGTCGCATTAGTTATCTCTCTCTCATAATACTGTACTCTACATAATACAATAAGCTTCAATGAAGAGACTCAGCGTTCCTTCATTGCTAGTTCTAAAGTGATGTTTTAGAATCAGTAACGGAAGCTTGGGCTCAACTGTTAAAACTGTTAAATAGAGATTTCAATCCATGCCGGAAAGAAAGTAGTTCTGCACAAAAATTTACAAATTAATCTATTTTACAAGTCAGAAATAATGTATTACTATAGCATCTGTCACAAAAAAGCATTATTTATTATAATTTACACAAAGATGAATAATCTCAACCTTTTAAACTATAGGGAAAAAAAACGTTTGGTCACAATTAATTAAACAGAAACAAGAATGACATGCTAATTTCTCAGGGACAAAATACTGATATGAAACACTCGGCTGTAAATCTCATGATTGATTATGGAATATTAAGGATGTTCGTGCTGAGCTGGCATCATTCATCTCTGACTCATTGGCTTTGACTAACAGGAACAGACACATCTGCACGATAACACACACACACACACACACACACACACATCCATCGCAACAACATGTGTAATTACTTTCCTCGCTCTCTCTCTGTCTGTCTTTGGTGTAACTGTCATTCAGTGGAGAGTTGAGAGTGAGCCACATCTCTCTTTCCCTCTTTCTCTATCTCCCTCCCTCGGTTTCACATTGGCTCTCATGTAATTGTACGTATGAAATGTTTCATTAGTGTGTAGTTTTGTAAGTTTCAAGTTTAGAGCTCTAATGATGCAGTATTTGGCTTATGATGATTAAGACTTGTGAAGTTGTTGGCTGAAGACAGTTCAATCTGTGGGCTGTTCATTGTAAGGAGCCCAGTTTGTTAGAAGCACACAGGATGGCCCAGAATTAGCGGCGCACATACAGTGTTATCTGCTGCTCGAGGTGCCAGGGAACATGTTTAATCTCAGATGCCACACAGATGGGCAGCAGACTCCAGTCTGAGATCCTGGCACCAGTCAGCACATCCTCAGCTCTCTCCTCCTCCTAACTTCATCTACTCCTCCTATCAATCCTCCTATCAATTTCCCCTTCAATATACTTGGCAGATTTTTGGTATCTCCTGGTTGATCAGATCTGATCTCTTACCCCCTTTTTCTCTTAATTATTTTAATGAAAGTGCTGACTGAAAATAAAGTCTCAAGATGTTATGACTTATAAGTAACAAATTCTATAGACCACTTTTAGGATGCAGTGTTGTAGTCGAGTCACCAACTGTCAAGTCCAAGTCGAGTCTCGAGTCCCAGTGTACAGAGTCCGAGTCCAAGTCCGAGTCACCAAAGAAGAGTCCGAGTCCGAGTCCAAGTCCGAGTCACCAAAGAAGAGTCCGAGTCCGAGTCCAAGTCCGAGTCACCAAAGAAGAGTCCGAGTCACCAAAGAAGAGTCTGAGTCCAAGTCTGAGTCACCTAAGAAGAGTCAGAGTCGAGTCCAAATCTGAGTCACCAAAGAAGAGTCCGAGTCGAGTCCAAGTCTGAGTCACCAAAGAAGAGTCAGAGTCCGAGTCCAAGTCTGAGTCACCTAAGAAGAGTCCGAGTCGAGTCCAAATCTGAGTCACCAAAGAAGAGTCCGAGTCGAGTCCAAGTCTGAGTCACCAAAGAAGAGTCAGAGTCCGAGTCCAAGTCCGAGTCACCAAAGAAGAGTCAGAGTCGAGTCCATGTCGAGTCACCATTACCTGAGTTCGAGTCGAGTCCAAGTCTGAGTCACCAAAGAAGAGTCAGAGTCCGAGTCCAAGTCTGAGTCACATAAGAAGAGTCCGAGTCGAGTCCAAATCTGAGTCACCAAAGAAGAGTCCGAGTCGAGTCCAAGTCTGAGTCACCAAAGAAGAGTCAGAGTCCGAGTCCAAGTCCGAGTCACCAAAGAAGAGTCAGAGTCGAGTCCAAGTCGAGTCACCATTACCTGAGTTCGAGTCTGAGTCGAGGCTCGAGTCCCGTGTTCCGAGTCGGAGTCGAGTCAAATCTTTCTAATATGATAATCCATTATCAAAGTTGGAAACAGTTCTGCTGCTTAATCATTTTTTCATAACCTGTGATACTTTTTTAGGATACTTTGATGAATAAAAAGAGTAATGATCCTGAAAATTCAGCTTTGCATTACAGAAATAAATGATCATTTAACGTATAATAAATTGAAAACCAAATATTTTAAATTGTAATAATATATCACAATATTAAAAATGTTTCTGTATTTTTGATCAAATAAATGCAGGCTTGATGAGCAGAAGAATCTTCATTCAAAAACATTACAAATAGTAATGTGTCCAAATTTTTGGCCTGTAGTGTAGTCAGCAAATATATTTGAAAGGATTGCTTATTGCTGCTTCCATTGACACCATTGTGTATTTTACAAACTATGAATGTATTGTTTTGCTATAAATTATATGCATTTAAATATCTGAAATCTAAAATAAACATAAGCGGGATTAAGCTGAGCGTGTCCGTCTTTGGCTCAGCGCCAGCCATTGCAGAAAGCACTGAATCTGGCAGTTATTTCACATCACTGTACATTCGCTTCACTGTAGCCTACGTATAGACATCGTCGACATCTGATGCCAAATAGGCAGACATCGCCAACCCTAGCTTCCTCGGTTTATCATCATATATGCATTAGTCAATAATAGTTTTTTTTTTTTTAAAGCTAACGTTGCTGCTCTTTCCAGCATTAGATGCAAAATCCGTGTAGGCGAACTTCACGTTCCGGGGCACAAATTTCAGCAATTTCCAAATGTCAACATTTAGCCCGCGAATAATGCACGAGAATGCGGCGTAAAGTGAGTGGCGTCAATGAGTGGGTTGTCAAGCAAGGAGAGCGAGCGGTATAGTGTCTGTGAGGGAAAAATAGATCACGGCCGGTCTTGGAGCCCGAAACAGGAAAAGTATAACATCTTATATTAAAATGTTAACCTATTTAGTCAGAAACAATGTAATTCATTTGATAAATGCTCAAGTCCGATTTTATATATCATCGAGACTCTAGTCCAAGTACAGGTCATCAGTCCGCGAGTCCAAGTCAAGTCACGAGTCAAGCAAACAGAGTCTCGAGTCGGACTCGAGTCCAGAAAATAAGGACTCGAGTCCGAGTTCAGGACTCGAGTACTCCATCACTGTTAGGATGATATAAATTTTCTTAGTAACAAAAATATGTCATGTCATAACAGTGGCAGATTTGATTAAAAATCAAAATTGTGCAATATTATGTGATTGATCTATGAGACAAACAGTATATATGACTATATACTCTACTGTTCAAAGTTTGGCGCTGTGTATATTTTTTATGTTTTTGAAACATAGTCTCTTATGCTCACCAAGGCTGAATTTATTTGATCAAAAATACAGTAAAACAGTTATATTGTGAAATATTATTACAATTTTAAATTTCCATTTTAATATAGTTAAATGTACAGTACTGTATTCCTTTGAAGGCAAAGCTGATTTTTTTCAGCCATTACTCCAGACATTAGTGTCACATGATCCTTCTAAATCAACAATTGTTTGAAACAGATATTTTTTTATAAATGTGGTCTGGATGAATTTTTTTATAATTCATCATTTTGATCAATTGAATGCATCCTTGCTGAAAAAAAGTATTAATTTCTTTAAAAAAAAAGAGATTTTCTTTTTTTCACTGATCCCAAATTTACGGCATTGTATGTCAAAGAGCTCTAAGTGCTTGTCCTAAACCCTCAATCACTATACCCTACGTTAGTCCATTAATACAGTTCACTTTATTGAGTGAATGAGAATGAGTGAGCAAATTCGGACAGCCGTTTACTTTCCTGTACACTCATTATTACAGTGCAATGTGCGATAGAATGAGTGCACTTGTTAACGTCCACTATGGTTCCGAACAACACTACATACGGCTGTCCCCTCAAATAATGCCCTATTTGAGGGTATAGGGAGCAATTTCGGATTCAGCCTTAGTGTTTATTGTTTCCATATTTTCACTTCCAGTGTTAAATTCCTGTCTGCCTTTGGGTGCATCTCAATCAGTTCAGTAGTCAGAGCTCTGATCAGGGAGTCGGCCATTTTAAGGGTTGTCTCAATCGCAGAATCCTTTCAGGGCACTGAAATGCCTACTCCCTAAAAAAGTAAAAATTGTACTGCAAAACCCAGGTTGCATCGATGCTCACCATGTACCCTTAACATAAGTTCTAAAGTGCAAAACTTAAATCAAAACTGGATCTCGATACACATAACGATACGTTATGAAACCATTATTTCATATTTCAGCATCGTTAGACAGGTGATGAACACAATCTAGCTAACATTTATAATTTATTTACGGCTTTATGTACCTAGCAAAGTAACTATCATAATGCACTTTAAATTGAAGTAATGTCAGAAAGATATCAGCTCTACTCTTTTTCATAAAAACCAGTAATGATGCTGTACAATGAGGATGTTGTCCCAATGTGTATTGAGCCAGTGTCCTTTACTGTCCTTACCAGTGCCCAAACCTGTGTACACGATATACCGTTCACGAGATCGGGAGCTAGGGAGCGGGTTGAGACGCACCCTTTGTTTCCTTAGTTACCCTTGTTAGTCACTATAGCGTTTAATCCGTTTCACCTGTGCCTTGTTATCCTCTTGTTTACCTGTATACTGTATATATATATATATATATATATATATATATATATATATATATATATATATATATATATATATATATATATATATATATATATATATATATATATATATATATATATATATATATATACACACACACAGGCATTGCCAGAATTATTAGAACACTTGGCATCTGGGAGTCATCTTATTGGGCATGGAGTTATTTTCCAAGAGGACAATGACCTGAAACATTCTTTACTATTGCCGGAACTACCTGCGACAGAAAGAATCTGCTGTAACATTGAAAATTATGGACTGGCCCCCTCAAAGTCAGGACCTCAACCCCATCGAGCACATTTAGGAGGAGGTGGAAAATAAACTGGACAGATCTATTGTACATTCAAAGGAAAGCCTTTGGCATGGGATAACATTAGTGTTGAAGTTCACAGAGGAAATATATTGGCACTATGCCAGAGAGATGTGCTGCTGTAATTGCTGCAAAGGGAAAAAGATGAATCACTGTCCCAAATATTCTTTCATTTCTGCATTCTTCTCCATAATGAGTTTACCTGTTTATGTGCGTGGTCATACGAGTTGATGTGGTTGTCAAACTCCTGATGTTTATGGTACTGCTTGTCGCATAGTTCACAATAGAAGTTAGCCTTCAAATCCCCCAGGGCTTTTGCAATGGCTTTCTCTTTCTTAGCATAGTCCTAAAGAGAGAGAGAAAGAGAGAGTGGGATTGCGTTGGTTAGGCATGTAGATAATTTAATTAAACATCTACACTTGACAATCACACAGTCCTTTTCTACGAATCATTCATGATTTAACTGATTGTTTAAAGCCACAAAAGAAAATAATTGTATATGAAAGGTAAATTTTTTTTAGCATCAAGGCTGTCCTCGACAGGCTAAAATTACCTGATGAAACCATACAACCCAGCCATCACAGAATTGTTTTTAATGTGAATATTTTGCTGTAATTACTAGTGTCACACCAACCGTTTTAAAAAGATGCTTGAAATGTTAGCAGGGGGTGAGAGAATTTTCTTGTGGTGCCCCCCTGAGCACTATGCGCAGTGCGTGATGTGCGTGTGCGGAGCGCCAGCCCTGACTATGACAACGTGGTGATGAGTACATATTAGTTGCAGGATGAATTAACAAACTGAACTGATTGCTGTGATAATGCAAAAAAACTAGAGCTAACTGTTCTTAAAAGTAATTTTAACAGAGGAGAAACAGCGTGGCCGCAGCCTTGTTCGTATACATAGTTTTTTACAGTACACATTTACCCTTAATCTTTTATGAATGTCACTCTCTTAAGCAGTATTTTTTAAATCAAATATGTCCAGAATTATTTGTGAACCATTAAGAGCATTAAGGTCTCCGAATTTATATTAAACACACTTTCAACTCTTCAGGTTCTACACACACACACATTTCCCATGTTTTATGGTGACATTTCATTCACATATTTGGTTTGAATCATAGCCTTAGTATGATTTATAAGCTGTTTTCCTCATGGGGACCAAAACATTTCCCCACAAGGAAAAGGATTTTGGATATTGCCATCTCTGTGGAGACATTTTGTCCTATAACGTACAGTTTACCAGGACCACACGCACACAGTACAGGCCTAAACTCTTCCTCTAGGGATGTCATCTCTTTCTTTGTTGTAAACTTCACATGAGATTCAGCTAGCCGGTAACTTCAAAGGCTCCTGCGATTAATTCAGTATCAAAAGTCTGTTTATACAGACCTCAGGGACCAACATCAACCACACAAACACACTGTGCAGACTGCTCCGGTACACATAGAGCCTATAAGCAAAGTGCATCTCTCTGAAGCATCATTACCAGAGATTTCCCATTATGACATACAGACAGCACAGCTCAACATTTACTAAAAGGAAACAAGGTGGAAAAGGTCACTGCGTAGCAGTTCTTTAACACTTACACTCATTACTTTTGACAGAGTGTCTGATCAAGGGCACACTGTTGAGAGGATGTGGATTATAAAAGGATAGTTTCCATGCAGCATAGCACTGGAACAATTTAATAAAGCTTGTTAACAAGTTTCTACATTGAGAAAGTTGAAATAATTGTGACAATAAAACTGATTATGTGCCATCATTATTGGCCAGACGGCCTCTACATCACACGGCCCTGCTGCGCGTGGGAGCGGATCATGAATGAGATGTGAATCACGATGTGATGCAGTTAATAGGACATCAGGGAGTTTGAGGCAGTCTTTACCTACAGTATCCACCCATGGGCAGAGACAGTGTGAGAATTCAAAGTAAAAGAACATCATGATGGACTGCTGACATTCACACTTGGTATCCTAAGAGAATTTGAGGTTAACAAATCAATAAATTAGTAGGGTGCAATGAGGCTAAAGGCTCCGCGGGGGAAAAGGCACCTTTGATTGTATTTTCCTCTCAACCAATAGATGGCAAAAAACTTGCCACAGCATTTTCTAAAACATCCACTTTTCAAGATGCACGTGGAAATTTGGCTGATCCTTGATGCGAATGCGGGCATTACATTATTTTGGTGCTAACTCAATCTGATATTTGAAGTTTTAGTAGCAAATCCCTAAATCCCTAAATTTATTGAATATATTTTTAGACAAAGGTCTTCTTAATAATTTTCAGTTTTGTTCAAGCTAATTAAAGCAACAGTTTTAGTTTCTTTAAGTACCCCTGCTGTTGGGGCAGCATGGCAGCACGTCTCGAGTTGTTTTTCTAAGCTTTCCGCCATGGAAATTGTGTTTTTGAGATAGTGTGTCAACTTAAACTAGAAAATGCATCCTGCATTTAGGGATGGGCGATATCTTATCGTTTGCGATATATTGGTAAAAATTCTCCCCACGATGAGAATTAGTCTTCCCGTGATAATAACAATAGTTGATGATGTGACCCATTCGCAGCTCACGTGCAGAGCGAAAACAACGATGCCGGAAGAGAGGAGGAGTTCATCGCTAAACGAGGAGCTACCTCTACAATCTGAACCTGTAAACAGTTATGTTTTCACTTGTGAGACTTGAGCGCTTGAGAGATTGGCTCTTTGTAAAGCGATCGGTAAAGCACACTATTTCAGTTTATCTGAATGAATGAAGAGTGTATTTGACGCACAGTAAACACTATTGTGAGTGTTCCCGACTGAGAGCGATCTGTGTTTCTCACACACTCAAAGAGAGAGCGAGAGAGTCTTACATACCACGCAGTATTGACGTGCTACATGTAAAAATAATTTTCTGTAAAATAACGGCGTTGGTTTGGAATTAATCAGCCTTTATTAACAAGAAGAATCTAATGCGCAAATGACAAATCTCTTTGGCTGGCGCTCACCTATTACTGTCCCGGTTTTGATTTCAGCAAATCAGTTCGAACGAACGCAGGCAACATGATTAATATTCATAAACCCTGCATCTTATTAATCCCTAGTGCTGGTTATAATGTTATTAGTTATAGAATTCATAGTATTAATATCTTATCAGTATTATTATTTTTTTTTTACAGAAACACTGAATGACCAACAATGTCTTAAGCACCACCACCAGGTCTTAGTTCAGTTAAAAGGACAAATATGCATACTATTTCATTTGCACATGATTACCAAGTTTTAGTTCAAATGACTTAAATTCTATCATCAAATTATTATTTGCTTTTTTTTTGTAATCTGAAGATTTGGTTGGGATTATTACTTTTGCTGTTTGCACCATGAGTATTAGCCTGATGTCGTCATATGCAGATTCTAGTCAGAATATGAGTCTGATACTGCTCCATTGGGCTGTGATTATGGGGCGAAAACTAATTCAACCCAAGCGCTCTTTGGTGACGTGAATGATTACGTTACTGTTGATCATCTGTCCATCATTGTATAAAGCCAGCCCTGACAATTTGATTGGTCCAAACAGCTCTGGTTCAAGCACTAAATTTATCTTGTAATTTATTTCATGATCGCAATAAATACCAGAAAATATTGTGATGTATTTTTAAGTCCATATCGCCCATCCCCACCTGCATTCTGTTGTGTTCCATTTAGCTGTTTTAAACAAATGTTTCCCCCAGTAAAACGTGTCCATTCAGGGTTTGGTGAACTTGAAACCAGACTAATTAACCAGGGCTTGCAGTTAACTAGTCATTCAGGTAGCCCACCAACAAGTCGATTTTTAAAATATGTTGTTTTGTTTTACATCCCTACAAATGATATGGTCCCCCAGGGCTTTACAACTCATTTTCAAAATTCATCACCCCTTTTAAAATGTAACCCTAAATTTAGTCTCACAGATGTGTGGCGGAGTGAAACGATAGAGCGCAAGCCACTCTGTACATCTGTCATTTTAACACGCGCCCCATCCCTGAGACTCAAAACAACAGATGTTAACTCTTAATTGCTTTTGGATGCGTTTTGCATCAGAATTAGTTACACGTGTTTTGCACTTACTCACCACCCATGCCAGACAGGCCCTATTGTGGGGTTGCAAAAGGCAGAGCATTGGCTGAGTGATCTGGCAACTACCTGCCCTCTAAGTGTAAAGTTGCCTCAAGTTTCATTTTGCAGTCAATATTATTGCAAATTATTACAATCTTAATTATAATCCATACACATTGACCCTGTCCTAAAAGACCTAGCAATATACAAAGAATTCACACTTTTAAAATGTTGGAAAGTATAGCACCCATCAGTAATGTGATTTACACCGATCAGGCACAACATTATGACAGGTGAAGTTAATAACAGTACCTGTTATTGGGTGGGATATATTAGGAAGCAAGGGAACATTTGCCCTCAAAGTTGATGTGTTAGAAGCATGAAAAATTGGGAAGTGTAAGGATTTGAGTGAGTTTGACAAGGACCAAATTGTTTTGGCAAGACGACTGGGTCAGAGCATCTCCAAAACTGCAGCTCTTGCGGGGTGTTCCCGGTCTGCAGTGGTCAGTATCAATCAAAAGTGGTCCAAGGATGGAACAGTGGTGAACCGGCGAAAGTGTCATGGACGGCCAAAGCTCTTTGATGCACGTGGTGAGCAAATTTTATTTAATTTAAAAATTATTTAAGTTCATTTCTTTTTCTCATTAATGTACACACAGCACCCCATATTGACAAAAAAAAACACAGAATTGTTGACACTTTTGCAGATTTATTAAAAATGAAAAAATGAAATATCACATGGTCCTAAGTATTCAGACCCTTTGCTCAGTATTCAGTAGAAGCACCCTTTTGATCTAATACAGCCATGAGTCTTTTTGGTGAAAGATGCAACAAGTTTTTCACACCTGGATTTGGGGATCCTCTCCCATTCCTCCTTGCAGATCCTCTCCAGTTCTGTCAGGTTGGATGGTAAACGTTGGTGGACATACATTTTCAGGTCTCTCCAGAGATGCTCAATTGGGTTTAAGTCAGGGCTCTGGCTGGGCCATTCAAGAACAGTCTAAGAGTTGTTGTGAAGCCACTCCTTCGCTATTTTAGCTGTGTGCTTAGGGTCATTGTCTTGTTGGAAGGTGAACCTTCGGCAAAGTCTGAGGTCTTGAGCACTCTAGAGAAGGTTTTCATCCAGGATATCCCTTTACTTGGACGCATTCATCTTTCCCTCGATTGCAACCAGTCGTCCTGTCCCTGCAGCTGAAAAACACCCCCAGAGCATGATGATGCCACCACCATGCTTCTCTGTTGGGACTGTATTGGACAGGTGATGAGCAGTGCCTGGTTTTCTCCACACATTCCACTTAGAATTAAGACCAAAAAGTCTCATCAGACCAGATAATCTTATTTCTCACCATCTTGGAGTCCTTCAGGTGTTTTTTAGCAAACTCCATGCGGGCTTTCATGCGGGAGAGGCTTCCATCAGGCCACTCTGCCATTAAGCCCCGAGTGGTGGAGGGCTGCAGTGATGGTTGACTTTCTACAACTTTCTCCCATCTCCCGACTGCATCTCTGGAGCTCAGCCACAGTGTTCTTTGGGTTCTTCTTTACCTCTCTCACCAAGGCTCTTCTCCCCCAATAGCTCAGTTTGGCCGGACGGCCAGCTCTAGAAAGGGTTCTGGTTGTCCGAAATGTCTTACATTTAAGGATTATGGAGGCCACTGTGCGTAACTTAGTAACCTTAGCTGCAGCAGAATCTTGTTTGTAACCATGGCCAGATCTGTGCCTTGCCACAATTCTGTCTCTGAGCTCTTCAGGCAGTTCCTTTGACCCCATGATTCTCCTTTGCTCTGATATGCACTGTGAGCTTTAAGGTCTTATATAGGCAGGTGTGTGGCTTTCCTAATCAAGTCCAATTAGTATAATCAAACACAGCTGGACTCAAATAAAGGTGTATAACCATTTCAAGGATAATCAGAAGAAATGGACAGCACCCAAGTTAAATATGTGAGTGTCACAGCAAAGGGTCTGAATACTTAGGAGCATGTGATATTTCAGTTTTTTTTTTTTTTATAAATCTGGAAAAATGTCAACAATTCTGTGTTTTTCTGTCAATATGTGGTGCTGTGTGTACATTGAGAAAAAATGTAACTTAAATGATTTTAGCAAATGGCTGCAATATAACAAAGAGTGAAAAATGTAAGGAGGTCTGAATATTTACCATACCCACTGTATGCATGCCATAACACTACACCACTAACACTACGTGTCTGCTTTACTGCTAATGCAAATGCAGGTGTTTTGTAACAGCACACCAAATAAATGTGATGGAGCATTTGCAGGTTATCTTCTTAATGCTACTGTCTGGGGAGCTACAAAACACTCTCCCTTGCAAATGTAAACAATTTAAATGTGCACTCTCAGTCATTTAGTCTCTCATTCTTTCTCTGTTTTACTCTCATTTCATTCATACCGCAGTTTGAAAAAGGGATATGCTCTATTATTTGATTTACTTGAAAGCTAATCATGTCCTTTTTCAATTGACAAACAACTGACTTTATGTTTTAAAGAAATACATTAAAGGCCAGGCAACCAAAGTCACAAAGAAATAATGTTTGTAGAACACTGAAGACACACACATGTTGGGTTTCCATGTTTTAAGGGGACATTTAATAGACGTAATGATTTTATACTGTACAAACTGTAAATTCTACCCCCTTACACTAACCCTACCCCTAACACTTCCAATCTACACATTTTTTAAAAAAACATTCTATATGATTTATAAGCTGTTTTCCTCATGGGGACCAAAAATGTCTCCACAAGAAGAAGGATTTCGGACATTGCCATCTTTTTGGGGACATTTTGTCACCATACCATAGGGTTTGCAAGGCTTCCTGCACATTTTTGTACCAGGCTGTACACAGAACAATAATATTCAATAGTAATATTGCACTGTATGATGCCACCTGTTGGATGACTGCAGCTCTCATAAGCATGAAACCCCTGCAGAGATGCTCGCGTGTGCACAAGGCTTTAGATGTGCGAGTCAGAATTCTTCTCAAGTGTTTGACTCTGTGTGCTCTCAGATCTTTGAACTTGGCTTTAAAAACAATTATTTCTGCTTTCCAACTTGAAAACCCCTATAATAACATTACTACTTCATTCATCATTGCCGGAGTAACCACAATGCTGCAGCAGGAGATCTCAAATTACTACAAAATGTGCCTATTTTTTGAAAATTTCCCAGAACGCCATTCACAGGTGCTAACTATCGCTAAGAGCCCATAATGAAAGTGCGGTAAAAGCCACTTCGGAATAAGTGAAAATAGAAAAGGAGCACGTGCAGAGAGATGTGAGACCGGACAAAGGCGGAGCTGAAGGTCTAATTAGGGGTGTTTTAGGTTGAATGGACGGATAAGGGGAAGTTCAAAGCTGTACTGTTCAACCTTTGTAGAGGAGAAGAGAGCAAGGTGACATCCACATCCATAAAACAACTACTTAGATCTCCCACTTTAATCCTCCGTTACAGAGCGAAAGAAGCTTTTCTCTGCCTGCTCACTGACCTTAACAGCTCCCACATTCAGCGCATTAAACACAGGTTGACAGCGAACAGAGCGCCAGGTCTCGCGGTTCACCCATTAAAACAAATTCGCTTTCTCTCCCAAAAGCCCAAGTACAAACACCTGGACTGAAATATTACTGAGCACTTTTTAAACTGGTCAGTTCCGTTGTAACTAAACAATAACGCCTCTCGCTACTTTTCCCTTACCTCTCCTATCTGTTTCTGACACTGATTGCTTGTGCCGTCCGAAATGTTTCATGTTTTCAATGTGCGAAAAATTTCCATACGCCATTAAGTTTTATCTCTACTCTAATTTTAAGCATTTTTTTTATCTTTGACAAGAAAATGTCACATCAGTTATGCTTTTATAAAGAATACGTGAAAAGAGTTCTTCAAAGCGAGCAAGTGTTAATGAATAACACTTTACCATATCTTTCACAAAGCCAGCCGCCAGATTGGTTATACACAGACAGGCTGTGTGTAGATCAAGGGAAACTTCCTGTGTCTAATGGACGTCCAGTCTGCAGCTCTCCTACTGTTAAACCGCAGAGACTCCTTCCGCTGTTCACAGCAACCCACCGTTGGCATCTTCTTCCACATTAGGGTGCCCTCAGAATCATAATTCCCATTCAAACCCATCTGAAATTAAACCTATACCACTAGCCTAACACACGTGTGATGGAAATGTTTCATTCTTAATTAAACACTAACATTCCTTTTTCTTGTAGCATTAACATTTGTATGCCATTTGTATTTGTATTAACATTTGTTTTGCTGCCAAAACAGTATTGACCCATCGAGGCATTGACTCCGCTAGACCCCTAAAGGTGTGCTGTGGTATCTGGTACCAAGATGTTAGCAGCAGATCCTTTAAGTCACGTTGCAAGGTGGGACCTCATCCGCATGGGCAGCCTCACTGGTCTGCAGCTATGCAGCCCCAAACAAACTGCGATGCACTGTGTATTCTGACACCTTTCTATCAGAACCAGCATTAAATTGGAACAATTTGAGCTACACTAGCTCGTCTGTTTGATCAGACCACGCGGGCCAGCCTTTGCTCACCATGTGCATCAATGAGCCTTGGCCATCCATGACCCTGCCCCTGGTTCACCACTGTTCCTTCCTTGAACCACTTTTGATAGATAATGACCACTGCAGACCGGGAACACCCCACAAGAGCTGCAGTTTTGGAGATGCTCTGACCCAGTCGTCTAGCCATCACAATTTGGCCCTTGTCAAACTCGCTCAAATTCTTATGCTTGCCCATTTTTCATGCTTCAGTAATGAATCATGTCACCTTTGCCATTTACTTATTCTATAAAAAACTGTTGTACTCTTTTGGTAGAAATTGAAATCTGAGATCCTCCTGGCCGTGATTAAAGCATAATCGAAGTCATTTCCAAGTAATAGTGTTCAAAAGGGGTGAGACGTCGTCTGTCTCTAAGCAGGTGTCAAAGAGGTGACGCCTAGTAGACATTACATTTGTATGTGTCGATTAGGAGAGGAATTTCTACCACACACCATATATGTAAATGAATGAACATTACCATCATTTAACTACAAAGTTTAAGGGATACAGAATATAACGGTATCATATTGGATATCGGCTGCAAGAGTACTTATCGTATTCAATATACACTGTTCAAAAGTTTCGGCTCAGTAAGAATTTTTTATTCATTGTTTTTTTCAGCAAAGATACATTAAATTGATCAAAAGTGACAAGTAAAGACATTTGTCATGTTACAAAAGATTTCTATTTCAAATAAATGTTCTGTTGAACTTTCTATTCATTAACTCTTTCCCGCCAGAGTTTAAAAATAAGTTGCCAGCCACCGCCAGGGTTTTTGACCATTTTCACAAAAATTGAATAGCCCATATAATATTTTGTTTTATGAATATCTGAACAAGCAATATATCAAAAGAAAGACCCTATTCTTTTAAACAAAAAAACAAAACAAAAAAAAAAAAATATATATATATATATATATATATATATATATATATATATATATATATATATATATATATATATATATATATATATATATATATATATATATATATATATATATATATATATATATATATATATTCTAGCTTCATGCATTTGTTTTTTATCAACACTTGAATATGGGTAAGTTTCATAAAAAAGCAACATTTTGAGCAAAAAGCTGAGCAAATCAAGTTTTTGTCAAAAACTGCATTCAGATCAGATTCTGAACGATGATCAAACACAAATGGAGGAGATCGAGTCCATCAACACCTCTAATGCTTGCACAGTCCTATAGCTCGTCCTGGGTCAACATTTCATTCAGTAACATTAGTTTAATGTTGACAGTCATGTTATTTTTCATATGCATCTGCTTACATGCAATCGCTTGCTTTACTCCGTCTTACTGTGTTTTGATCTGGAGAGTCTGTACTCATTCAGAAAATGTGTAATAGCACCCCCTAGCGTCTAACAGTGAAAACCCGGAAAATTCCGTGTTTGGCCTGGAAGCATTTTCTCACAAATAACGGAAAATTCCGTGTTTGGCAGGGAAAGAGTTAAAGAATCCTAAAAAAATGTAAGACAGACTCCAAAAAAATATTAAGCTGCACAACTTTTTCAACATTGATAAAAGGCGAGACCGGGTATAGTTGTAGATAGGAAGATAGGAAAGTTTCAGTTTCTTCTGGCTTCCTTTACAATCCCACATGGAAGTTTTCCAGTCTGTGTTGCTATCTCTCCTGAAGCTACAGCAGAAATCTAATTTTGATGTAAGAAAGTAAAAAAACAAAAAACAAAGACAATGCTTTGTTTAGTACTTCTACCATTGTAGATAATGTTATAAGTGTAGTTTCTCTAGTAAAGAATGGTGAATCAACCTCCTGCTAATTTCACCATGCTAATACAGCTAGCTAAACAATGCGTGACAGTGGCGGGATAGGTTGCAACACATCTTTTGAAACAACCATTTACTTACATACAACTAAGAACATTTTTGTGATTTTAATAATTCTACAGAATGCTTATGTTTATGTCAATCTGCTCTCGCTCACACACACACACACACACACACACACACACACACACACACACACACACACACACACACACACACACACACACACACACACACACACACACACACACACACACACACACACACACAAATGACATGCACAAACACAAACGTGTGCATGCACGAAAACACACAATATGCACATACACTCCCCATATTCACAAATGTTTTATTGTTGCAGCCATTCATTTAAAATAAAACTGTTGTTGTGGCATATCACTTGGAGTACCCTTAGTTTTTGTGCATTTTGACTACCTGTTACAACTTACCCCAGTATGTGTTACAACCTACCCAAGGTAGGTTGTAACAATGGACCAATTGGTATTTGTCACCATCTCATCAAGTCTGTGATATGGAGAAATTTAAATTGTTGCCATTTGTAGTAGACAAATGTGGGTACTTTGCCTAAGACTCTGTCTTGCTAATGGAGTCTCGGCCCTGCTCCTGCACAACTGAGGCATCGTTCTTCAACGTGTAGCTAAAAAAAGGGGGTAGTTTTATGTGCTGAAGAAAAAAGTGTTACAACCATAGCCGGTCTCCCCTATTCATTAACCACTGATATAAAAAAATCAGCATATAAGAATGATTTGTGACACTGTGACACTGACATCTGGAGTAATTATTTGCTGCTGAAAATTCAGCTTTTCCATCAGAAATGAATTACATTTTAAAATAGAACATTTTAAAATTGTAATAACATTACACAATATTGCTGTTTATACTGAGTTTTAAAAAAAGTAAAAATCAGCTTTGGTGACCATAAAAGACTAAAATATTAACTCAAAATGATTATTAATTTTTCATAATAATTATAAGGTGCCTTTCCCAAGCTCAAGGACACTTCACAAAGTGCAGTAATACAACAATTAATCAATACAAAATAGCAGTTATATGGATAATGGGCATTTTCCCAGTCCAGAACAATAGTTAATGCAGTTGCAGTGTGTGCATACTGCTGTAATTGTGCAAACATTTATATGCATAACAGAGAACCATAACATAATGTCATGTAGACAGCACAGAAGGTAGACCATATAAACAAATAAAACATAAGCAATACACATCAAATAAATGCATAATTAGTAAATTGGGATAACACATTCTGGCTGATAATGTTTTAGACTGTGATTTGAAGAAGATACACATTATGACTGAAAAAAATGCCAAGGGGAGTGAGTTCCAAAGTTTAGGTGCCATGACAGAAAAAGACCTGCCACCCAATGATAAGCAAAATCTATGCACATAAAGAAGTTCACACCCTGAAGATCGGAGTGAGCGGGAAGGAATATAGGGAGAGAGTAAGTCAGAAAAGTAGGAGGCAACAAGACCACTGAGTGTCTTTAAGGTGAGCAGAAGAATTTTGTATCTAGTGAAGGTTAAATAGGATGAGGGTGATATGAGTAAAGTTAATACTCTGGCAGCAGAATTTCGAATACATTGCAAGAGGGAGAGTGTGCTGGTAATCCAGAAAAAAAGTGTGTTACAATAGTCAAGGCAAGGTGTAATAAATGCATGTACCGGTACTAATGATTCAGCATCTTTTGGGCTGACGAAAGGACGAAGTTGGGCAATACGACGAAGCTGGAAGAATACTGCTTTGGAGAGTTTGCTGATGTAAGCAAGCAGGGTCAGGGAAGAGGAAGAGGAAGTTTCTGACAGTGGTAGATGGAAAAATAGAGGTAGTATCAAGGTCAAAGCTAGGAACAGTTATATTTTTTAGTTGGGGGTCTAGTTTTAAGATTTCTGTTTTACTCAAATTCAAACTAAGAAACTAAAGTTTAGTCAGGTCTTTAACTCACTAAAACAGGCAGTTGGGTGGATAGAATCTATTCGACAAGCTAAATATATCTGAATGTCGTCGACATAGAAGCGGTATTTAAAATCATGGCAACAAATAATTTGTCCAAGAGGCATAATGTAGATGATAAATAGTAATGGTCCGAGAACTGATCCCTGGGGAACACCCTGTTCGATAATATTGTACATTATGCTCAAATTCACTTGAATTCAAATTCAAAATTAGTTTTTCATTTTTAATTCATTAAGACAAAATATTAGAACTTTAGCATTGGCCAGACTACAGAACATCCTTACTTTTTTTCCTTTTGGTCATGTCTCGACTAGGGCACAAAGTGGGGCAGGACTGCCTCTGGTTCACCGTTAAAAAATAAATAAACATGTAGGTGGTCACTCTGCTTGATATTTTGTGGCGGCCTTCTTCTTTTCACCCTGTACTTTTGCGCCGCAAGATCATACCAGGACAAAACATTCTTTGCAACTTTGAATGGGCCAGATCAAGGCTGCATCACTGGAGTTTCTATGCAAGCGTGCACGTGTCTGAAGGGTAGTGTTGTGAGATGCCTTCCAACCTGTGTGTGTGCGTGTGTTCTCGGATGTGGACTAGGAATTTCAATCATTTTCTCTCCTCCTTTCTCTGCCCGTGCAAACATCCAGAACAGAGAGAGGGGCAGTGTTCCAGTGCAGCAGACAGACACAGAGAGAGAGATCCCTGTGGGTCTCAAATTAAATTCCTATCATGTCAGGGCAGGAACAGGATTCAATAGTGTTTATTGGCATCTCTTGACCGGAGGGAAATTAAATTCCACTGGCTTGTTTCATCATGGACAGCAGGTTCAGGCCTCCCTCTCTTCATCCCTCGCTCCCTCTCTTTCATTGGCTTTGGGTTAAGTGGTTAGGGCCCAGAATTGCCCCTAATTTCCCTGGTAATTTGCCTCTCTGTGTGTTTGTGTTTTGCAGCGTGTGTGTCAGCCATCTGAATCTCCTAGACAGCCTCTCTTGCCAAAATCATATAACAGTATCATCCTCTTTAATACATTAAACAAAAAAAACTGGCCATTATCTCCAGACCAGATCAAAGCAATAGGCACAGTGGCCGGTTCTACCTTGACTGGATTTATTTTCTGTAATTTCTTTTAAACCTGATCTAATCTCATCCTGAAAGCTTAGACTGTGGATGAGAGAGGCAGATTTGTGCTGCCATCTATGACAGAGCTTTGCAAAAAGAAGATATTGAACAGCTTGAGCATGAGTAAGAGGAGAGAGAAAGATGTAAAGATGGTGATGAAAACAGGAAAACATAAAGAGAAATAGGCCAGAGCTGTAGTGCACTCAATGGAAAAAGCATGTGTGACTCTGGCTTACAACACACCTGAATTACACATATTTCTATACTACCATTCAAAATGTTGGGGTCAGTAAGATATATAAAAATATAGATATTAATACTTGCATTCAACAAGGATAAAAATGATCATTAAAGAAGACTACATAGAAACTATTTATATTCAGACAAATGTTGTTCTTTTGAACCTTTTATTCATCAAAGAATCCCTGAAAAAATGCATCACAATTTCCACAAAAAAATAACTGTTTTCAACATTGATGATAATAAGACATCACAGAAATAGCTCACATTTTAAGGTATACTGTTAGTGTGTTTCTATTAAAGTACAATAGAAAACAGTTATTTTAAATTGAAATTATATTTCACAATATTACTTTTTTTTCTGTATTTTTGGCCACTTAGGGCCAGATTTACAAAACAGGGCAAATTAGCGTGATAGCGCAATCCCATTGTATTGGTGGAATTAGTAAATCCCTAGTAAATCACCTCGCACAATTAATTTAAATACTCCCATAAATTTTGTGTCTAAAAGGGAAACTCCTACAATTGCATGCAATAAGGTCAGCCGATTAAAAAAATAACCTTGTCCACGCCTTTTCAGCACTGTCTTTAGAAAATCCTGACAGTAGTTTTTTAACGCCAAAAGAGGGTTTGCATTGCCGCAAGTTGTTGGTAAATCTGGCCCTGAAATGCAACCTTAGTAAGCATAAGAGACTTCCAGACTACAATCAATTTCTTATTGACCCAAAACTTTTATCAGTAGTTTATTGTGTGTCCATAAAAAAGGTCAAATCTCTCCAAAACTACAACAACAACAACAACAAAAACGATTTGCTCGTCTGCCTGTCCCCATTTTCTGTCACAAACTTATTAATGACCTAGAAATAATAAATAGTGCAGAATCTGAAATACATTTATTCATCTAACATTTTGGTTTAAAATATTACTTCCAGATTAAAAGGAGAGATTTTCAGTGTGGTCTCAAACTTTTGTACCCCACTGAGCACTACAAAGACAAGAGGTGATGCGAGATGAGCATGGTGCTTACAGTACAGTAAGTGTGATGTTTGTTTGGATCGTGGGTAACAAATGCTTTCCCTAATGTACAGTATCAGAATCACTTTGATAAATACACTTGTGCATAGAAAGAGAGATGGGAGAACAGAGGAAGCCAGAAAGCAACAGAGAGGGACTATTTAAGTAAGATGTAGTGAAGCGGTTGGCCCACATGCCCGGATCTGTGATGTACTTACTGAGTGGCTTGCAGAGGCACGACCATCTGGCCCAGGCTACAGGCAGACTGATGACTACTGCACTAACATACACCCAGATGGGCTTCACGTGGCCCACTCATATACTCTCTCTCACACACACACACATACACACACACACATACACGCACACACGCACACACACACACACACAGCATAAAAATAAAAATATATATAGCATAAAGACATAATAGAGGGATACACACACACATTCTGAGCCCCCTGATGTGTCTAACTATAGCTGAGAGTGTGGATCGTCTATGAGTTTGAGGCGATTGATTGCTGAGAAAGCCCCAAGATGCAGGAAATGAGGCAATTATTCACCAGCTTAATATACCTTGCAGGGGCACAGCATGTGTGCGTGTCTTCAAATGTGCATAAAGCAAGCATGCTCGAGTTTGACCTTCTCTGTTCCTGATCATATCAAAACCTAATAATAACGGTGTACACAAACACACACATGCATGCACACTTGCACAGATCAGATCAGCAATTTACCACAAAAATAAACTCAAGCATTTGGCTAGAGTTCAGCACAACTGGCACATGAGATGAAAGCGTCATAAGCATCAGTAAGAGAAGCCAGATGGCTTTAGCTCATTTGAGCTAATCAAATGACCTGCTAAACACGGCCTATTCTACAGTTTGAGGATTTCGGCAGAGACAATAACCATAGAGCTTTGTGCCTGTTAAATTTTATAGGCGCCTGCTGTTAGTACTGTAGTTGAAACTGTCCAGGTGATGATGAGGCACCTTAAAGGAAGATAATAAGATAGAGAGAGAGAGAGAGAGAGAGAGAGAGAGAGAGAGAGAGAGAGAGAGAGAGAGAGAGAGAGAGAGAGAGAAAGAGAGAGAGAGGCCAGAGAGAAGTGTTGAGGGGAAGAGGGGTCTCAAATGGTCTCCTTATAGAGGACATTTTGTCTGAAGTTTTTATTTTGTCAGTGGCCTTCAGATAAATATTCACAATCAGAAATGAGAATAAACTGTGGAAATCAATGTCAGAGTGTAAAAAAGGAGATTACAGATACATCTAGAAGGTTTCTGTATGTCAAATACAAACCCTGGCATATGTTATGATAAGTAATGTCTAGTTGTCAAGTATGATCGGTCTGATAAAGATGAAAAGGCGGCTCAAATGCTTGATGCTCTTATTGTCGATGTTCTAGGACAAATATGAATGCCCAAGATAAGAAAAGAAACATATGGGCCAAATTTAAAATAAAAAAATGTAAGAAAAAAGTGATGTAAAAATTTTCTTTTAACAAAACCATGAATTATGAATGAATATTAATTACTAATTCATTCAATATTAGTAATATTTTAACAAATGTATTCAGTTCACTTGACTTTTTACTTCACTACACTGAATAATTTACATTCTTTTTCAGAGTATTTATTTTTTCCCACATTAACTTCACACGTCTAGTACAATTATGTGGTTTTGTTTCATTAATACCGTGTATACTTGTTTCTTGATTTACCCTGAAAGAATGGAAGTGAAATGTGACAACATGCCCCATTGGAGGGGTTCACTGTAACATGTGAGGGGCACATTATAACATGACCAAATGACAGCTTAAAATGTTATCTGATAAAATCAAACGAAAACAAAAATATTTTGTCTATAAAATACAATTATTATTAATAATTAAAAATATAAAAACATTTTGAGTTTGACAACAAACACATTGCTAAACACAGCTATACAGTATAGTTAAAAACATAATAATTAATCATTTCTGAACATTGTCTTTATTCACCTTTTTCTCATGGTTTCTCAATAGAATTCATAAAAGTATAGATTATAATAGCATAGGTCTAATAGGGGCTCATTGTAACGCGGTGTTACAACGCACCCCACCTGCGCAACTTTAACTGCAGCTTGTGTCTTCTGCCTTACAGATCAGCATTAAAGAACTCTCTCAACTGTTAAATAACAGATAGAAGATATAAAAACAGATGAAAAATAAACTTAAGTAAGAAATGTACTTTTGCTATGGTTAAATGAATGTTCAGTGATATCTTCCAAAGATGTTTTAATTTTGGCGCAATTTTTTCTCTAAACAATGTTGATGCAATTAGTAAATACACTAAGTTTCGTCATCCTGGCATGGAAAGTGTTAAACCATGTGTGTGAATTTACTTTTGGCTGCTCTCAAAAAGGAGTTTTAAATCAAATTAAAAACATGTTCATCATAAAAGAGGTATATTCAAGGAACATTACACACAAATTCCATCCTTAAAATTTTTTTTTTTAATCAACATAATTTTTAACCCCCTACTACTAATTCTTCCAGTGCTGATACTCGGTTTCTGCTCATGAAATGTAGCTTTCTCTGGCTGACATTCATATTGCTTATCTTTCTCTGGGCGATATTCCTAATACCGATCCCTCTGCGCCTGGAGGTCTTATTGTTGACCTTTCTGTGGCTGATATTCATATTGCTGATAAAAACGAATAAGGAAACGCAGCACATTTTAACAGTAAAATAAAGCTGACACAATAAAGCACTTTCTGTCTGCCTGTGTGCATTATGAATTAGACTGATTCACATTGGATCATTTATAATGTGAATTACTGTATCTGCTTATACGGTTATTATTAAAAGTAAATAAGAAGATCATTTTGTAAATAAGGAGATAATCAAGGCAAGCAGTAATGACAGAGATCAGTCCAACAGACTTCAGTCCAAATGATTAAGTTAGGATGCCTTCTGTTAACAGACAGTGACTTGCCATCATCAAGAAGGTTATTACTCATCTAGAATATAATCAGCTGTATTTCTTTCTCTCTCATTCTCTCCTTCTCTCCTCTTTTTATAGAGCCACAATATGTGGGCTTAATTAATAGGATTTTTGATTAATTTCTTGCTTCTGCTCTGTAGAAAAAGATTGAGAATTACGTAGAAAAAAAAGAATATGGGGCTCAGAAATGATGAATTTCGAGAAGAAAGGAAAAGAGTCACTCCCTAAATTATACAGTGCCACATGTGCAACAATGTATGTGTGTTTAAGCATCCTTATATGGCATCTGAGCTGTCAGATATCTTTTGGTTTCTCCACTGTGAGAACTTGAAGAACCGAGCCTCGGGCAATTGCTGCCCCGAAGGAGAAGAGACAAATCTGGGTCAAACTTTTTTTTTTTTTAATTGATTGCACTTTTCCTGTCAAAACAAATCACAGAGTTTAGAATCACCATGCATTTTTTAAAAGCATCCATTGCTTTAGCTTTTAGTGGACGCATACCTATCCCATATCTTGAGAAGTGGAGCTCAAATGGTCTGCAATCTTCTCAGAACTCTGGCCAATGAATTAATAGGAAATGTTTCTTTCATATTTCACTGACAACAAAGAATCAACCTATTAAACACATCAGAGAGCTCTCTGTTCTATATGAGAGAACAAAATCAAATGTTCCTGTGATTACACATATACTGAGACCAAATGTTTGCAGCATACAGCATATAACCCATTCTTACCTATGCAATACAATTTCCATGGACTCTGTGTCAAGTTACACAGGCGACATTTATATGTGCATCAACAAAAAGTCACTCTGGGGACATTTTATCCTCATTACAGAGAATTGTGGAAAGCCTAAGTTATCCTCGGACTTGGTTTTGGAGGATTTTTGTAAAACCCCCATTTGTCTATGGATCTCTTTGACGGCTGTGGCTATGTAAGGAGCACCAATCCCTAAACCAATTCAAAGTTTCATTTAAACCATAGGAATATACACTATATTGCCAAAAGTATTGGGACACCTCTCCAAATCATTGAATTCAGGTGTTCCAGTCACTTCCATGGCCAAAGGTGTATAAAATCAAGCACCTAGGCACGCAGGCTGCTTCTCCTCTCAGGAGCTCAGTGAATTCAAATGTGGTACCGTGCTGGTTGCCACCTTTGCAATAAGCCCATTCGTGAAATTTCCTCACTACTAAATATTCCACGGTCAACTGTTAGTGGTGTTATAACAAATTTGAAGCAATTGGGAACAACAGCATCTCAGCCACAACGTGTTAGGCCATGTAAAATAACAGAGCAGGGTCAGTTGTCAACTTTCTGCAGAGTCAATAGCTACAGACCTACAAATTTGCGTGGCCTTCAGATTAGCTCAAGAACAGTGCGTAGAGAGCTTCATGGAATGGGTAGCTGCATCCAAGTGTTACATTACCAATTGCAATGCAAAGTGTCAGATTCAGTGGTGTAAAGCACGCCGCCACTGGACTCTAGAGCAGTGGAGATGTGTTCTCTGGAGTGACAAATCACACTTCTCTGTCTGGCAATCCAATGGACGTGTCTGGGTTTGGCGGTTGCCAGGAGAATGTTACTTGCCTGACTGCATTGTGCCAAGTGTAAAGTTTGGTGGAGGGGGGATTATGGGGTTGTTTTTTTTAGGGGTTGGGCTTGGCCCCTTAGTTCCAGTGAAAGGAACTCTCAATGTTTCAGCATATATCAAGACATTTTGGATAATTTCATGCTCCCAACTTTGTGGGAACAGTTTGGGAATGGCCTCTTCCTGTTTCAACATGACTGTGCACCAGTGCACAAAGCAAGGTCCATAAAGACATGGATGAGCGAATTTGGTGTGGAGGAACTTGACTGCCCTGCACAGAGTCCTGACCTCAACCCAATAGAACACCTTTGAGATGAATTAGAGCGGAGACTGGGAGACCGGCCTTCTCGTCCAACATCAGTGCCTGATTTCACAAATGCGCTTCTAGAAGAATAGTCAGAAATTCCCATCAACACACTCCTAAACCTTGTGGAAAGCCTTCCCAGAAGAACTGAAGCTGTTATTGCAACAAAAGGTGGGACAGCTGCATATTAAACCATGCAGATTTAAGAATGGGATGATTAAAGTTCATGTGCATGTAAAGGCAGACGTCCCAAAACTTTTGGCAATATAGTGTATATTGTAGTTTAGTTTTTCATAATATTGCACCGTACACCATTATTTTTTTTATAGAAAAATATGTTAAAAATGCTACATTAAAATGTATTCATTGGTTAACAGTAAAATACCTTACCATACACATTTTTGGTGTTGGGGCCAAAGAGAAATGTTGCCAGGAAAAGTAAAAATTAGAACTACTGAGAAAGCAGAAAGAGAGCTGATATGCAAAGCAGATGGCTATACAAAAATATTCAGTCCAATTTTAATTTACATGCTGTTATGCAATATAGATGATTGAGCGACTTTCAGAAACCTTACATATGTCTACCATTAACCCTCTGATAAGCAATCATTAAAAGTTCAGCTGTATGAAACATGATTATTCACTCTCTTCCAAACATCCGCCCCCTAAATCGCCTTCTAAGTATGAAAAATTGAATGTGTTGGACTATTTTGGTGCATATTTTAATTAGGCTGCCATTGAAGGATAACATAATTACATAATCTGTTTAAGTATTTAAACAAATAATCCTCATTAAGGTCAACATATAGGCCGCTTCTTACTCATTAATGACAATTACATCAGTTCAGTGGGTGTGCAGACGTAAACTACATTTGTTCCTCTTGACAGCCCTGTTATGTTTCACTATCAGTGTCTCTGCTCATTGTACTCTTGTGAATGTTTGTTTGAAGATGTGTCAAGATATTTGCGTGAGTGTGCCTGTGCAAATTAAATCTTTCACATCTAATTACTTTGGTTGAAGTAAAATGGTGATTTGCATGCTGGAGCTACCATATGCACTCTGACACCGAATACGTTCGAATACGGTTCTTCAAGTGCTTTATCATAATACACGCACGACTGGATGACGAATTTAACCAGAGAGAAGTGTTGTACAAACCTACTTATGCCAAGTCTGATGCTTTCCTCAATCTTAGCTTTACTTCCCCTTAACATTAATTGTGACTCTTGATATTTTCTGTAGCCTATATAAAAAAAATATACTGCACAATTATCTCTTTTAGGCTACCTTTGAACTTATCAAAGGTAAGCAGGTTGAACTTGACTTGAGTCATTGTTCTTCCACATCTTCAAAGATATTTTTTGAAGAATATTCCCCTACAGGTTTTAATTGCGCTTATTGCCAAGCGTCTTGCTCTTCTGTTCCTATTTATGAGAGCTGTCCTTTCAGCACCTCAGAAGACCTAGTAAAACCGATCAGCACAATGGACAGCTCCATTATTCCTGTAAGCACTCTTTTTAAGGGGCATTCGGACTGACAGCAGTTTCAGCGCTTTAGCTCGTCTAACAGCTGCATTGTTGTTCACTGTAGATGCTATTAGTGGGCTAGCCATAACTATTTGACGTCTGTGTTCAAATGGGATGCATCTGTGGGGTAAAAAAAACCATGATGGCATTCTATTTTGACCATAAATTATGCACTAAAAATTACATTCAAACAGTAACATTTCTGGGAAGCAAAAACGTGTGTATATACATCTCAGCGCATAATACATTATACCAAGATGATAAATGATTATCAATGCATGAATCAGAAACTTCTGACACCATGCATCATTTTTTATTTTAATGTTCCTGTATGGGGGCAGAGATAAATCATATAGAACAAAGCAAATGCTCAGACTTACTACTACAACTTGACCGGAATATCTTATAGGAGGTTGATATATTAGCTGCGGATTTAAAAAAGATAGTATTTTGTCTACAGTATGAATAATGGATATTCATTTTGAGATCTGCTAAAGATTGCATTTAACAGTGTTATTCAATTATTAGTGTTTTAAAAGATTAACTTTAAGTGAGCGTTAGATGATAGCAAAGGTAATCTAAATGTAAAAGTAGGGGAAATGAGCATGTACAATTAAAAGGGTATATTCACCCCTGACAAAATGGGCTTTCAATAAAACGTGACTGCCTAAGCAGTAGAAAGGATTTATTTTTATTTTTATTGGTGCTACCTGGAAACTAGGCATATTGGCTTCCAAGGCCATTCCCAAACAGTCTCCTATGGATAGGCTTGCCCAGAATCAAATACTGCCTTGCTCTAGAAAATACTTTTAGTAGCAAACTTTTAGTTATAACGTATCGATTTGTATCGTTACCGGGTGCAAGAATTCAAAGAGTAAGTGTTTATTTTTAGCTGCAAAGAATCATGATTATGGAGAGAGCATTAAAATGAAAAATCAACAAGTTGGATGACAATGAACACGGTGATCAGTTGGCATGTGGTAAGTCCGCCCAACCTCCCAAAGCAAAATCCCAATGTGGTATGAAAGCTGTTGCCATATTTACCATGATTCTGTTTAAAGATTAGCGTATACTAGTGACCCTGAATAGTCGAAGATTTGATGCTTCGATAGGAGGAGTCTTATTCAACTACCAATCTCACAGTGGAATCTTCGCAGAGGTGTTATGAAATGAGGATCATGCCATTTTGGCTATATGGGGGTGCTCAATAGCCCCTTTCACACATACAGTCTTTATTGATAAATGATCTGAATGATCATCTTTGACCGTTGCGCCACATCTCGAAGCTTTTTCAACGTGTTGAGCTCGAGACCCAGCCTTCTTTTCCATTCATCAGCGTTGACCTCTGCAGTTGGATACTATTACGCGCGTCTTGTGTTTTTAAGAGCAAACACGCGTTCTGTTTGGTCAACCCCTTATGAAAAGACTCAAATGGACACAGGCAGAGTGAAAGAGTGGATTTTTTTCGATCAGGTAGGGTACAGTGATTAAAAGAAAAAAATCAGCCGGTTCTAATTAGATTTTTAGATGCTGTGGACATGTTTAGCTAAAAAGACTGGCAGTCCAGTTTAACGTTTATTGTTGTCTCAGCAATTAAAAAGACAAAGTTGTCTATACTTTAGTTATTTTATTTTATTTATTGTATACCTTCTGACTTATTTCACTTTTTATTATTTTTAGAAAGATATATTCTGTTCTAATTGAATTCTGTAAATAATTTTTTGATTGTTTTCCAGTGCATCGCTGTTGCGCTGTGTGCTCGCACAGGCAATTTAGCCGATTTAATTCGATTTGCCGACATGTGAAATGCAAATCATGTCTGCAGTGTGGCCTTTCTGCAGTTATTTTTAGGTTTATTTATCCAAAATAATTTTCAGTGATAAACCCACTCTTACATTAAATGTTTTGTTAATCACCCTCTGTCGATCTGACTGTCTGTGGGCGGGGATACAAAAATGCAGGAAGTAGTCATGAAAGATTTTAATGCGTATTGCATCATCTGGCTGACTTCTGGTGACAAATAAAAGGGGATTTCTCTGTCTAGATAACACAGAGTAAACATTGTTCATTTACATATATTATTGACATTGTAACATTGATACAATGTGGGTTGAAAATCAGTGAAGTTATACTTTAAATATTCAATAATATACATACATATATATATATATATATATATATATATATATATATATATATATATATATATATATATATATATATATATATATATATATATATATATATATATTTATTTATTTATTGTGCAAACAGACAAGTACAATATTTACAAAAAAATTAGATGTAAAATACAAATCCAGCAAAACATACATAAGAGCCAGTACGATTTGTGTGTGTGTGTGTGTGTGTGTGTGTGTGTGTGTGTGTGTGTGTGTGTGTGTGTGTGTGTGTGTGTGTGTGTGTGTGTGTGTGTGTATTTATATTTAAACTCAGCTCAACTGTCACATTGCCAGACAGACACATTGTCCATGACAGAATCATGGTAAATAACCAAATAACCAATTTTCATTGAATATGTATGATGAATGCCCCTAGAGACTGAAGAGTAACTAGAGACATGATGACATAACACAAAATGACCCTTTTAACTAAGTAATCATACCACATCTACATCTATCCAGAACACTTCAGGCTGTCTCAGTTATCATGGTTTATCAGGAGTAAACGTGCTCTCGCACAGCAGCTATAGGATTTAAAAATGGCTGTGCGATTAACTGATGCCATCTGACAGAGAGCAGGAACCAGACAAACGAGGACAATCTGACCTGCATGTCTGATTTTTGATTAAATGTGTCCAATCAGGTCGGAGCATGCACAAACACACAGACACAGACACAGACACACACACAGGTGGTGGAGTGAGTTTTATTAGGATTCAGACCCTGTAAGAACTTTAATGATTCTTGCCCAGCGCAGTCTACTCTGGTGATGGTCTCTGCGGGAGACAGATTTTGCACTGGGCTAAATTGCTTTTTTCCTCCATGCTCCAGTAGCCTGCTACTCTCTGCAGCGGTAATCAAGGCTCATCATCATTAGATATTATTATACACTGAGAAAACAAGGCCTGTGTGAAGCAGAGGAAAGACAATCTCCCCGCCCGGGAGTCCACTTACCCTGGGTTTTTACGGCATTCTGAATCATTGCTGCACCGGCACCACACCATATTAAAATGTGTGAGCATGTTTGTATGAAGGCGTGTAACTGTATGCATGAATTCTGGGTGGTCGTGTTCACTAAAGCCCCCCAAGGTCCTGAAGACGATAATTAAGAGATGAAAGACAAACGATCAGCCAGTGCAATCGGCCCGGTGTGAACTCAATGTAGAAATATTACACCGTATGTAGAAAATGCAACTAATGAGAAAATTTATAAAATATAAAAATTGTATTATTTTAAAATAAACACATTTTCAAAAAAAAAGAGTAAAAAAATAAAAGAAAACACTCAAATTAATCATGTGAAATGCTAAATGTGCATTTAGGAATCACAACATGGATATTCATTTTAAGATTTATTGAAGATTACAGTTGTGTTATTCAATTATTATTGTTTTAAAAGATTACATTTAAGTGAGCATATCTCTCTCTCTCTCTCTCTCTCTCTCTCTCTCTCACACACACACACACACACACACACACACACACACACACACACACACAAACGTCTGGTTCACTATCTTTGCGGGGACTCTCCATAGACGTAATGGTTTTTATACCGTACAAACTGTACATTCTATACCCCTACACTGCTCCTGCCCCTAAACCTACCCATCACAGAAAACATTCTGCATTTTTACTTTCTCAAAAAAACTCATCCTGTGTGATTTATAAGTTTTTGAAAAGTGCGGATCTCAGATTTTACTATCCTTATGGGGACATTTAGTCCCCACAATGTAATATAAACAAGGGCACACACACACACAATATATGATGTTTAAATGTTTAATTTCTTAAAATAATATATTCATTTAATATTACTCCAGCATCATTACTCCAATCTTCAGTGTCACATGATCCTTCAGATATTATTAATACTGGTGATCAATTACTAATAATGGTTCTTATTATCAATGTTTATTTTTTATTTATTGCTGCTTAATATTTGTTATACTTTTTTTCAGGATTCTTTGAAGAATAGAAAGTTGAAAAGAACAGCATTTATTTAAAATAGAAATATTTTGTAACATTATACTGTAAATGCATTTACTGTGTCTATGTTGAATAAAAGTATATATATATATATATATATATATATATATATATATATATATATATATATATATATATATATATATATATATATATATATATATATATATATATATATATATATATATATATAAATAAAAGAGATGTTACTTGCCTCAAACTTTTAAATGGTAGTCTATAACAGTTTCCAAACACCAAATCATCATACTAGTATGATTAGAAGTAACTGATAAAAAATCTCCCAGTCTGTGTGTGTATATATAGGAAATAGTTTAATTGACAAATATATAAAATTATGCTGTCAACTCCTGTATATATATATATATATATATATATATATATATATATATATATATATATATATATATATATATATATATATATATATATATATATATATTCTGTAAAATGGAGGGTTACTTTTGAAAAGACATGCATGCACTCTATCAATGTGTAATACAGCTCATATAAATGGCCTAAAACATTGTCCTCAGGTGCACATTCTGCAGATGCTGTCTTTCTCTTATCATCAATATCATCCATTCTCCTTCAATACAATACATGAAAGATTTTTAAATACAGTGGCTGACATACTAGGTTAATTCAAAGTCACACATGTGTTATCTCAAGTCTCTGACATTTTTACAAAACAAAATGGCCACTTCCAAGGTAAAAGGAGCCCAATAAATGGAGGATTCATTTTAAATCATCTGAGCTGACACTAGCTTCTTGCATTAAACCTTGAACTGCCTCTGCATGTGTGAACACAACAATTTCATTACTGGTGCAGTAGGCGGCTATCGCTCTCGGCTGCGATATTCATAACCCGTCTTCATAATGCTTCAAAATCTCAACATTTTATTTCAGAGTTACGGTGCTTAAAATGGTTCTATGAAGAATATTGGAATAGTGGGGGAGAAAGATGGAAAATTCTCACAAACATCAAAACAGAGGTCATGGAAAGGCTGTTTTGCTGTTGTATGATGAAAAAGCTCTTTGTCTTTAAGTAAACAAAAAAGGTGACTGTTTCTGTTTTAGAGTGAAGACTCTCAGTCAAAAGGACATAAAGACAGATGGTTCTGGACATTATTAATGGCTGGTAGTGATTTAAAATGGCCCTGTGCTTAAAACATGGAGTTTAAAGGCATTCTTTCAGCACGTTGCTCTAACATCATCTTCTTAGCCCCAACAGATTGGAAGGATTTTTCTACAAGCTGTGATAATGACACATTAAGTCCCAGGGAGTGCTCGTGTGCATCACAATTCTTCGCCACCATTCCCCGCCATCACTCAGGTTACCCACACAACATACTCTATTTGTTACAGGGCTCGGATAGGAAATAGTTTAATTGACAAATATATAAAATGACGCTATCAACTCCCTGTGGTTGGGTCTTCCCATGTAAAATGTCTAAGCTCAGTGGTGATAACTAAAAAGGCGAAATACTGTAAATTGGTTATCTAGTTTTACAGCATAAACCTGCCACAGAGGTCCATAGATTAATTCTGAAAATGAATAGGGTTTCTTGCCTTTGAAATTAGTTTTGGCCACTAAATAAATTATCTCACATTTTTGCAGTATAAGCAAAAAGGCATTTCAGCTTTGGGTTTTCATCACCTGCTAAATTAAATGTAATGAAGTATGCTATTTAAATGATGGCGTTTTTTTTAGCAAAAGTGCCGAATGGCTACATTAAGACCATGCCACATTTTTATAGTAGCGAGTCTGCCAATCACTTGGATTGCTCAGGCTGGTTGCACAGTAGAAAGAGGCAGCTTATTTATTTACATTATGATTATAGTCTAGTTTTTTCTTCTGCTATGCTATTCTGAACTGAGCAAAACAAATATAGAAAGGATTTATTTAGCAAGCAGAAAGCAGCTGTCATCTCTAAGCAATGACTACATCTGCATATGAATGGTTACCTCCTCAAAACATTTGCACCCAAAGCTTTTCTACGGTCGCTACAATATTTTCAGCTGGCATCAGAGAGGTTCTGCATGATCCTATGTGTCGTACAATGTGTTTTCTCTTTGAATGGCACCTTAATATAAAGGTAAAGTGGCATCTATCACATTTACAAATGTGCCGTGCGACAGTTGGAACAGCTGTTATATCAGTGATCAACTGTTATTCCTGTGGGATTCAAGAAAACATCTTCTTCTTCAATAACTAACAATCCATGGGTGATGCAGTGTGGTGTAGTATTGTGTAATGAAGTAATGAAGGCTAAATTATATATTTTTAAAGAAACAAGAAAGCAAAAAGCGATTTTCTACAAGCAATTTCTCACTTTGCACTCGACAAAGAGCACATCTAACCCCCCACCTTTAACAGCGAAGCCAAAGATTTTCACAACTTCAGTAATATACTGTCACAAGTGTTGTTGGTCGGTGATAAACTATCTCTATGTGCTTCGGTAAATGCTGAACGCAAGTACTTGCAATTCAAGACAGTTTGTTTTAGAGCTATATTGTAGTACAGAACCATCAGTAAACTTGCTTTTAATTGCATACAATGAAAAAAAAACACAAGAGAGGGGGAAAAAACCTACTTCTGTGAGCAGGGCGATTGTGTGCACCATTTGTCAGGTTTATTATAGGCCTATAACAGGACCATTTTCTCTACTGCTCCCCATACACAATCCATCACAGAAGAAATAAGCTAAAGAAGAGAACAGCAGAACACAAGTGAGTAGGAGTGAGTAGAGCAATGGAAGAAAGAAAAAGCCACACAACACAGACTGTGGAATTTGTTTTAGCAAACTTTCAAGCAATGTCAACATTCCCATGGGGCATGGTTGCTTAAACGGCTCAAGGACACAATGGTGATCATTTCAGAATTGCTCCTTGCAGGGTTCAAACCTACACATTTTTAATACAAAACCAAACGCCAATACACACTGCGACAACAGATGCTGACCAATGTGGACAATTACCAGATTACAATCTGTAACACACAGGTCTAACAAAACTGCCGTTTAGTGTGAACTTGCCTTATGCTTCAAAACAACACTTTAGAATCAAAGGTTGCAGAATCATTGATGTAGATCAATGCAAGTGAATGCTATATGAGTGGGCAGGAGGTAGAGGGTCATACTTCACAGGCTTGAAGTTCGACACTCAAGCGCAATAATACATGACGCCTTTCAACCACAAGTGTTCATATAATGATGTGTAATAACCTTCTTGAGCACTGTAAAGATGTTCTGCTGAATGACAATGATTCATCTGCTCCTCAATACGTGGTTTAATTCAAATGAACTGAAAGGATCTAAAAACACTGTGAGTGCATCAGAAGGTTTTGTTAGATATGTTTAGAATGGTGTATATAAACATATTCATGTTGCCTATATAGTATTAGAGTACTTGAGTATTTTAATGGACCCTTCCGTTCACAAGGCCAAGAATCAGATCATCAAGATATTTCATGGTTATCAGTGCTGTCTGGGAACTATTTCTTGAAGATAGCTTTTGTCCACCCCTTTACTGTTTCCTTGTTTCCTTTTTAACTTCTCAGCCTTTCCATCTGAGCAGGCTTGTGTTGTGTTTCTGCTGCATAATAGAACTGCGGATCTATATGGAAAATTAATTCATTTCTGGGATACAGCCTAGAGTGTTTCTTGTAATACAGTAACTGCCATAAACTATAAAATGGTTATCAGGAGTCTGCCATTATTACAAACTTGATTGAAATTTAATTTACATGAGGAGAGGGAACACATTTACATCCAAAGGGTAATTAGAATACAATATAATGGAGTCGAAACCACACAGTACATTCTGCCTATACTGCAAAAGACTGTGATAACTAGGTTTACAGTGAACTCTTAACATATTTTCTGCCGAGAGAGATGGTCCTCACTGCAGAACACGAGATCCGGGATCCAGATCCAACATCTCCCACTTGACATATACCTAAACCTACTCGTCTCCACCACCCCCTGGAACTGGAACCAACTCCTCCCACTTTACATATCCCTACTCATCTCTGCCCCATGGAACCTAAACCTACCCATCTCCACTCCCTGGAACTGGAACCAACTCCTCCCACTTTACATATCCCTACTCATCTCTGTCCCCTGGAACCTAAACCTACCCATCTCCACCCCTGGAACTGGAACCAACTCCTCCCACTTTACATATCCCTACTCATCTCTGTCCACTGGAACCTAAACCTACCCATCTCCACCCCCTGGAACTGGAACCAACTCCTCCCACTTTACATATCCCTACTCATCTCTTCCCCCTGGAACCTAAACCTACCCCTATCCACCCCCTGGAACTGAATCCAACCCCTCCCACTTCACATATCCCCAAACTTACCCATCTCTGCCCCGTGGATCTCATGTTCTGCAGTGAGGGGCTACTGAGTTCAGAGCACAACTCTGAAAAAAAAAATAGGCTGAGCACCGAAACTTCACTTGTACTCACAGTGTAGTTTGCAAACACGGTACTTGTGAATACTGTAAATTGTTGATCTGGTGCTTTCTAAAAACAGGCTGTAACCTCAATCTCACTCCTCTTTTTAACAATTCATCTCCACGTTCATTCATGTGTGTCTGGTTTGCTGTGTGTTTTTGTGCTTTATTCCCTTGTCCACACTTCATAAAGTCTTCGCCTCTTCTTGGATGTGTAAAGTCTGTAGTAATTCTTCCTTAAAGTCTCATGAGTTGCGATTCATAATCAATCACTTCAGTTTTTTTCAGAGTCTCTCTCAGGCTTGCTGTGCCTTTTATAATTGATGTCCCACAGGAGAAGGGTCAACCTTGGTCTCAATAATTTAGAGAGCTAGGGAGGAACCATGAAAGAAATAGAAAGCGTGAGGGAGATGGATGGATGAGTATCGATCAGTGGAGGCAGAGAAAACCGTGCTCCTGAGTGGAAAAGAGAGGGAGGAAGTGAGCAAAGCCAGGTCGTGTCTGCTCTGCATTCTGGTGAAGTTCATCTGGCACTGCGCAAAAAGAGCAGAACCATCAGACTATTCCTGAGCGCTGCTTTTGCATGATGGGATGTCATTACTATGCAATTAATCATGTGAGTGACAGGCTCATCGTAGTGGCCCTGACAGCACAGAGAGAAGAACTGAGATCAGAGCTGTGTCAAACATTCACCAACAATCTTCCATTGATGTGAGAAATGTTTACATGGGGTGGACAGCCGTACAAGCTTATCCTGCCAAGCCATCCTTAAAAGATAAATCTGATGTAAATGACTGAATGAAGACATCAAGAAAACGATAACAACATCACTATAAACATATCATATTAATTGAATTATTCAGATAATCATATGATAATCATATCATGATTATTCAGTAATCTTAAAGGATCAGTTCACTTTAAAATGAAAATTATCCCATGATTTACTCACCCTCAAGCCATATAGGTGTATATGACTTTCTTCTTTCTGATAAACAATCGGAGATAATACATAGCCTGATGCTTCCAAGCTTTATAATGGCAGTGAATGGGGCCCATGAGTTTGAAGTTCAAAAAAGCACATCCATCCATCATAAACGTACTCCAAATGACTCCGGGGGGTTATAAATGCCTTCAGAAGCAAATCAATGTTTAAAAAAAATAAAAATAATATCCACATTTAAAACTTTATAAAGTTTAATATCTAGTTTCCGCCAGATTCATCTTATGAAAGAGTTATATTAATAAAATATAAATCATGGGGTAAAGTCACTTTGGATAAAAGCATCTGATAAAAGTACATTTGTTAGGGTTACAGTGCAAATAAAGTGCCAATCACATTGCTGTCACAGTTGGTTTTGGGATGTGGTTCACGTTTATGTTTTCATGTCTTTTATTTTGTAATTTTGCCTCAGCCATGTTCTTGTCATGTGCTTCCCTGGTTTAATGTGTCTTGTTCTGATTGGTTCCCTTCTCTAGTCATGTGTCCATAGTTGGTAACTTCTGTTGATGAATTTGTCAAGTTTGCAAGTCTGTTTAAGTCTAGTCAAGTCAAGTCATCACTGGAATGGATTCTGTTTAAATCACCTTTTTAAAAAAACTTGTCTCTAGTGGATCTCTACATTACAATTGCCTTTGAACTAGTGACAAGGTGCCCTTGAGGTAGGAGATAAAAAATATGAGGATTGGTTAATTACCTTTCACCATTTATGGGGTTTTAATGGGACTTACTTTTTTCAGAGTTTGTAAAATCACTTCAATGTCAGTCTCTGATGGCAAACAGTCGTTTGTCATACTCCACTCCTGTAAGCACGACCAGATGGCGAGGTTTGTAAGGATTTAGTATGTCTAAATGATCAATAAGAAATGTAAAAACAGATAACACATCAATTTACCTACAAACATCTCTGCCTTGCTCTCTCTCCTCCACATAGTCTAAAGCAGTGGCAGGCCACCACAATCCTTTTGTTCGATTCAATTCGGCAGATTGAGAAAGGAGGCTTGGCTGGCATTTCAGATGGGTAGAGGTTTCCTCCACCACGGGAATCATTACAAGCTAATTTACCCCTAGCACATGTTTTCTGCCTCCCCACCATATGCTGTTTATGTACCTTCTGAAGAAATGATAATGAATTTCCAGGGCACTTCACTGTCAATTCGTCAGCCTCTCTCTTTATCAGAACTCTCTACTGACACACTGTTGAAGGGGTTGATTGCATTTGTGTATCGGCCAATAGCTTCGCCCACACTGGGTCAGATGATGACTCCACGTCTGACTTCAAATAATGAGAACGTTCTTTTTTTTCTGGGATTGCATCAACCTAAATGTGGCCAATTCACATATTTGTCAGACCATAAACAAACCTGTCGCTACAATAACTATGAAACTAAAAGCTACTGAGAAAATACAGATGGCAGAGCATTTCAAAAAGGAAAATAGCCTAGGCCAACATATTCGAAAATTCGATTTGAAACACATTTTGAACCACCAGAGATATAAATACATCTTTATGAAATTTCAGTGGCTTTACCATGAATACAGATAAGGTACCATGATACCACTACCACCAAAAATTGTGTCTGCTTTACCATTAAACACACGCTCATTGCAACGGCTTCACTGTGACACACACTCATTGTTTAACAGATGCATACTTTTATGGTTAGAACAGCCTGAACTGCAACCAGTGACAAACAATATTAATACAGTGAAATAATCAACTACAACCAGTTATCTAGTCTTCTAAATAAAATGTTTTATCATAGCTTTAGCCTACTAAGTAGAGCAGCATTCTTCATGCTGCGGGAAGTTCATAGGTTAATGTGTCAAATGTGGAAATTAAAATGTGATTTTGTGAAACCGTCCTTAGCTAAAATGTTGCTATAGTAGCCTAATATTAATGCTAGAAAGACTATTCACTTGGCAACTGTGATTTAAAAAACATATTCTATTTCATTATTAAAATCCATTCTACATTCATCTTGATTGAGGGGGCAGGACAGTCCAGGTGAAGGGGCAATATCACATCAAGAAGAGGATATTAAGCAAAACATTGTCAGCTTGTTAATTGCTGAAATGTGTGTTGCTGTGGAAACAGCCTTCTTTAGAATTGAAAGAAAATGTAGTTTGTTAAGAAATAAAGACCCCAAGTAACTTTGTAGTACTGCTACAACAGTAGTACCAGCAAGTTTTAGTTATAACTACTTTTAAAATGCTGTGAGTTTGTGTTTTGATGGTTTGATATTCCACACAAATTAGAATTGAACACAAACAGCCAACCTTAAATGCAGTAGGTTATTTTGTTAATATATTTTTTAATCATGTATTGCATTTTGTTGCTTTTTTTGCTGTAAATACTACAAAACATATTTCAGTTATGATTCTGACTTTTTTTTAAAACATTAAACATTTATTGCATAATTTATTTATTTTTTAAATCTGAAGATGCAACACTTCAGTGGCATAATTTTAGCTTTGAAATTGCTGTTTTGTTATAATTTTTATTTGTTTATTGGCATGGTTGTATAAACTAGTTTTGATTGGTCATTGACTTATTATCTGGCAACGGTCAATTAAACACAAATCGCATCACAGTGTTAGCAAACTACTAAATCATGTGGGTCTGTGCTAAAATCCTTCTCAATTATTCTACACCAACCATTTACTCCAGTCCCTCTAAATAATTTGCTCTTTTTGGAATTTTGCAAACCTCAGTGTGTTTAGCCTTCTCCATAGGCAAGCGAGGTGCAGTCAGCCACACATTAACATGGAAGCAATGATCTAAAGCACTAGTATGTCTTTCCCAGAGCCCAGTGTCCCTCAGGGGATCAGTTCTCAACTCACATTAGCATCACTTTACGTCAAACTCACCACACGACCTCAGCCATACCACAAGCCCTCCACCAGATACTCATGCTCCAACAATCAGACGAATGCATGCGCAAATGCTTCATAAACATCTTGTCAGTCTATCAAAATGTCTTTATAGTATCTATGCCAGAGGTTTTCAAACTTGGATCTGGAGACTGAGGGGACCAAAAAAAAAAAAAGATACAGAAATTTGTGTTATATTTATTATTTATCTAACTTAATACACTGTAAAAAGAAAAAAAAACATTATATATATATATTCTTCACTGTTTTCTGGGTGAATCTCGGATCCATGCGGGCTCCAGTAGGTCTCCTGCAATATTTGTAGCGACTGTGGTGTAATTCAACAGAAGATTAATCTGAAAAATCCACCTTCTGCCACTTTTCCAGCGTCCATCCTTTTAGCAGTCTGTGGGCTTTGGCAAATGCCACATGGTTTTTCAATTGTCTTTTGTTTAGTGCTGGCTTCTGGGCACTGATTCGACCATGGAGGCCATTTCGAGACAGAATCCGACAAACTGTTTTAGTTGACACAGGGACTTCAGGTGACCAGGTCTCGTGGAGCTCTACTGCAGTGGAAAATGGGCTGGCCTTGGATTTTCGAGTCAACGAGCAGTCCTCTCGAGCAGTTGTGTTGCAGGGTCTGCCTGACCTGGGCTTGTCAAAAACTTCTCCAGTCTCTTCAAAAAAAAAAGTTATCCTCTGTACTTAACGCTGAGACACATTGAAGGTGTCTGCCACATCAGCAGTGGATCTGGTCTTCAGCCTCTTGATAATCAAAACTTTAGTCTCAGGGTGAATCTTAGGCATGTTTGCAGAGGTCTAGTTGTTGATGTGAAGAGGTTCCAGTTGATGTGAAGGTCTAGTGTACTGGGGTTCTTTTTATACACACCTGAGACCTAATTGATCCATTATTAGTCACGGGTGAAGCTCATATGACAAGGCGACAACACTTATGTCTATGCAAAAATTGACTCAATGGGCTTTACCAAGCTTTGAATATTAAAATATTTTTTGACAGTTTCATTTTGCACTGAAACATTATTTAAAAAGCTGTTGGGATTAAAATGAGCCATTTCTTGTAAAAAAAAATATATTTCAGCGGCACTTCAGGTCAATTTGTACACAAGCGACAAGACTTTGTCAGGGACTGTATATATATATATATATATATATATATATATATATATATATATATATATATATATATATATACATACATATATATATATATATATATATATATATATATATATATATATATATATATATATATATACACATACATATATATATATATATATATATATACATACACATATATATATATACATACACATATATATATATATATATATATATATATATATATATATATATATATATATATATATATATATATATATATATATATAGGTGCAAAACTATCTAACATAGGCAATCGCATTCGACTAATTTGCTTAAATATACGTTTGTTTATCTCATGAGTACCAGATCATCTTTTGAACTTAAACTTTCTCGACCAAGGGCAACTAACAAAACAAGTTGAGCCAACTTAAAAGAATAAGGCAACCTATCTCACTCAACTTTTTAGGTTAGCTCAACTAATTTTCTTCGTTTAAAATCAACTTAACTACACAACATGAACATCATTTGCCTTTTAAAACTAGAGGCACACAGTTTACCCATTTCACCTTGGCAAATAAGTTGCAATAGTGGCAATGAGAAGACCATATAGATCAACACCACAATACACAGATCAAACATGCTGATGATCAACAATTGAAATTCTGTAAACATATGAACAACAGCAGCACAAATTAAGCCGGTCTATGCAAAGCAATACACATTTTTGAATAATAATTAATTAAATTTTAATAGAATTTAATAGAATTTGGCATGAGTTGGTTTATTATCCTGAGTGAACTAAACAAGAATACTCTAAACATATTGCTAACAAAAGTTGTAATGTTTTGTAGAACAGGGGAAACCATTATAAATCGGCTAGAAGGCTATTTATAGGCAAATAAACCAGTGTAAAGACTGATTTAGAGATTGGCATTGTTACCAACATAAACAACTTTTTGTGAACCAATCAACTAGAAAAGCATGGGGATTTTTTACCCTTTACAACTGATCCCTTAATAATTTGCTTTGACAAATATGTTGTCTTTATAATATCATGCAAACAATTTTTTTACTCACACTCTATAATAATTTTTGTGGGGCCCTTGCCATCAAAAAAATTGACAACTACTATTAAGCAACTAAAGACAAAAATTTTTTTGAAAATTGTGATACCCATGATAAACAGACGGAAAGACTAGTTCAGTGGCCCATTTGCCCCAAACAGTAAATGTGAAAAACTCTTACATGAATGTCATTATGAACGTCATTAAATATAAAACCATCTGGCATAGTTTAGACAAAGAAATATGTTAGGCTTTCAATTATCAAACATGAAACAATGTTCAAGATTACTAAAAATATATATATATATATATATATATATATATATATATATATATATATATACTATATATATATATATATATATATATATATATATATATTTGACACTTTCTGAATGTCACCTGTGGACACCTGTGTGAACTTCAGAGGATACATTCACCAAAAATGACCCTGGTTGGTAAAAAAAAGAAATAGCAAAAGTTAGTTCAGAGAAAAGGCATCCGCTTTTTTACTCGAACTCACATATTAATTCCTATTCTAGCTTGACAGCACAATAATGTGTGGGCCTGTGAGAGTGTGTGGGATGGTGTTTTGCTGTGGGGCTCAAAGGCTTCAGGGGGTTTCAGAGTGGAGTAAAGCACTGAGGCGGTCCCCTGTGGAGCTGATCGCTCCCTGCCCTGGAGCAGCTCCCCACTGCATGTTTTGGAATTGGCGGGAACATAGAAAGAGTTCGGGTGTTATTTGCAGGTCTGGGACTGTGTGAGAGCAGGCCTGGGACTCTGTGACTGTTCATGAGGGAGAAGAGTGGGAGAGGATGAGAGGAGGAAAAAAATGAGTCGGTCTGTTTTAGATTACTGCAAGGCAGCTGGTACAGTTCTACAGATGAATGACAGACAGGCAGCTGATATTATGGGCAGCTTTGAAAGACAGGTGCCAGAATGTGTAGGATTGGAAAATTCACACAGAACGAGGAGTTAAAACATATTCTGCAAGATAGTCAAATTGTTTGTCCCTTGAGGAGTGTAACACATCCTTTTTTGGTTGACTAACGTAATAGAGACTGGTGGTAAAGTGGTAAAGACAGCTATAATTCAGCATGTTACAACATGCTGTTACTCCACAAGAACTGTGTCAAAGACAGATGTTGCCAGTCTCTTCTGGCACGCATGCAATTACATCCAAGATCCCATTAGAATAATTTTCCCAATGTAAGTCAATCAGCTCAATGATCAGAACACAGATTAGTCATTACAATGCCATCCCTATCAGACTTCAAAGATCTGCAGTGGCGGTCTTTATGCTTAATGTCACAGCAAATGGTACGAATAAGTCAGATGGAGTACATGAGGCATGATCCCGTTCCCACACGGGGCTCTGAGGTTGTGAATGAGTATGATCCGCCTTAATTTAAACAGACACCGCTCTGATACCTCCTCGCATCTAAATATTAATGACAGCTTGTTCAGATTCACATCCTGTTGCTGTAACTGGGTTTGGTTATTCAGTAGAGAAGGAAAAAAAGAGTTGCAACTGCATGTAAAACGTCATGTGATTAATTTGAGGATGACACAAGCCAGACTGTACTGAAAATGATGAAAAGACCCCAGACTCTGGTCTTTTACCCGAGAGAACGATTGCTTCCTCCCCTTGCACATTCATTACAATAAATGTTTAATGTCATCAACAGGACAAATGAACTCATAAATATGCAGCGGGAGGAATGCATAGTGAAATATGGAAAATGGTGGACACTGCAGTTCCGATGTTAGAGGAAGCACGGCTGATACTGATGGGATAACAATCATGTGTGTGGATTTGTTGGAATTAGATCTACTGCTGTGTGTAAGAAATCAGTAACAGTAGGGTTAGTGCAGTTAGTATGTCTGATGTTAAAAAGATAGTTCACCCCAAATTTAATATTTTATTCACATTATCATTGCAAACCTTTATGACTTCCTTTCTCCTAAAGGGTTCCATGACATCAAATTTGCCTTGAACTTTTGACATACACTATATTGCCAAAAGTATTGGGACACCACTCCAATCCATCCTCACTACTAAATATTCCACGATCAACTGTTAATGGTATCATAACAAAGTGGAAGCAATTGGGAACAACAGAAACTCAGCCACGAAGTGGTAGGCTGCGAAATCACAGAGCGGGGTCAGCGTATGCTGAGGTGCACAGTGCGTAGAAGTCGCCAACTTTCTGCAGAGTCAATAGCTATAGACCTCCAAATATGTGGCCTTTAGATTAGCACATGGAATGGGTTTCCATGGCCGAGCAGCTGCATCCAAGCCTTACATCACCAAGTGCAATGCAAAGCGTCGGATGCCGTGGTGTAAAGTATGCCACCATTGGATTCTAGAGCAGTGGAGATTTGTTCTTTGTAGTGACTAATCACGATTCTCTGTCTGGCAATCCTATGTACAAGTCTGGGTTTTTGGCAGTTGCCAGGAGAACGGTATTTGCCTGACTGCATTGTGCCAAGTGTAAAGTTTGGTGGAGACTGTATTTCTGGTGTGGGGTTGTTTTTCAGGGGTTGGGCTTGGCACCTTCATTCCAGTGAAAGGAACTCTTATTGTTTCAGCATACCAAGATATTTTGGACAATTTCATGCTCACAAACTCTGTGGGAATAGTTTAGGGATGGCCCCTTTCTGTTCCAACATGACTATATTTGTCAACATATATGTCAACATGACTCTTTTGATCACAACAAACACACAGACAAATATATATTAAAATGAGTGGAGAAAGAAAAACAAACAAACAACAAAAGCTGGGGGCACCTTGATGTATTTTAAAAATATAACCCTATGACAACAAACTCACAACATCTTATCATTAGAGATTACAGCTAGCATGAACATGAAATTATTCTTACAGATATCAATAAATGCAGCATTATAACTTTGCAAAGATAATGATCTATATGAAAAATGAAGAGGAACATTTAAAAGGTCTAATAATATTTTCATTACATTTATAATCACTACAATCTCTGAACAAATTACACAAATCAAGCATTCTGCGTTAGTTCAGTCAGGCCAGTAGTCAAGCTCCACTATCAGCTGATCCGACTCTCAAACAGTGCGCCTTACTTAAGAGTAATTCAAACTTAAAGGTCTGATGGCATGAAATTTTCATTTTATGAGGTTTTTCAACATTAATATGAGTTCTCCTAGCCTGAATATTGTCCCCAAGTGGCTAGAAATTTTGATCAGTGTAAACCGAGTTATGGCTGTTTTTGATGAGCTGATCTGAAAGCTCTCCGGTTATGACGTAAACACCAGAGAGGTTACCTCCCCTTCCCCTGCTTTGCCCCATTCGGAGAAAATGTATTCAGTTTATGTCTGCACAGGCTTTACAAACAGACTTTATGATATGGATTCGACAGCACCGCGACAAATGGTGAGTAACAGTTTTCATTAATGCCTGATCTGTGATCAGTGATATCTGATGTGTAGCTAATCATTAAAGTTCACTCAGACTTTTTTTCTAGATCGTTGATCGCCGTCTTGATGCCCTAAGTGTAATGCATCAGTGAATCAAGCCAGTGACTAAAACGATTGTTTCTGTTAGTAGCATGAAACAAATACCTTATTAAGTTATTCAACTACAGAGAGCGATCAGAACTCTCAGATACAAATAAGCTTGCGCTAACAGCACAGCGCTATTTTAATAACTCGGTACAATAAAACTTCCTCCAGCTCTCCATGATTAATGTGTGCCCAGAAGTCAGCCTCTCTCTCTTATGCATGCAGTCGCTAAACCACGCCCCCTCCGCGACATAATCTAACACTTATTTCAAATGCAAAGATGTCAGCCAATCACAACAGTGGGGGTTTTCACTGAAGTCTCACAGCAGACATGCCACTTCAAACAGGGCATTCAGCCAGAGGGGTAATAACAGGATAGAAAAAAATTTTTTTTTTCTACATTATGACATTTTTTCATGTAAAAATCATACTAACAATATAAGTACACTTCAGGAAACATTATAAAATAATAGAAAAATGCCATGCCATGGGACTATTAAGAGTAAGAGTAAAGGTGCAGTGTGTAGTATTTATGAGTATCTATTGACAGAAATGTAATATAATATACATAACTAGGTTTCCATTGGAGTACATTTGTACTCCTTACATTATGTACCTTTATGTTTTTATTACCTTAGAATGAGCCATTTTTATCCACATACACCGCGGGTCCCCATCACTGAAATTGCCATTTTACACCGTCATGTTTCTACAGTAGCCCTAAATGGACAAAATTCTCGACAGAACGCTAGTCACTCTCTGCTCTCTATGATAACCACATTTTTGTCCTGTGTCGGCCCCCGTAGCTTCTCTATGTGCATCAAAAGGGAGGGTGAGGATTTGATGACTGCAATTCACAACCTCACAGATGCACTGCACCTTTAAGTTCATTCTGCCTGCTTGGCTACTTCCACTGCATGCTGCTTTGCAACCCACTTCCTCCCCAGCTCCTCCTTAAACTTGTGTTTAACTTAATCAATGTCATTCTGTTGTCATTGATGCATGCTCTGTTCACAATGGGGGGATTTACGCTGCTCTCCCGGTAAAAAAAGGGGAGGTTGTTCCCAGAAGCTGCTGCTCCCTGTTGTAACTTTTCATGGAGCTCATGATAAGGACGGGAATTTAGAACAGAGCCATATCGCCAAATGTACTTTAGCAAGATATGCCAATAAAAAGTTGACTAAAAGTTTGTCTGTGGTGTTTTTAACTTAAGTGGTCTTGACTGAAATCAGTTTAACAAAAATAATAAATGGTGGTTATATGGAGGTTATATAAAATTAATAATAATAGTAATACTTGTATTAATATGATTGACCAATTAATTTAAAACTCTGGGGAGACTGCATTTTATATCTTCTTTTTTTGTAGCAAAATAGGCTAATTAAATTAACAAAAAATAATTACATTTTTACACTATAAATTATGGTTTAAATGTTATCAGATTAAATAATGCTGTCTGATATATACTGATTAATACTGTACATATTTTGCTTTTTGTTAGTGGCTTGACAGAAGTTTAGATTGTAGCTTGACAAGTTGCAATTTTAAAGTAGCAAAACTGAGTTTTTGATTCCCCTGGACAACTTTAAAGAAAAATAGAGATTAGATGAACAGACAGCAAAATGGAACGAGAAAGAGATGCATTTAGGGAACATTGTCTCCTACTCCTGCAGTCTTTCATAATTGCGCAGACATACACACTGCTCCACCCACACGCACTGTATGAGCAACTAAACAATTTTGCTGTCTAAATGTAGAGTCTCTTTTGATGGGAAGAACAAGAGTACAAAAGAAATTGAAAAATATTTTTCAGGAAAAGTTTTGTACCAGCTTCTTCCTTCCCTCGTCCTTTGCTAACACAAGGCACTGTATTGCATCAGTCTTGCATATACAAACGTCACCTACACAAACATACAGTGTATTTAAGAAAGTAAATGGATCCAAAACTTACTACAAGCTGTCAAAAAAGATCATTAAACAATCATATCTGCCGTATCACTAATCACAGACATCTATAGACACACACATTGTAAGATAATTTCCATATAAATATCAATGTTCTGATTTGAATGAGGTGTGTGTGTGTGTGTGTGTGTGTGTGTGTGTGTGTGTGTGTGTGTGTGTGTGTGTGTGTGTGTGTGTGTGTGTGTGTGTGTGTGTGTGTGTGTGTGTGTGTGTGTGTGTGTGTGTGTGTGTGTGTGTGTGTGTGGACAAAATGTCCCCACAAAGATGGCAATATCCAAAATCCTTGTCCTTGTGGGGACATTTTTGGTCCCCATGAGGAAAACAGGTCATAAATCACACTAAGTGATGTTTTTTGAAAATGTAAAAATGCAGCATGTCTCCTGTGATAGGTAGGTTTAGGGGCAGGGGCAGTGTAGGGGATAGAAAATATAGTTTATTCGGTATAAAAACCATTACTTCTATGGAATGTCCCCATAAAACATGGAAACACAACGTGTGTGTGTGTGTGTGTGTGTGTGTGTGTGTGTGTGTGTGTGTGTGTGTGTGTGTGTGTGTGTGTGTGTGTGTGTGTGTGTGTGTGTGTGTGTGGGGGCATGTTTTTGTGAAATATCAGGACACAAATGTGTATAATGACATGGGTATGACATAGGTATTACAAAAAGAGGGTGAAATATGAGGACGTTCCCCATGTCCTCACTTTTCAAAATGCTTATAAATCACACAGGATGAGGTTTTTACACAGAAAGTAAACTGCGCAGTCTCCTGTGATGGGTAGGTTTAGGGGCAGGGGCAGTGTAGGGGGATAGAAAATACGGTTTGTACAGTATAAAATGCATTACGCCTATGGAATGTCCCCACATTTCACAAAAACAAACGTGTGTGTGTGTGTGTGTGTGTGTGTGTGTGTGTGTGTGTGTGTGTGTGTGTGGACTGGTAATCCCTACGGTATGGGGACAAAATGTCCCCACAAAGATGGCAATATCCAAATTTTTGTCCTTGTGGGGACATTTTTTGGTCCCCATGAGGAAAACATCTTATAAATCACACTAAGTGATGTTTTTGAAAAGTAAAAATGCAGCATGTCTCCTGTGATGGGTAGGTTTAGGGGCAGGGGCAGTGTAGGGGGATAGAAAATACGGTTTGTACAGTATAAAATGCATTACGCCTATGGAATGTCCCCATAAAACATGGAAACACAACATGTGTGTGTGTGTGTGTGTGTGTGTGTGTGTGTGTGTGTGTGTGTGTGTGTGTGTGTGTGTGTGTGTGTGTGTGTGTGTGTGTGTGTGTGTGATGGATTATTCCAGCTCCCATTAAGAATCCATGTGACTTTAAAAATGAATTCCACACACACCAAGAACTCGCCGTATTTACTTATTCCATTAGCCAAATGTTGTTAATACAAAAAATATTTTTTCCCCATATACTTATCAAATACAAAGCTGTTACAAAGAACAGGGCTGTCCAATCACTCTGTGTCCATAAATAAAAGTGTAGCAAAACAACGCAAACATATAGCATGTAAACAGAGGCACTTACGCTAAAAGCAGAGCCCCTAGGAGATTGGGAAATGAGCTGTGATAACAAAGATCTATGACCTGCCACTGTCTAAACGCGGTCTAAAAGCTTTGATAAAGTGGCACAGTTTATGGAGAACAATGTCTGCAAGTGTAACACACACACAATATATACACAAACATAAACAGGTATGTACATACACACATAATGTAGCTTTATTTCTGCTAAAATGGTATACTCTATTAATTTCTAACAATGGATTGCTTTAAGGAGCCCTGACAGGCTCTTGGACAGCTGGTTCTACAAGAATACACTGTCTTCATTTGCTTTTTCCTTTCATCACTCTATCAGCCTGTCCTCTAACCCCCACTTGGGATTTAAGGCTACATTTAGACAGGTAGTATGAAGTGACCCAGATCTGTTTCCCCACCATTATTTTATTTTATAGTTTTGTTTTTTTCTAATACACCTGACCTTTTCCAGTGAATCTAAACAAGAACTCTTATTTTTTTTATTAGTAATACATTTTTTTTAAATATCTTGTTCTGAGTATGAGTGTGTGTTGAGGTACTGTGCATGCCTCTGTTAAAGCGACACTGTAGTCTGCCAAAAGAAGGCGAGCAGGGACATGGTTGCTTGAGCTAGCATGCATACGCTAGATACTTTATAAAGCATAAAGGCTGTATTTGACCTCTATCCAATTATTTTGTATATAAATTGGCAAATAGCTCTAACTTATTTAGGGTGCAATCAATAATGAGCCTAATTTACTCAATATTAAAGGACAAGTTCTTAATAAAGCAGTGTTCAAGTAAAAAAAAAATGGTGTCAAATGATGATGCACAACTTTGTCTTTATTCAGTTAATTTATTTCCACATTTATGCACATCTCCTTAACTACAAAAAATGAATTCAATCAAGTGAAATATTTCAAAATTTGCATACAGAAATGTGAAAGTAAACTTTTGACTTCAATACTCTTTTAATGCCTGGTTAAACTGGATAGCAGGTGGTTAAAATGTAGAACAAGTGTTGGATTTACCTCCGCATCTGATCTGATTAGATCTTTAATCAGAGAGTAGAGAAACTGCACGAGCACAGTAAAGCTCCTGCATAACCAGAGGTTAAATAATACTGAAGAAAGAAGGATGGGGAAACAGGAAAGAGAAAAGGAAAGCTAGGAGTGGAGGAGGAGCACAGAGGGTTTAATCTGTTCCACTTCATTCTGTGTTGTGTCACTCAGTTGCCACTTTGCTTCCACAGACTCATCCATCTGTGTGAAAGTGAATGTAAATGTAAAGGCTGTGGCATGTCTTCACAGTGTGTGTGCCTAAATATTTAAAGCTTTTAGAAAAGTTGTATGTGTACATGCCAAAGACCACTGGGGAGCTGTTCCACACTCCTTTCGGCCTTGTCTTCTCACAGATTCAGACTCAACGAGATTTACTGATGTCGGCAAAGCCTTAAAGGTAGGGTAGGCAATTTTTGGAGAGGCTAGCAAAAGGGAGCTAGATCTGAAAGCATAAGATCCAACCCTCTCTCCAGAATGCTCTCCAAAGCCATGCCTCCTCCAAAATAGGGCTGTGGCGATAGACGATAGTATCGTTTATCAACGATAGCCATTACTATTATAGTAAGGAGGAGGAATTATATAGCAAACTCCAACTCTTTCTTGACCCAAGAAATTATGAAAAAAATCATGCAGAAGTGCAGTCAATATGCTGCATCTGTAACAACATGAGAGGATAATATCCGTGAATTTCACGCTGACACGTTGAAATGCTCTTCAACATGTCAGCGGAATAATATAGCGTTTCGCCAATCTCACAGGCTAAGACTGCGAAGCATATTGCACAGCACTTCTCCAAAACACTTGGACACGTACAGCAGAAAGCAACCAAAAGTGTCACAAAAGACAGCGTTAACCTACCTCATGGCTCAAAATTACAAAGCTCTCACTTGTACTTGTACCACCTGAGTGGTGCAGATTAATTTGGGCGTTGATCGTGGTGAGCATAGTGTTGCGACGCATACATTCGAGGCATAAACTGCTCTTTGTATAACCGCTCCCAGTTACAGTATATATAGTGTGAAGGAAGCATTAGCTCATTAGTTGCTGTTTCAGTTGTAGTGCTCGGTGACTGACGTCTGTCTAATTCTGCATAGCATGAAATGCGATGATGACGTTTGATGTCTGTGTGCACGGAGGTATGAAAAAACATCGTTGACAGATAATGTCTGGTACGATATGTTTCTGGGGACTCGCCATAGACGTAATGGATTTTATACTGTAAAAACTGTATATTCTATCCCCCTACACTGCCCCTACCCCTAAACCTACCCATCACACAACACTTTCTGCATTTTTACATTTTCAAAAAAACTAATTCTGAATGATTTATAAGCTTTTGTACCCATGGGGACCTCAATTTAAGGTACCCACGGTGACACGAGTCCCCATGAGTGTGCATTCAGGTTGAAGTCCTCACCAGGCTAGAAAAACATGCGTGCACACACACACACACACACACACACACACACACACACACACACACACACACACACACACACACACACACGCGTATGCTATATCTTGAGTTTGGTTTGAACCAAAGTAAACTAGAATAGTTTATTTTATTTTATTTTACATTTGCAGGCAACATGCTGGTCAATTTTGCTTTGTGACTTTATGATGTTTAACCTAGAAGATTTTGGACTTTTTATTAAAATTATTCGTGATCATTTGCAGAATGGAAAAATAATGCATGTAATTATTTTTGTATAGTGACAGCATGTTTCTCTCCCATTTTGTGTTCAGTAAGGGAACAGCAAGTCTTTTGGTCAATCCTGTTTCGAGTTGGTCCAAACCAAACCTTCCCTTATTCCAAAATTCACAAGCTTATTTTGTTCCTTTTGTTCACTTTTTTTCTACATTGTCTTCTGTTGAACTGAATCAACATGTTATTAATAAGGTGAACTCCAGGAGAGCAAACTAGAATCAAATTTTCAACACCATTTATACATTCAGATAAGAGAAAAAAGAGAAAGTCTGGATGAATCTGAGAATAAAAGCAATAGGGTATGGAAAAGGGAGATCACTAGATAAGGAAATCACCTCTTCTCTGTCCTCTGCCTGACTGAGCTGTGAAAGCCATCATTTGCCTTTCATTTCATCTACACACTTTTTGTGATATATGTTAGCATGTGAGTGTGATGGCACTGGGAGACACATTAACGGAGAGTGTACACGTGAACATAGTGCTTTTGTAATGCTGTCTAGCGCTGACAACTATTGTGCCCCCTTTTTCCATTTCTCCCTGCAAATGAGGAGTAATGTTCTTCATTTCAGCACATCTGACTACCTTTCTCCCCTGATTTCTCTCCTTTCTTCCCTCAACTTTTACTGCACCTTAATTTAGATCAGAACACACCTCTTCTCCTTTTCTATGACCTCATCAGTGGAGTCAGGAATCAGAGGTCAGTAATGGGACATGGTATAAATCTCTAATGGTATTAGAGGGGCAGTATTTTCTACAGGTGACTACACATGTCTGAGGATCAGTGAAGATTGGCAGTTTATTGGAGCACGCTTGAGAGCGCACACCTAGATCTTCACAGACTACGTGGCATAAAAGCTTTACAGCTGATCAGACGGCTTATCTGTGCCAATGTTCACGACAAGACAAGAGGTGAAGAAATCTCAAGCAGAGGTCTTATCAGCATAAGGTTCAATAGGTCTGTAATTTAACACACTATTATCAGCAACCATCAGCATGAATAAAACAAGAAATGAGAGAATGTGGTGTCCATACATTCAAATGAGAACGAATGAGATACTTTCACTACAGCAGAGGTAGCCTACTTAAATCCCAGATTTTACATCGGATATCAAGCAGCAAACCAATACAGTACTAAAAGTTAGTTTACTTTATTGTAAAAGTTCTTTAAAATGTAACAATATTATCACATACCCAAAATTACTTATTGTACAAAAGCTTTAGCTTTAAACATTCAAATATAATACAAAAAGCTCGTAGAAAAAAGTAAACAAAAATGTTCTTAAACATATTATTATTATTATTACCATGTGCCCAAATTTCTTATTGCATAAAAGTAATTAAAAAATTATATTTTAATTTATCACTATTACAATGAACTGCATAGGCCCCAACAATAATCAAAAATATTAAAGATAACATTTTAGTTAAATAATATCACTATGTACCAAAATAGCTTGATACAAAATAAATAAAAGTGGTTAAAGTAAACATTTTAAATTAAATATTTAAATGAATATTACCATGAATGATAAAGCCCAACAACATGCAAAAAAGTGTACTTAAAATCAAACATTTAAATTTAATAATATTTCCATCTGGCCAAATTGCTTATGATACAAAAGAAAAAGGCCTTGCGGGTCATTTTGACCAGAACCTCATTTAAAAAAATATTATCAAAATTAAATTAAACATAAAACAAGTATAATGCCAGGGCATAGTCATTTTGACCCATGAGGAAATGATTTGTTACAAAGTGCAAGGGAAGAATGAGGGTTAAATTTAAATTAAATTAAACATGAAATACTTAAATATTGCCATGTACCCAATTTACTTATAAAAAATAAACAAAAATGTTTTTAAATTAAATATTTAAATGTATTTATATTACCATGAACTGCATAGGCCTCACTCAGAAAGCAGCCTTTCCAACTTCAACATTTAACCTTGCACAGGCAAGAAGAACCAAACAGATGCTCACAATATTACAACATGAACAACGCTCACAGCTGCTGAAAGCTGATACCTACACCCTTGTGTTCTAATGGGCATAATGTCCGAACATCTGTTACCAAACAGATAATCACAATCAGAGTTTGCGTCCAAATGGCATAGACAGCTCATCAGAGGTAATTCATATCAGTGTCTCCCACTCAGAGGCCATGGTACTGACATCTAAAAACCTCACAGAATAACACTCCATGCCGAGACTGACAGATCTGATCTGCCGGCGCAAAACCTAGTCTACTGTCCACGGCCTCCTACTGCATACTATATTTTACACTTCATTAAGGCACTTTGTTCAGTATAATTTTATAAGCAAGACCACTCAAACTGACAAGAAAGAAGTGGTGTAAATCAGACGGTCGATAGTAAATCGATTCTCATAGCCTGCAATATGATATCGACCAGTACCTCAAAACATTACATGATACGATTACGATTCGATTCAAGGGTATAACGATCGATATATTGATATTATGTGTCACAACCAGTTACATTTCTATTAACTCACAAATGCAACCAAAATATGTAACATGAACATTTCTCTTGCACATCCTGCAAATTCAGATAAAAGAGAAAGAAAGAGTCTGTATGACTCTGAGAATAATAGCAATCGGGTGTGGGAAAGGGAGATCACTAAGATAAGGAAATCACCTCTTCTCTGTCCACTGCCTGACTGAGCAGTGAAAGCCATCACATCTGTTACCAAACAGATAATCACAATCAGAGTTTGCCTCCAAATGGCATAGACAGCAGGGGTAATGCACATTTTGCAAATTGTAACCCAACTGGGACATCCACAACAAAATAATACACTTTAGTTTTTTAAACATTAAAGGAAAATAAATAATGTCACACATGAGATCAATAATCTGATTACAGATTATGACATTGACAACAGTGAAGAAAGGCTTTCAGGCTTCTGTGCTAAAATGTGCAATGTGTAAAATTCAGTTCAAATCCTCATCACAAAACAACCAAAATTAGGTAATCCAGTTGAATTAAAAAAAATAAAGTTGTTAAAAACAACCTTTTTTTATTTAATTTCAAGGTTGTTGTTTTTACTGCTACTAGTATCGCAGGCTTAGACTCGGCACTGAAACCCCCACTTCACTGCTGCTCACGGGACGCTCCTGCTCCCGGTGTGAATGCACTCATTGGTTAACATGTACGACTGAAAAAATACCTGCCGCTCACGCTTGCTGTATGAAACGGTCACGGAGCCCTGACAGGTGAGTACGAGAATGCACACGTTGCCGCCAGTAATGCAAAGACAAACACTGTGTGAAGATGTGGAAAGTGTGAAAATAATGGTCTCTTGATAAAAATAAAAAGTAATGGTATATATATATATATATATATATATATATATATATATAGGCAAATAAACAATCTTTTATACACATTGCATCGATATATCACATGGGTAATCATTCGATTAAATGGCATTATCATTTTATCAAGTGAATGCCTTGCCAACAACCAAATGTTGTGCAAGCTCTACAAGAGGAAAGTATACTCAGAATGGCAAAAGAGACTAATAAATTTGAACATTTACGAGAGTGATTTAACAAAGTTTCTAGTTAAGGCAACTGCAGAGGAGTAATAATCAAGTTAATGACTTTGCATAAACTCTCGTCATCCAATCAATCTTTAGTTATATGTCTTCTCTACAAGTAATTGCTTTTGTGGTATTTAATAAACATGGAGGTGTAATTATCACCTTTAAGAGAGAGTGAGGATTTGAGTGGACTGGAAAGCAGAGTGCAGATTATGTGACTCTGATGTGGGTATATGAGAGAGCAAAAAATGAAATAAAGAAGCCATCCCGGCTCTAGATGGCACTGAATAATCTCCTGAGCTTGAGGATAAGTAATGTGTGAATATGATTATAAAACGTCTTTAATTGCCTGTGCAATTGCAATAATTTTTTCTACAAATAACAATCTTGGTTTTGATATGTACAGTAAATTTTGACGTTCAGATATGCCTGTAGGAATATTTTACCCTCATGTTATTCCAAACCCGTCTTTCTCCTGTGTGACCACAAAAGGAAATGTTTGGCAGAATGACAGTCTCTAACAGCATTTCATTGTATAGAAAAATATGTAGTGGTGACTGAGGCTGTCAACATTCCATCAGACATCTCTTGTTGCGTTCCACAGGATCTTTACATTGAATGCATTGCTATTTTCAATTTATGCCTTGACTTAAAAAACATAAATCAGTGCTACATTAGTGATGTGCCGAGGAGAAAAAAAAAAAACAGAGTGGGTGGATGTATGCAGGATGAAGGTATGAGCTTCAGAGAGAAGGGATGGAAGGATGAATGTCTTATCTTGCAGCTCCGACGCCAATTTCTCACATGACTGACAAACGCGGCGGATTCATGGCAGTGTTTGTCTTCCTCAGCCTGTCAGGAAAGCCATTCTGACCAATCGAGTGACAGTCGAAGCCTCTAATCAGAGACAAACGGCCCACAGTTGGTCCACGGATACATCTCTCATGAAGCCCCCAGTAAATTGATTGGCATGATGTCGAAATACATTATAGCTCTAAAATCCTTGCTGTCCAAAACCAATCTTTCAGCTGCCATCTTTTTAGCCATAGCGTCTCCCCGGTTCTGGTTCTGATATAAACAAATGTTGAACACAAGCACAATGCACATGATCGGTTCCTTAGCTTCCTGTTATTTATCTCTGCTTTGCTCCTGACCCCCATTTTTTATGGCGTGCCAAGGAACTGTCATCAAGGGTATTTGTCTGTGCCGATATAAAACAGCAGCCCTGTCTTACTGGATTTCCAATGGCATACCTTCAATCTTTCTCACAGAACATCGTCTTGCCTCTTTTCTTCCACGATTCAATACCGGCAAGTATATGGCAATAATCCTGTGGTACAAAGACAATACTAAAAAAAGAAAGAAAAGCAAACCAGTAATTGTGTTGCACAAGTGCTTAGTTTGGTTTGACTGCGCGTGTGCAGAGCTTGCATCTTGCTGTGATGTTTAGTGATCAAATGCACGTCTTCGGCAACTACTTGCTTGCCATTGCCATGATATTAATGTGAACATGGTTATGTCTCATGTTAAATGTAATCAATTGGGACAAGCAAATAAGATTAGATTCAGCTCACAATTATAAATGCAATGAAATACAGTTAGCATTCAATTAGAAGTGCAGTAAAGCAATATGCAGTATAAATAATATAAATACTGATAAATAAATAATATAATAAATATTATATTACATAACATTACATATTATATTGGTGACATTTTTTTTTTGAAATATGCAAAAAAGTATAGGTTACACTTATTTTTAAGGGGTCATTAGTGTAATTATACTGTATATTTAAGTACTGCGTAATATGAATTAACAACATGCACTTACTATAGGTTTAGTGTAGGATTAGGGTTTGGTTGAGGGTTAGTTGCATGTAATTATGCATAATTTACTGTTATTACTATGGTAAGTACATGTAATATATGTAACAATGACACTGTAAAATAAAGTGTTAACAAAGTGTGTGTGTGTGTGTGTGTGTGTGTGTGTGTGTGTGTGTGTGTGTGTGTGTGTGTGTGTGTGTGTGTGTGTGTGTGTGTGTGTGTGTGTGTGTGTGTGTGTGTGTGTGGACTGGTAATCCCTACGGTATGGGGACAAAATGTCCCCACAAAGATGGCAATATCAAATTTTTGTCCTTGTGGGGACATTTTTTTAGTCCCCATGAGGAAAACATCTTATAAATCACACTAAGTGATGTTTTTGAAAATATAAAAATGCAGCATGTCTCCTGTGATGGGTAGGTTTAGGGGCAGGGGCAGTGTAGGGGATAGAAAATACGGTTTGTACAGTATAAAATGCATTACGCCTATGGAATGTCCCCCAAAACATGGAAACACAACATGTGTGTGTGTGTGTGTGTGTGTGTGTGTGTGTGTGTGTGTGTGTGTGTGTGTGTGTGTGTGTGTGACTGAGAAATATTTGAAAGGTCCCACTTTATATTAGGTGGCCTTAACTATACTTATTGTGTTCATATTGTATTACAAAACACTTTTGCTGATATTGAGGTGGGATACGGGCAAATTTGGGGACGGGTTGTGGTGGTGTGGGTAAGTTTAAGGGTAGGGATTGGTGTAAGGGAAGTGTCATCAGTGTAATTATAAATGTAATAATTACAGATATAATAATTACATGCAGCATTTTTTAAATGTAAGTAATGTAAAAACATGTATGCATAAATCCATTGCATCAAATTATACATTTAAATGTTAGTATATCTATATACACCTAATATAAAATGGGTCCATTTGAACTATATGCCAGTGTTTTCATTTATGTTATTAATATTTATAATAATAATAAAAATATTTAACCTTAGTTAAGGAAAGCGTTCAAATAAACATGGTTTTTATAGCCAAAAAAAAACCTCAACAATTTCACTGGTATTGCTTCGACGATATATCACGATATAAGTTTTCAAAAAGCATAATGAACTCGACAGACAAACTCTTTTAAATGTAAAACTTCATCTACTTGAAATGAAACCTTTCAGAGGTTCTTAGAACAGGTAGTGAAGGTTTCATTCTAATGACATGAATTGGTGGTTTATCTGAGTGTGATATCCTCTTGAAGGACAATGCTGTAGAGCCCTGAAGCAAAGCACTAAACCTTGAGTTGCTTTCAGCATATCAAACCTTAATGACCTTTCCATCCTGAACCACTCTCTCAGCTCACTCTGCGTTGACAGCTGATGAGGAACATTTTTAACTAAAAAAAGAACAGGTAATATTGAGATCAATCGTAGCTTTCAACAGTCAAATATTTCTGAATAATGATCACCGCTCATGGAAACTTTATATAATTGATAGCTCATCTGGGAAACTCACAGTGCACTCTTAGAAGAAAAGTGTACATAAAGAGTTCTTTCAGGTGCTTCATATACAGATCCTTCTAGGGGTTCCCATCATGGGATCATTTTATAGATTTCGTTTTTTAATCATTCATTTTGATTTCATTCATTTTTAAATAGCTCTTAAGAGATACTTTATCACTATAGAGAAAAATGTAATAACCTGTTAAACATGAAAGTATTATGCAATCATTTAAGACATTTCTCCATATCTAGAACCCTTTTGATTCAAGAACCCTAGGGTTCTATACAGTGTGTAAATCCTAACCAAGGCTGCATTTATTTTAATTAAAAAATACAGTAAATACAGTAATATTGTTAAATATATAATTACATTTTAATTTTAAAATATATAAATATTATAAAATATTTTAACATGTCATTTATTTTTGTGATGGCAAAGCTGAATTTTCAGCATCATTACTCCAGTCTTCAGTGTCACATGACCCTTCAGAAATCATCTTAATATACTGATTTGCTGCTCAATAAACGTATTATTATTATCAATGTTGAAAACTGTTGTGCCAGAAACTGTAATACATTTCTTTCAGGATTCTTTGAAGAGTAGAAAAATCAATAGAAGAGCATATTTGTAATAATCAAATGTAAAAGTCCTAATAAAATAATAAATTAAATGTAAATGTAAAAAAAAAAAAATCGTACTGACCCCAAACTTTTGAAGTAGTGTGTGTTTCTTACATAGCTGTGATTGTCTCTCCACAATCGCTACAAGTGAGGAACAAACACACCTACATCTTGGATGCCCTGGGGGTAAGCAGATTAACATCAAATTTTCATTTTTGGGTAAACTATCCCTTTAAATACTATGTACGTACATCAGAAAATAAGTACTTATTGTGTTCATATTGTATTGCAAAACATGTTTGCTGATATTGAGGTGGGATACGGGTAAAGTTATGGATGGGTGTGGTGGTATGGGTAAGTTTAAGGGTAGGGTTAGGTGTAAGGGAAGTGTCAACAGTGCAATTATAAATGTAACTACAGAAATTAATTACAGATATAATTACATGCAGGTCATTTTGAAAAATGTATGTACAATGTAAAAACATGTATGTACACAATAAGTGCATTATATCAAATTATTAATTTAAATGTTAGTATATAGTAGTTAAGGCCACCTAATATAAAGTGGGTCCAATCAAATAAATATATGCAAAGCTGACAGTGGCAACTGCCTGTATAGATTGCATTTCTCATCTTTTTTAGCCATGAACATTTCAATCGTTCCAGTCAGTGTCCTCCCTTGTCACACACCTATTAAAACCACCAAGAAACATAGAAATGTGAACACGCACACACTTCTTAGCACAACTGTGCGCATTCACTTGAGAGTTACATTTTCATCTGTTTTGTGTAATTTCCAGTAATTTGTTCTCCTATAGACTAAGTGAACGTTTTGGAAATGGTGGGGCTTAAACCAGCTGTTAGTCTGATGCAGAGAATTAGAGAATGAAACATCAGTGCTGAGGCCGGTGAAATTGCAGGTTTAGTGAGGTCAGGAGAGTTGTGAATGAGGCATGACGCAGAGCAGGGTCTCCTGTGTACCGATAATGCGCTTGTACACCGCAGACTCGTCCTCAAGCTTTTAGACATTCATCTGGGGCTTCAGAGCGCTCTGCCTGCTAATGCATCAAAGGTGTCAATTCCTCCTCTGAGCTCCAAGAAAACATCACAAATGTATTAAAGGGAGGGAGAGAGAGAGAGGGAGAGAGAGACAACGATAGATAGATAAATAAGGAGAGAGCATGAGAGAGAGACAGAGAAAGAACATCAAGAGTTGGCCTGATGCCGGGCACTAAAATCATACTCCCACGCTAACAACAAATACAAACTGATATAGACTGACAAGCATGTACTGAACTGGTGTTCACAAGTACTGTATACAGACACACACACACCAACGTGTACACATTTCCTTATTTATATGGTTGGTTGAGGAGCATCTTATACAAAATTAGCATCAGAAAAATGTAACGTTCTTCAGCAGTTATGCAGTATGTTAGTTTCAGCAAAGTAGGCTACACTGTTCACATCTATATATACACTCTAAAGCCTGGGACACACCAAAACCGACTTCAAAGAACTAACGGTGATGAAAACCAACGGTGTTGTCGTCTTGTGTCGGCTGCGTCTGGACCAAAAAGCTGCACTTGAAACCACAGCACAGACTACACTTGCTTACCATTTGGAATATCAGTTATGTTGATGAGAATTATTAATTTTAAATGGCTCATCTTGATTTGAAAATATTAGCATTTTTGAATGCTCAAGTAGGATAACATAACATTAGATCAGCCTTCAGTCTGTTGCTCACTTTCACCACTTTCGCTTTATTCCTCGTGCACTGACTCGGTCGCTAAACTGAACATCCAGTCAGAGTTTCCACTCTCACCAATGGAACCGATTCAAGGCTCGTGGAACAAGGTTTTGACGCGATCGACCCGGGTTCGAATCCACCTTTTGCCGAGCTCTCTCTTCTCCCTTTTCCCATCACATATCACATCTGAAGAATAAAAATTAAGAAAATGTTCTAAAAGTGGGTTAGTAGAAATTGTGGAAATTAATTGCCTACACTCTAAAAAAATGCTGAGTTGTTTTAACCCAATGTTGGGTCAAGTATGGACTAACCCAGCGATTGGGTTGTTTTAACCCTGCGGTTGGGTTAAATATTTTCTAAAGACAACCCAATTGCTGGGTTAAAACAACCCAATTGCTAGGTTAGTCCATATTTGACACAACAGTGAGTTGTTTTTTACCCAGAGTGTAACAAAATGTTTAATAATAATAAAAGTATTTATTGGGTAGGGTTAAGGGGAGGTGTAGGGAGTGCTTTTATTGTCCCATTAAGGCGGCATCAATTTAATAATTTTATAATCATTTACACTCAATGTTATTATTGCGTCCTGTTAATGTGTAACAATACTGAGGTCCAAATAGTATGTATCTGTCAAAATAAAGTATAAATAGCATCTACTTACTATTTACACATATTACAAAAAACTGCTACCTTTACATGATGTAAAGAGAATATATCACTATTTTCACTTATTATCATCTACAGCTATTTGTACAGTGTAAATAGCAATTATCGCTGAGAAAATATGTTATTTTCACTTGGTGTAAATAGAAACTAGTTGATATCTACACAGTGTAAATAGCATATATTGCTATTTGCACTTAGAGTAAATAGCATCTACTACCTATTTTTTTTTACCAAATGCTGGGTTCTTCTGTGAAATACAGGTTTGTGTATGTTTAACTGTATAACGTAGTTTCTGTGCTGTAAATACTTGTATTTTATGCAACCCAACAAACAGGGACGAGATGGCATCACCTTTCTGCTATCAGTGTAACCATTCCAGTTCGCCATTCCAGCATGAGAACCGGCACAATTTTGGAAGAAAACAGATAAAAGAGATCAGTTAGTTACACTCGTATTTTGTTAAAGGAGTTTAATATTGTATACATGTTTAAACACGGTGGTTGTGTCGTGTATTTTACAAAAAATAGTTAGAGCATAGTTCAAAAAAGCTATTTTTTCCACTCAATTTTGTTGTAATAATGAGATGTTATGCCATTTAAACAATATATTTTCTTGTAATAACGAGATGCTCTGCTGTTAAAATGCCTTTTTTCTTGTTAAACTTACATTTTCATAATAACAAGATGTTATGTCATAAAAATTGTGTTTTTCTATAATAACAAGGGTCTGTTTTTAATCCAGTGTAGGGACCTTGACATTGTATAGTCAACTTTATCAAGTCACCTTTATTTAGTGCTTTATACAATGCAGATGGTTTCAAACCAGCTTTACAGTGATAACAGAAAAATGTTATGCTCAGTTCATGGTATCATTATGATTCAGGCTTCTGCTGAATATTCTCAATGCATAATGTACAGTTAGTCTCTAAAGAGCGAGATAAAAGTTCTTTGTTGAACTTCATATGGTTCTACAATGGCATCAGTTCTCAGTCCTTTTGGTGTGGAAACCATTTTTTAGTTTCGCACTAGCTTGTCAAAGCATAATATCCAGTTCTTATAAGGTGCGAATCTCATCTCTATTGTTATATCTTGCTTGAATTGGTTATTGGTTATAATAATTCAAACAAGAGTGCTGACTCTTACTTCATACAATTGCTAGCAAACAGTACCAGCAGTTTTCAGGCACTCAGTCAATGACACTTAAGCGTCTTGTTGTTTTGGATAAATGTGTCTGCCAAATGCATAAATATGAATATGACACTGCAAAAACACAAATATTTCTATTGCACATAACATAATCTAAAATGTACATAACATAACACCATCACTCATATTTGCCAAACTTTTAATAAGCAAACTAGATTGCTTATTATGCTGAGTTCACCTTTGCATTCAGACTATGTTATTACCTATATATTTACATAAGAGAAGCTAGCCTCCAGCTAAAAAGAAAATATTCACTGTATTCCCCCGTGACCCTATCTGCATCCCATGTGGGGTTGGTAATAATTGGAACATTTATTTTAAACTGCATAAAATTATGAGATCTCGTTGCCACCCGCTAACATGAATTACAAATCTCACGCTTAAATAGCCAAAGCTAAATTCATGCACACGCATATCCACACACAACCGTCCCTCACAAACACACACACACACAAGCGTGATGATTAGTGATTCTATTCCATCATCAGCGCTTTTATACTTGTCAGCATCATAAACTGCCTCACCAGCTTTTTCGTGCCTGAAATGTTTCCCCTTCATAAACTCACCTGATTGACAGACATTTTTATGAGACCGTATCTGAGGATTCTGTATCTCTCTGATTAAAATAAGAAATAACTAAATCACTTCACCCTTGACTTGAGAGAATTCTCATTCCAAGCAGGTCTTTAAAGAACCGTATAGCACTGGTGTCTGACTGATTATAACAACCTACAGTAGAGAATCGGCTGTAAATATAATGTCCTCCATATAGACAATAGGTCTATAATGCAGGAGGTGATCAACTGTAAGCAAAGCATTTATAAAAGGAACCTCAGGCCATGCACCTTTGCTGCACTGTCACATTATTTGTTCGGCTGTTCACTTTAAATTGGAGGCTTGACACTGTCACTTTCATTTTCCTCTTTCAAAATGACTACGGCAGCTCTTACATTTTTAAAACAAGACCAATGAATACAAACCAAATTAGAATCTACCGCTGCCCTTGGAGGGAATGAATGTGCACAGTGAAGGAATAAAGGATTAGTGAATGCTGGAAGGGCATGAATATGCCGACACACACTGTAAAAAAAGAATGTTTAGGAAAACCAGACAGACATACTGGTTTAAAAATAACGTATGAAAATAGGAAAATGGCTTCTATCAATCATAAAAGTTTTGGCACTCAACTAATAAGGTTATATTCAGTTACAATCATTATAATTACTCTGCTGAGTCAACCTCTTAAATTCAGCACACAAATCTATATTTGCTGAGCAGTGGACATTCTGAATCTAATGAGCATGTGCCAAGAAGAAAGGAACATGGCAAAAAACTCTTTACATATTCACTCACTCAGCAAAGCCAAATGAACAGCGACCAGAGAGTCCTTCAATTAAAATGAATCTTAAGTTTAAATAACTTTATAGTACTTGGCTTTAAAAAACTATTTTAATATCAGTAATGTGATGTGTAGTGAATCACAAAAGGAATATCCATTTTTCCTATTCCCATTCCTACATTAACTTGCAGCATTACAACAATAATGTAGTTGTTTATTTTTATTTATTGAGACCGAACAGTACAGCATTTTAATATTTAACAATACATTTATATACATTTTGAGATTTACCCTAAAATTACATTTAACAGATAGTTGCTCATCATTAGTGTTTTTTCCTAAATATTAATGGATAAATATCTAAATTACTAGCTGATATATGGTTGACATATACAATATTGGTACCAAAAAATTAATAAAATATTTCATGATAATCCATAAGGTACCAATATTCCTAAAAAGTGTATGTTGTGTTTGATGCACGAAAACAGCACAATCTATTCAGCACATCTAACTAGCAGCTATTTTATAATGTATGATATATGACAGCATAACTTAAGTCTGCAGTTGCAGTTAACACTGCTTTGCTTATGTAATTTTTTATTTATATAGACCAAACTGTATACAATTTTTAAAATAATCATCAGTTTATAAGTGTTATTGGACACAGTTTTAATATTGGTGCATCCCTAGTAAATTTAAACACTACAATGCTGTTCCACCCTCTACACTGTCAGAAAAAAAAGGTGCATTGCTGTCACTGGGCGGTACCTAAGGTATAAAACCGAAAAGGTACTTATATGTACCTTTAAGGTATTAATATGTACCTTTAAGGTACTAATATGCACTCTTAAAGTACTGATATGTACCTTTACGGTACTAATATGTACCATTGAGGGTGAGTAAGGTACAAAGATGTACCTTTTCACTTTTGTACCTTAGGGTACCGCCCCAGTGACAGCACTGTACCTTTTTTTCTGAGAGTGTACATATTTGTGCAGAAACACAAATATATATTGCACATAATAGTAAACCAACAGTTAATTTGCCAAATTTGTATAAGGCCAAATAGACATTTTAGATGCAACCAGTCATTTAGTTTCGAAACATTCATACGCATCCAAACACACTGAGATTCTGCTGAATTTTAAAGCAATTCGCAAGCTTGACAGGCATACGGAGTACCTTGCAGTAGACACTGCGACACAAACACTGCTGTAAGGAAGTTATCTGACAGCAATGCAGGACAGATGATTCCGATTACATCCTCTATATGCGACTGTGACACCGGTGCTGATGACATCAAATTAGCACTTCCCTGGGTTCTTATCTCGTGCTGATTTGAATCAATGACTGCCATAAACTGCTTATAATGTGACAACATATAGTCATTCTATGCAAATATTTTGACATGCAGAATGTCTGAATGTGCAGAGCAGGTGCTTTTACCGTCTTCCTGGCTATTGTGCGGCCACAGATTAACGTGGGAGGCGGGTGATGGGTAGTCAAATCATCGTGATGTGACTTTACAGTACAAATTATATCGTATTACTGACACCTGCCCTGATGAGTCAGAGCGATTTTGTCAGATGAGCTGTTTTGGAAAATGCCACGTTTTCGGTGCAGAGTGCAGCCACATTATTGACACAATCTCCTTTGCAGAGAACATCAGCATGGAATCCACACAGAGGGCTGATGAGTAAACAAACCCACAGCTCTGAATACAAACACCTCCACAAAAGCGCACACACACATAGGTAATCTTAAGGGGAACGGGAGCGTGTAATCTATGGTAATGACAGCCACCCACCCTGTGTGATGGAGTATTCCCAGGCCTGACGAACAGAGCTCCTCATCAGTCAGGATGCTCAGGCATTACTAATGGATGTGAGGGGGCAGAGAGTCACACCAGAATGATTATAAGTGCAATACTTTAGAGTGATGTGCGAACAGAAATCTTCCTCCTCATTTGTATAGGGATCAATGATGGATGAGATGAAAACACTCATAAATTCCAGTTTGAAAAAAAACTGATTAACTTATAATAAAGTTCTGATGCACTTTAAAGAACATAATACAAATTTCATTTATTTTGTGCCCCACAAAATAAATGAAAGGAAAAAAATATGAAAGGAAAAAAATATAGCTAAACACTCCATCAATTAGGGTTAGAAGAACTGTTGCCATCACTGCCATAATGATCCAATCATAGACTCATAAACATTTGCTTATTTTTAGTCGGGCAGTGTATATGTGCGTGTATATTAAGGTCTGGGTAGATTAGATGGTAAGCAAACAATCAGTTCTCATAATCAACATGTTGCATGTGGGAGAAATGGCAAGGAATAAAGATCTGAGCTGACAAGGACCAAATTGTTATGACAAGGTGACTGGGTCAGAGAGGCTCAACAGCAAGTGGGCTGCTCTCGGTCAGCAGTGATGGAAATGTATCAACAGTTGTCCGAGGATGGAGTTTTGGGTTCATCGTTGCATAAGGGAAAAGAAGGTGGTCCGAGCCGAAAGAAGGTCTACACACAACACATCGCACTCTGCTGCATATGGGGCTGTGTAGACCGATCAGAGTGCCTATGATGACCCCTGTCCACCTATAATGGGCAAACGAGCGTTGGAACTGGACCTTGGACCAGTGGAAGAAGGTCGCCTGGTCCAATGAATCCTGTTTTCTTTTACATCATGGACAGCCGTGTGCGTGTTTACCGTTTACCTGTGGAAGTGATGGCACCAGGATGCACTGATGACGACGAGCCGTTGGAGTGTGTGCCATGCTCTGGACAATGTTCTGCTGGGAAACCATGGGTAAATTTGACACGTGCCACCTACCTAAACATTGTTGCAAACCAGGTGCACCCCCTCATGACAAGGGTGTTCCCTGGTGGAAGTGGCCTCATTCAGCAGTATAATGCACCCTGCCACACATTGTTCAGGAATGGTTTGAGGAACATGATGAAGACTTTAAGGTGTTGTCCTTGCCTTCAAATTCCCACAGTTCTTAATCCAGTTACAGTGCTGGACAAACAAGTTTGATCCATGATTGTTCCACCTCACAACCTACAGGATTTGAAGCATCTGCTGTTAACTCGGGAGTCCGTGCCTTGACAGGTTGGCACTGTTTTGGCAGCATGGGGAGGGCCAACAACATATTAGGCAGGTGTTCATAATGTTTTGGCTAACTAGAGTGTGTGTGTGTGTGGACTGGTAATCCCTATGGTATGGGGACAAAATGTCCCCACAAAGATGGCAATATCCGAAATCCTTGTCCTTGTGGGGACAGTTTTTGGTCCCCATGAGGAAAACAGGTCATAAATCACACTAAATGTTTTTTGAAAATGTAAAAATGCAGCATGTCTCCTGTGATGGGTAGGTTTAGGGGCAGGGGCAGTGTAGGGGGATAGAAAATACAGTTTGTACAGTATAAAATGCATTACGCCTATGTCCCCATAAAACATGAAATCCCAACATGTGTGTGTGTGTGTGTGTGTGTGTACATTCTAAAAACCATGGGTTCTGTTTTGCTCATGAAAGCAGCATATTTCAACTCTCATATTAACATTGCACAAGTGAGCAAGCAGAAGCGTAGGAGAAAGTAGAGTTTTAGAGTGGAGACGATTTTTGCTGTGCATCATGAGCTGAAGTCAGCAGAATATGTCCAAAATGCACTATAAACCTTTTTACCAGCACAACATTTTACAACAGAGTTGTCACAATACTGGAATTTCTAACTTATATTAAATACCTTGAGATATTCAGTCACATTTTTGATACCATGGGGAAGAATTGCGACAATATTAAGAACACCAAATTTAAACAGTAAAGTTAATTTTCTTTTGAACATAGTCAAAGTATTTTCTTTTCAAGTGAAACTGCTATCTGAAATTCCCCAGGCCCTTAGTGGGATTTTATAACAATAATAATATCTTCACTTGCAAGAGTTAAACCCTCCAGCTTGTATTTTAGAAGAAAACTGCACATTCTTTTCAGTAAATCTGACTGAATCTACACACGAACCTACACTTGGGCATTTGGATTTGTTTCCATGTAGATTAATTACCATTTGAATTTGAATGTGATCACTCTTATCCTTTAAATTAGATTACCAGATGATTACAACAATTCACAATTGGCTTTTATTTATGATATTATAGCCGTAACGCATATCTGCTGTTGGAGTTAAACTGCTTTGCTGGCATAATGAATGGAAACATAGAATAAATGTGTGTAAACACATTGTAAAAACATTCTTATGTAAATTGTTGCGTTCAATTCAACAGGACAATTCACTGCGATGGATTTATACAGAAATTGGTTCTGCTTGTGTTTTATAAATAAGGCCAGATGTGTGAGGGAGAGAATTATTCTAAACTGAAAGTTGAGATGATGGCTGAGTTTTCTCTTGCTAGGTTATTTATCTTAATGAGAAAGTGGTGCATTTGAGAACAGCACAGAGACAAATGCTAAGGCATGTTATGGGTAGTTTCGCCAAAAATGCTGTTTTATGCTGTTTCAGGTTGAATACCCACTGCTGCTACAGTGAACTAATATGTTGGTGCATGTTTGTATGTCTCAGAGTGAAAGCCAGGGCTGAGAGTGGATTTTGCTGTTTTTCCGGAGATGGAGTGATTTTGCCGAAGGCAGTGTGTGAACGGGGAAGTTGGACCCCTCTTGCTTGTTCTTGAAAAAACTTAAAAGCAGAGAGAAAGCAGCCGGTCTATACGCACACACTCAATCACACACATTTGGTTGTAATGACTGTGTTTGGGTTTATCTGTGTGAGCCTGATGAGTGTATTGTGGGTAACTGAATAGCTCATCAGCGGGAGCAAATGTGCGCAACGACACACACACACATCCACAAGAAGAGATCCAATCAACAGGGGCACAGATTTAAAAAAAAAAAAACGGGATACTTGCGTTCATTAGACTTAAGAGTGCTCAAAGATTCTTCAACTTGCTTAAATGCTCGGACACACACACACACACACACCAAAATAGATATATACATGCATGCAAGTGCTTATCTGATTATATATTTATGCCTTGCCTAAAGCACTTTTCTCTCTAAATTAAGTTAATCAATTAAAACATAACTCCCAGAGGTATTCATAAACATGAATAATTAAATGAATTTAAATCATATTGATTAAACATGCATAAAAATAGGCGCTACATTAAGAGAGGCAGACTGGAGTCACGGGGGAAATTTACCAAGAGAGAAATCGTGCCCAAATCAGACGACAATACAAACACATCCACAAATCAGTGCTAAAAGCCTTGCATGGTGCACTTAACCATTTCATCCAGTTCTGTGCTACTGTAGTTTGTGAAGAACATACAGCATCCCTCCACCACTGTGTTTCAGGCATCTGACTATTTAAAATGCAGAAAGCGAGTTCACTACATTGCACGTCTGGATATGTGCCCAGTTATAATGCTCTTTCCTCATCATTTTTTTTTTCTCCTCATTTTATAAATTACTCATGCCATGATCAATAGAGAATGTAAACAAATATCTTTCTTGAACATTTTTCTGTTTACCATCTGCTTTCAATGGGCAGTAATTGCGTAATGTTAATTGTGCCAGGCAAATATCCCAGAGTTTGTGAATAATTGCGAATTTGGATAGAACAGAATCATGTTTGCACTCATAATGACTTAAAGCATGACAATGTATGAAGTTTTTCATACATTATGTCATGCTTTAAGTCATTCAAGATTTTAAATTAAAGCGATTAAAGTAAAAAGTATTAATTAAAGTTTTTAATATATATATTGTAGTAATTTCACATTTAATTTCCATATTAATGTAGAAACAACATAAAGACAGTAGTCTATATTTAAATATTTGTTTAATGGTATCTTTTATGAAAGAAGGCCATTATAACTAATACCAATATAATTATTCTTTAAATAATATAACAACTTTTAATTTAAGTGAACTTAAAACAATCTAATTCCACATTTACCAGTGCCCTTCAGTATATCAGGCTCATTTTTTTCTATTGGCCCAGTCAGACCTGTTCAGATGTTTGCTTAGTGCTTACCCTGTCAAAATGCACAAGAAAGCTATTGTTTTAGTTGTTTTTGACCCATGTAACTGTACACAGCGCTTTAAGATGTTCAGGTAGGTCTAACATGTAGGAAATATACAGAAATTGCATTACAGTCTTCACTGCATAAATTAATATAGATTGATCCAAACTTTATTCAGTCAAGAGCAGTGAGTGATTTACTCTTTCTTTTGTTTTTTGATTACCATTAATGACAGACATCACTGCAGCAGGTTTATTAGGCTGCTGTCACTTTAAGACCTGCCGCTGCTGCACATGATGCAGCATCAGACACGAATGCCATATTCAAACTATTAATTTAAGACTGTGCTTGAGGATACTCAACAAAACTGGCATTTTTGTGTTTTTGTCTAAGCGCTGTCTGAAGCGGTTTTCTGTGCGCACGAGTATGTTTGTGTGTGTCACAGACAGGAGAGTCACAGACGCGCGCCAGTACCGCAAAGCATTTGCATGAATAAGAGCGTGATCATATAATGTAAAGCTAGCCAAACTGATGCTGCGTTAAATATTTTTAACGTGTTCATTTTGACAGCACTAAAATAAATGTTGTCTATTGAACCTTTAAATAAAATACTGTGCATGTGTTTATACATCTCATACGTAACAAATTACATAATAAACATTAAAATAATACAATATAAAAATAATATAATAAAGTACATTGTTTCAGTGAAGAGAAATTAGATTTTAATAATTATAGAGCTACATTTATATAAAAAAAAATACATATACTGTAAATATGAATTTCCCAATAAATAAGATTATTTGCTTCAGTCTATGCTGTACCTGTAGATGTGGAAAGAGTTAAATGGAAGCTGTATGGTGAAATATTTTGTACAAAGATATTATCAAAGCAGCGAGTCTGGCGGATTGTCAAGAGTTGGCTTCTGGCCACATAAAAATTCTTTTGCCTCATTATTTCGGTTATTCATGCTGTTCAGATCAAAGAATCCACACACACACACACACACACACACACACACACACACACACACACACAAACACATACACCTCCTATTCACTTTCACACTTAAGCATAAGACGCTTGCACAAACAGGATGTCACCAAAATCCTTTCAAGGCTGTAAACAAGAGAAAATCAATTGCCCCAATGCCCAAATGCCATTCAGATACAAACTTGCTCTGGACCCTGAACATTTCTGTGGAGTGCAGAAGACAGCAACTCTTCCGACCTTCTTACTTCAAACATGTAATGTGTCAACAGACGCACAAATGCATGCACATGTCAAAACAAAACATACATTGTTTCCTGTTTGCTTCCTGATTCCATTCAGAGAAGGATTTCCACAGGTGTGCGCATCCTAAACAGACCACTGTTTATTCTCATGGTCAGACGCTGCCACTTTCTGTTTGCCCTTGTCAACTGACATCAGTCCAAAAATATAGATGAATGTAAATAAATAATTAAACTGACTTAGAAATGAGGACGGACCTGAATATATAAAACACACACAGACATGCAAAGAGAGAATATCACACCCTCCAGGATCCTGCTGTCATTATAACCTTGACCCCATGAGTTTGACTATGCCCAAAGCAGTGCATTGTGGTCTAGTGGATGCCTCCAAGTCAACATGGACAAAAACTACGAGTCATTCTCTTATGGCTGCAAACTGCTAATGTATTATTCTGCCTAATTAAAGCTGGAGGGAATCAGCAACATGTAATAAAACAACATCATAATTAAACGACTAATGAGGATAAAATATAGGAAATATACGAATATTGGCCAAATTTAGGAACTGCTGCGAGTTGAATTAGCTCACATTCGCTGCAAAGGGAGTAGCATTGTTAATCTGGATCTCTCAAACTACTAAAAAACACAAGTTATATTTCGATCTGATGTATGACGTACATATGAATTAAATCAGAAACACTGTTTTGTTTAAGAGGTAGTTTTTAATCTTTTTGATGCCTTGCAAGGAAGGCCCTTTCTAAAATATATAAAGGCAGGTATTTTTAAAAAGCTGTGATAAAAACACAAATATTTTGTGTGAGAAAAATATTATAAAAGATGTGATATAAACCCAGGATCAAAGGAAAAATGTGCCTGTGGAATCCAATTTGCAGATCATTAGTTATTTTATATTTACATAGAAACATGAGATAATGTGCTTGTTATGTTTATTAATGCACCTATTAAACATTTCATAATTATTGACAGATCATTTTTAGTGTAAACTGATATGCTTACAAATGTTATTAAACTTTAAATTCATAATGATCATGCACTTCTTAAAAACCTACAAATGATTTTAACAGATGTTATACTATAAATAAAATCTTACATTTAAAATATGTCATTGAACTTCAATTTATTTCTGTCAGGACCACTATCGTCATAGATGATTGATCTATAGTTTGGATCGGCGGTATGGTTCTGTTCTGGACAAGCACTCCCTTCACATCCATGCAGCCTAGCATGGATAAGAGCAGGGAGAGCAGAAATAACCCCCTTAGGGTAAACAGAACATAACCAACATCATGTATCGCAGATATCAAATAATTTAGGAATTTAGTCTGATTCAAGGGGAATTAGAATACCAAATCCTGACTGACAAGAGGAGGAGCTGGGGATGGAGGAGGATAAATGAGCTCTGGAGAAACGCGACAGCTGATGATAGTACTGAGGAGCTTGTATATATATATATATGTATGCTGTGATAGACATCATATTCCTATAGGCAGATGTGATCAGCTGACAGTCAGCTGATCCAAGCTTGACTGACGAGACCTGCCAGAACTGACGCTATATTCTTGATATATAACATAATGCACTTTTTTACATTTACAAATGTGCAAATGCAAAAAGGTGTTTGGTAGCTATGAGTGATCTGGAACAGAAAATTAAATAATATAGCCCTCATCTGACTTTATATTAGGCACACAGTCACACGAGCCGAAACACAACCAAAACAATGTTCTTCCGCAACATGCATGCAGTTTTGTTACAAGTTACATAGTGTACCTTAAAAAGGTGCTGTATGTAATTTTTTTTTTTGATTGTCCTAAAGCATAAAAATACCATCATATGTTTGCAGATATTTAGAAAAGAACTAAGTTCACATACTTGTTTCTCTGAAAAACAATGCTACAACCAGTTATTATCCTTTGAAATGTGTAGTGTCTGTTTTTGTTTTGGTCCGTGTGATTCTGCCCACTGCCAGTTTACCCAATAGTATTTCGACACCACAGGTTGCCAGTTGGAGGAAAACACAGCACATTGTAGCCATGGAAAACAGCAAACAAACTGGGTCAGAGATTGAAGATTCTACCCAACCTAAAAAGTCTCGGCATCCATCTAAAAATCTCTGTGAATGGGAGAATATCAAAACATGGGTAAATAAACTCATAAACTTATAGTGTGCAAGTTTCCTCGCCTTCCATTGTCAATTGCGTGAGCATAGAGTCTGAGGAGAAGGGGGCGGTGAAAACAAATTTGGACTGCAGTACCCATTTCAACCGCTAGCTGTAAATATTACGTACTGCACTTTTAAATGAATGTGTTAAATTAGAAAGCTGTAAAATACAGTTTGGGGGATTAGAGAGAGGTTAATAAGAGGCTAAAGAAATGAATAACTGGTGTTTACCTTTCTGTATTTTAATAGAATTATTTCTTCATCATACTGATCAGTCATGATTGTGATTACGGACATGCCACCCACACACAAACACAAAAACAATAAGCTTTTCATCAGTATTCCTTCATTCCTGTATGAGAAAGGAATGGAATCAGAGTGCTAACCGTGTTGAGTAGCAAACAGGCCAGCTTTATAAAACCTGCAATCGTGCATTCAATCTCTGCAGGAGATCATAAATCGAAGTTATGATGAATGAAGGAGCTTAATAACACAGTGTGAAGTGGGTAATGAGCGGCACTTCTAATCATATAGTTTATAATCAGCAAACAGGCTGCACACATTGAAGCTACTGCTGAAACTTGTGTCACTCCAGTTCATTTGAGGGCAAACCTGTTCACTTATGCAATTAACACAACCAGGAGATTTCCTAAGAGAGTGCTTGAGTGTGTTTAGATTAGATTAATAGAGACTCTCATTAAGCTGCATGACACCAGAAGAGTTTGCTTACTCTTTTCCTGTCTTCTTTCAATCTTTTGTTAGTTGATTTTATTATGTTGATGAGGGTTTTGGAAAATATTTAACTAAAAATTAAAATGTATAGACACACACACACACACACACACACATAATTTTTTACACACTACAAACATCTGGGCTCGGTAAGATTTTTTATGTTTTGCATTATTGTAATGTCGCTATGACAATATTTAACTGGTTGCCAGCCAACTGGCAAATAATTCCATTTTATTTACTTGTTAAAATTAATTTTGCACCTAGACTTCCGCCTATGAATTACCAAGCACAGTTGGTCAGGGTGCTTTATGGATAACAGAGCAGATATACGGTGATTGATGCAGTAGTTAAACTGATGATTAGTGAGACTGTATGCTTTTGTGGTGCTTGCTGTGACAATGCAATTACTGTTCCCTACATGTATACTAATAACCACTGAAATATCTTCTGAGGAAAAAGGGTTTCCTCAGAAACGTGTGCGTAAGAGAGATCGTAAAAACAGCTGCTGTGAAGTAGTGTCCAGGGAGACAAAGCGATTCTGCTGGAGCAGGGAATGTTTGGGATTGGCCCAATAAATTGAAGTGTAGTTTATTTTGGTGTCTGCAAGAAGGAAGAGGAAAAGAATAGCATGAATAATTCTGTTGTTAAGCAGCATAGCTCTCATACTATGGTTTTGGGTGGTGAAAACACAGAGAATGAGCCTCCCTCCACTCTCAACGTGTCAGAAGGATATTATTTTGTTTCCGCTGTATTAAATTTACCCCGTTACAGCCTTATCAGTTGAATTAAAATTAGCTTGTTTGTTGTACCATCACTATATTCCTCAGCTTCTCACTTTTCTTTCTTCATCGCCCACTAAAATACAGGGAGAGAGGGAGAGAGAGAGAGAGAGAGAGAGAGTCTCTCTGGAGAAATCTTCTAGTTCATTGAGTACATCGGCAGCTGTATTGACAGTGACAGGTAGCAGAACTCATATGAAAACCTCTTTCTTTGGGTTTGTTTATTGCAGGTTACTGTGTGGCTAAATGTCAGAACATCCTGCCTGAAAAATCTCCAGGCTTTAATTAGTACTCTCAACGGATGGCTTCTCCTCAGCTTTGTACTCAAAATTAGAGCTCCAAAACAACTTCATGCATACAGTCACAAGTCACAACAACAACGTGCACATATAACTGTGATTCATAGTACAATAATTCATCTTGACATGCAAATCAAGAATAGATGCATAGCTTTGAAATAAAACAGAGTATGGTGAGATGTAAGCATAGGGATTCATGTATTAGTGCCATATACATTACCACTCTTAGAAAAAGGTCCAATGTGGTTCAATATAGAAGGTTTCTTGAAAAGCCCTATTCGGTATACGGTAATTGTTTCTCATTAACAGGGGCTAGTCTGTGATTTTACTGCCGTCCAAATCCAGAATGTTAGTGTTTTTCTTCCACCACCCGTGTAAAATCCTGGCCAAATTACCTACTGTTTTTGACAAACACCAAGGTCGTGTGGTAATTGAATTGCCATCCAAATCCACATCTATATCACAAGAATATATCTCTTCAAAATTCACTGTTCATACCCTTTTTGACCACTGCAGAGCACCGTACAGTTGCGCTTTGCTGTAATTTGGATTTGGATTTGAAAGATCTAGCCTTTTATTACTGATATGCTGGCAATAATTTACAAGAGCAATAGATTTCATCACCGCTCAAAACAATAAAAATAAGAAAAGCACATTCGAAATGGGCTGTTATAATGGCAGCAATTATCCTATGTTAAATAACCAAGCAGCATTATGTTTAGGCTACCTCATTTACAGGTCCTTCTCAAAAAATTAGCATATTGTGATAAAAGTTCATTATTTTCCATAATGTAATGATAAAATTAAAATTTCAAATATTTTAGATTCATTGCACACCAACTGAAATATTTCAGGTCTTTTATTGTTTTAATACTGATGATTTTGGCATACAGCTCATGAAAACCCAAAATTCCTATCTCAAAAAATTTGCATATTTCATCTGACCAATAAAAGAAAAGTGTTTTTAATACAAAAAAAGTCAACCTTCAAATAATTATGTTCAGTTATGCACTCAATACTTGGTCGGGAATCCTTTTGCAGAAATGACTGCTTCAATGCGGCGTGGCATGGAGGCAATCAGCCTGTGGCACTGCTGAGGTGTTATGGAGGCCCAGGATGCTTCGATAGCGGCCTTAAGCTCATCCAGAGTGTTGGGTCTTGCATCTCTCAACTTTCTCTTCACAATATCCCACATATTCTCTATGGGGTTCAGGTCAGGAGAGTTGGCAGGCCAATTGAGCTCAGTAATACCATGGTCAGTAAACCTTTTACCAGTGGTTTTGGCACTGTGAGCAGGTGCCAGGTCGTGCTGAAAAACGAAATCTCCATAAAGCTTTTCAGCAGATGGAAGCATGAAGTGCTCCAAAATCTCCTGATAGCTAGCTGCATTGACCCTGCCCTTGATAAAACACAGTGGACCAACACCAGCAGCTGACATGGCAACCCAGACCATCACTGACTGTGGGTACTTGACACTGGACTTCAGGCATTTTGGCATTTCCTTCTCCCCAGTCTTCCTCCAGACTCTGGCACCTTGATTTCCGAATGACATGCAAAATTTGAGCAACAGTCCAGTGCTGCTTCTCTGTAGCCCAGGTCAGCCGCTTCTGCCGCTGTTTCTGGTTCAAAAGTGACTTGACCTGGGGAATGCGGCACCTGTAGCCCATTTCCTGCACACGCCTGTGCACGGTGGCTCTGGATGTTTCTACTCCAGACTCAGTCCACTGCTTCCAGGTCCCCCAAGGTCTGGAATCGGTCCTTCTCCACAATCTTCCTCAGGGTCCGGTAACCTCTTCTCGTTGTGCAGCGTTTTTGCCACACTTTTCCTTCCCACAGACTTGATACAGCAATCTGGGAACAGCCTATTCGTTCAGAAATTTCTTTCTGTGTCTTACCCTCTCGCTTGAGGGTGTCAATGATGGCCTTCTGGACAGCAGTCAGGTCGGCAGACTTACCCATGATTGCGGTTTTGAGTAATGCACCAAGCTGGGAGTTTTTAAAAGCCTCAGGAATCTTTTGCAGGTGTTTAGAGTTAATTAGTTGATTCAGATGATTAGGTTAATAGCTCGTTTAGAGAAACTTTTCATGATATGCTAATTTTTTGAGATAGGAATTTTGGAATTTTTCATGAACTGTATGCCAAAATCATCAGTATTAAAACAATAAAAGACCTGAAATATTTCAATTGGTGTGCAATGAATCTAAAATAAATGAAATTTTAATTTTATTTTGAACTTTTATCACAATATGCAAATTTTTTGAGAAGGACCTGTAGATAAGGGCTGCATTATAGTGCATGATATTTGCAAATCTGCATTTTTTCTGGAGAGCGTGTGGTGGCGCTTTAAATAGTTGCGGCCGGGAGGCTTGCTCCAAACACATTTTGTTGCAGTGTACTTGTACATGTGTAATGACAATAAATTTGAATCTAATCTAATCTAAAAAATAACTTATTTCTGCTCATTTCCATGTGGAATAAAATTACATCCTTTATTTTGAGATAAAATACAAGACAGAAAACCATTTTAACTATAATGCGCGTCTATATATCTTCCTATTTTTAAACAGATTTAAATAGGAAAATAATATCCTAATTATTATTTAATTATTATTAAATTAAATATGCATTTATTCTTATTATACCAAGCATATGACATTTTATTTACAGTATAACATGTTATTGACCACATGAGAAGTGCGTTCCCAGGTGCGCAGGATCACAAAACACACTCCACAATGAATAAATCACCATCTGAATGCACAAGTTTTATCACTGATGTGGCATGCAAATGTATTTTTACGGATGTCCACGTGAGAAACAATACTGGCCTGAGAAATGTCTTAAAACATTACATAATACAAATCATGTTCAATGGTTATTTCATTTTTTTTCAAGTGATAAAGTATGCTTGAAAACTGTTTAATACATCAAATTTAATCAACAAATTAATTAAAACCAAATTAATTACAAATCCATCAAATGATTCCATGATTTCCATGATGAGAAACCCTTCAAATGTTTTGAGATTTTGTCCTCAAAATTGCTGTTTAGAAGCAGGAAAAATGGGCAGGCATAAGGAATTGAGTGAGTTTGACAAGTGCCAAATTGTTTTGGCTAGACGACTGGGTCAGGGTATCTCCAAAATGGCAGCTCTTGTGGGGTGTTCCCAGTCTGCAGTGGTCATTATCTATCAAAAATGGTTCAAGGAAGTAACAGTGGTGAACCGGTGACAGGGTCATGGGTGGCCAAGGTTCACTGATGCACATGGGGAGCGAGTTACTAAAGCTCAGATTGCGCATGAAGTTAATGCTGGGTCTGATAGAAAGGTGTCAGAATACAGCAAGAGTGCATCACAGTTTTTTGCGTATAGGGGGCTGCATAGCCTCAGACAAGTCATGGTGCCTGTGCTGACCCCTGTCCACCACTGAAAGCACCAACAGTGGGCATGCGAGCATCAGAACTGGACCATGGAGCAATGGAAGAAGGTAGCCTGGTCTGATGAATCACGTTTTCTTTCAAATCACTTGGATGGCCGGGTGTGTGTGCATTGCTTACCTGGGAAACACATGGGACTATGGGAAGAAGGCAAGCTGGGAGGCAGTATGATGCTTTGGGCAATGTTTTGTTTGGAAACATTGGGTCCTGCCATCCATGTGGATGTTACTTTGACACGTACCACCTACCTAAGCATTGTTGCAGACCATGTACATCCTTTCATGAAAACAGTATTCCCTGGTGGCTGTGGCCTCTTTCAGCAGGATAATGCACCCTGCCCCAAATTAAAAACGGTTCAGGAATGGTTTGAGGAGCACAACAACGAGTTTGGGGTGCTGACTTGGGGAGTCAGAATTGTGTTTCTCGCAAATTTATATCTCGCAATTCTGACTTTATCTAAACATTTGACAATTGTGACAATTGTGAGATAAAAAGTTATTATCTTTTAAAATGTTTTATTCTGGCAGAAACAAGCTTTCATAGTTATCTCATCTGACGCATTATTTAAAAGGTTTTCTTAACGACTACAGCCAGTTTGGAAGAATAAGTGTAAATGGACATCGCCGGTGTGGAAACATTTGGGCTTTAATCAGAATGAAAGTACAGAGCCAATTAACATAAATGAGCCAGTAGTTCAGTTAGCACTGTCTGCAACTTTGTCAGCACACACTACAACAATTCTAAAGTGGTTATGCTGTCATTTTTACCTTGTTCAGAGGGTTATTATGACCCAAATTAAAAACACACACACACAAACATAATCTCTCATTCTGTCATGGTGAGACTTTCTATTGACTTCTATTGTTTTTATATTTCGTAATGACATTTTTAAATGTTCAAGTTGTTTAGTGTGTTTTTAAAGCCATTTTTCATATGGAAACTGTTTGCTGGCACACACAAGCAAAGTTATTTCAGATTTTACCATCTTTCTGAGAACATGTTGTCCTCACAATGATCCTTACAAACCTGACACACAGACTCCAGCTCTAGCCACAGAAGCCCTTCTCTCATTCTTACCCAATCGTTTGATAGAACATAAAAATGAAAGTCTATCAAAAGAATCGCACAACCTCCACCTTCACCTCGGAGAATGTTATCCCCATGACAACAGACTCACTGTTAAAATTACTGTAAGTAACCAGTCTCCCAACTTCACTTACACTAAGAACATCTTTTTACACAACACAAGAACACAAAACAAAAATATGGGATTTTCCTCAGTTCATAAACATACACTATCATTCAAATGTTTGTGGTTGATTTAAAAAAAAAATGTTTTTGGACATGCGATGGCAAAGCATTACTCCAGTTTTTAGTGTCGCATGATCATTCAGAAATCATTATTATATGCTGCTTTGGTGCATTTCTTATTATTATCAATATTGAAAACAGTTATGCTGCATTTGTGTTAGGATTCCATGGAAGCTTGTTTCTGCCGCAAGATATAAACTTGCAACTCTGACTTTTTTCAGAATTGTGAGACGTAAATGCAATTGTGAGAAATTTTGAGATAAAAAGTCGCAATTACCTTTAAATTTTGTGGCGGAAAACAAGCTTCCATAGGATTGCGCATTTATTTGCATTAGAAGTGCTTGGTAATTATGTAAAATTCTTTACTGTCACTTTTGATCAATTTAATGCATTCCTGCTAAATAAAAGTAATACTTTCTTTCAGAAAGCTTACTGACCCCCATAAATCTATGCTGCCTTTGCTGCACTGCAGTCGAGAAAAAATCTTCCAGAAAAAAAGCAGGTGGCAGAAAAATTAAAAATGCCACCTGAAATATGGTTCAGCTGAGAATTTTTTACATTATGACTCCAATTCTACCAGAAAAGGAGCATGTTAAGTCCTCGGCAGCAAGCCATTTGTCTCAGGTTTTCGGACACAACCGAACTGAGATTTGGATTGATCATTTAAATGATATTCTTGCTTATCAGCACAGCATTAATTCCTCAAATTAAGCTCATCATTAACCATTGTTCTTAGAAAAGATTTTTCATGGACAGACGGGGAGGGAACATGGCACCTTAGAGACAGATGTAAACGTATTCCTCTCTTCCCCTCCTCTAGACCCATTTAGAAACACTTACAGGCCATTAACAATCATTTCCTCTGATTAGAATGCCCTTTGAGTGCCTGGACAAATTGCTTTCAAACATGTTAGAAAATCCTCAAGCAATTTAGATTGTGTGTATGCCGGTACCCAGCAAGACCCATTCTGTCATTCCCGCTGCCTCTTGCCAACCTTGTTAAAACAGTGTAAGGCTGAGATACTTTGAGCTGCGCCTCAGCTCTCTCTCTCTCTCTCTCTCTCTCTCTCTCTCTCTCTCTCTCTATCTTCCACCTCACCTTTCTTTTAATTCATTGCATAATTACAGTAAGTGAGGGCCATTAATGAACATCCAATTCTGCCTACGGTTTGAAAACAATGTGGATTCTTGTCTATTGTTACTTCCTCCCACGCTATGTCAGGATTTTTTTCTCGTATTAAAAGCAAAAAGACTAGAGGCACAGGAGACCGCTGCTATGCGCCGCTGTGTGCCTGTTAATGTAGGATGACCTCTTTGATTAATTAGGCTCTCATAAAGCATTTAATCAGTTAATCGGGCAAATTAGCATTGCAGAAATGACCCACAAATGTGTTTAAGTGAAAAGGGCTCATCGCTGTGTGCTAAGTGAAGTCTGTGCGCTCGTGTGCACACGTTTGTTTGTATTTTCCTGCACCGTAAGCCGAAAGGAGCGAGTGATTCATTAGCCTTCCTGTGTGATTAGAGTTCCCGGGCCGTGTTAACGTCAGGACACGCCAACACAAAGAGTTTCAGACAGGCAAACTCAGAGGACGGCTGCGGCCAGGCCTGGAGCTGAATATTAAACGCCGCCTGCTACACTCCATTAGCACAGCAACAGCGCTAACGCTTCTCAAAAAGAGCTGAGCTAAGTACAGCAGTAGCCACTCATTACCACAACCACTGGAATCATTAGTAAGCCATTTACAATGACAGACAGAGAGAAAGAACAAATAAAGTATCAAATTAACCTTTAAACATTCAAAACACAACATATTATTAAGCAAAATAATAGCAATAGCTAGCTGTACCATATATATATATATATATATATATATATATATATATATATATATATATATATATATATATATATATATATATATATATATAGTGTAGTACTGAACCACATAATCACATGCCAAATGAGATATCAAAGCCTCCAGACTGAGTGTATATAATGGAACGTACTGATTTTGTGTGTGCATTGAGAAGTAAGGAGGAATACATTTAGGAAAACATAAATACATTATATAGCTACATACATATCTGTGTGTGTATGGTTCAGGTATTCCCAACATTATAGGGACAAATATGGCGGCAAGGAGAGCAATACCAGAAATCTTTGACCTTGTGGGGACATTTTTTGGTACTCATGAGGAAAACAGCTGATTTTTTTTAAATATGAAAAAGCACATGCAGATGAGTAGATTTAGGGTTAGGTTATAGAATATACAGTTTGTGCAGTATAAAAATCATTATGTCTATGGAATGTCCCCATGAACACTGAAACTGAACACAGCAAAATAAAAAAAAAAAAAAAAAAGACTATAGTGCTCATTAGTGTGTGTTTGTAGCGTGCACTTGGACAACTGCCTCTCCACATGACAGTCCTATGTGGCCAAAAGAAACTTAGGAGCACCTGCTCGTTTTTGTAAATTAATTTTTTTATTTGGTAGAGTGTCAAAATGCAAGTTGTGGCAGCACAGATAACAGTTTCTTTGGCAGCTCATAACTAGAAAGCAGAGTGGAATTATATAAGTCGACAGGCAGCGGTTTAAAAGCATTCAAAAGCTAATATGCAACTCAATAATCCATAAATGTACAGACTAGTAATGAAATATTCTTTTTAACTAAGGCATTAGTTAGACAGTGTTATTTTTAAAAAAAACAGCCTGACATTTCCTGACCATAAGGCTCATGAGTCATTAAAGGTCATCTGACTAGACAGGTAAAACATGAAATGATGACTGCTGCAGCTGACGTCCTGTCATTATGATCCACTGCACTATTGCTCTGGTAGATCTATAGCTGAGAGTATATGGTAAAATAAAGTCAAAACAGTTAAAGGGTCAATTATGTTTAAGAGTGCCCAGAAGAAAAAATATTTTTAAAGAGATTTTTCTCGTTTAATTAACATGCCAGCTTTTTAGAAATGTACTCTTTGTATCCATTTTGGCTTCATGTGGTTTTGAAAAAAACATTTTTATATTAAAAAAAAGTCTGTTTTTCCGTTGCACTTGAATATAAGTGGGAGTGCATATTTTAAATATTATTTTGGTCACACCTAATTTTTTGATTTGCAGATTACATTTCAAATAGTTGAAAGTGGAGCGTTTTTTTTATTCAAATATACACTAACTTTTTAAAAATAAATTAATACTTCTATTCAGCAAGGATGCATTGATTAAAAACAAAGACATTCAAAATGGTATTAAATATTTCTGTTACGAATAAATGCAGTACTTTTGAGCTTTCAATTTATTCAAAGATTTTTTAAAATGGTGTCCTCAAAAATATTAAGCAGAACATTAGTGAGCACTGATGAGAAACTGAACCTCATGTGACACTGAAGACTGGAGTGATGAAAATATAAAAAAGTAATAATATATTATTTATAAAATATACATTTTAAAATATATAACATTTATGTAAAAAAAGTATATTAAAAATATATATATTAAAAATGACATAGTAAAAAATTCTAAATGAATTATAATACAAAAATGTAAACCTAAAAACATGCTCATCATAGAAGAAGTGTATTCAAGTCAATGTTTGTGTGAATTGTTAATTTTGAATAAATTAATGGATAGGACAAAATAAGCATAACTTTTAATGCACAAAATCCAAGAAATAACACTTGATCTCATCTGCAGCCAAAGCAAACCTTACCTAACCCAATAGCTGCAATGTTTTAGAACTAATTAAAACTCACTGCCTCTGCCCATAAATTGTGCATTTGTTTCTCACTAATGCAGGCAGAGCTATCAACATATGCTTCTTCAGTGGTATGCATGTTTTAAAAATGTGTGGGAGACGGCAGTTTGGAATGCAAACCGGGTCCCTGCTGCAGCTCAACATCAAACATCCACACCGCGTCATGGGCGGAGTGAGAGGGAATAACCCAGATACTGAGTGAGTTCATCATAAGATCTGCTTGAAGCCTCTCCTCATAAAGTGGTGTGTGTGTGTGTGTGTGTGTGTGTGTGGTACTGGGATAACCACAGGGCATACGAACAGGTGTTGACTGCTGTAGCGGAAAGCTAATCCAAAAAGTACTCTGGGACACCTCACTGAGACTGAGACATTACAGTCCAAAGAGTTAAACAGGAGATTCAATGATGGGGAACGTTTCTGTGGGGTTTAGTTTTGGTCTTTGGGCTACACCACAGGAAACGAAGGAATGTTCAGCTGTTTTGTTATTCTAAAGAGCAGAATCTGTAGCTTCTCTCATTTATGACAATGTATGCTGGTCTAAAGGGAAGAGAGCTTGGATTCAAAAAACTGTCAAGAAATAGGCCTACATAAAACAATACAATTCATACAAACAATGACTACGTGTGAAAACTTCATTTAAATATTTTTTGAGGCATAAAGTAAAAAATGTCAGGATGATTCAACTGTTCTTAGGGCAAGGTTAGTTCATGTCTAAGTATCATGCGTTGAGACTCCCATGTTTAAAATTTTAATTAATAAATGAATAATTAGTGAAGAAAAAGTATTTTAAAAATTCTGGAAATTAATTGGCGACTCAAGATTTACGAACAATATGTTTGTCCTGCATTTCATACTTGATTGCTACACCACATGACTTTTTACGGTACAAACTTTTCTTTGAAAATGACAGGCCTATATTATTTTAAAAAATTCAGGAACATATGAAGCCATAATAAATACAAAGAGTACATTTCTAAGAACTTGGCACATCTGTTTTAAACTAGATTTTTCTTTGCTTTATTGCAGACATCATTATACTTTGTGTCACTGAAACTAGACAAACAATCTGACAACTTTGCACCAGAGAGTTGCCCTCTAGTGCTGGGACAGAGAACAACCGGAGCATGGCATGCCTGTTTTGAGTGTATATAGGTAAATATTTAAATGACCACTAGTGTTTCTTTCTTTCCATAACAGACAGCACTTACTATTACTAAACCAAAGCATATATTATGTTAAATGAGAGCAGTTTTCTTAAATTATGTTTTTCTGAACTTTTAAGAGCACATCACTGCAACATGCAAACAATTATTAATCTTGATGTGATGAAAGACATTGAAGGCTGTCAGAGCGGCTGAGAAACTGAACATGTCATGCTGCGTGTGTGCATGCGTGTGTGTGCGTGTGTGTGTGTGTGTGTGTGTGTGTGTGTGTGTGTGTGTGTGTGTGTGTGTGTGTGTACTTCTCGTGCTTTGAGTTAGAGTGAAGTGTATGTGTGTGTACTTCGTGCTTTGAGTTAGAGTGAACATGGCACTCTGATTTAAGCTGGAGCAAATGCACCCTTCACAACAGCTGCTCTGAAATTACCCATCAAAACAATCACCACTGAGCCCAGCTTCTTTCCAATCAACCCGCACTATAAGTCCGTCCTGTGGGGAGGGCCAAAGTGGAATAAACACTTTACTTTACTTTACTTTTTACAAGCACTAAACTTGTCCTGTTATATCTGCTTAAAGGCTGAATGGTCTATTTGAAGCAACAAACAACAAAAGGAAATTTTAAAGTCATTCAGAAAGCTTACTGAACGCATCATCTGTGGAAAAGGCCCATGAAGCCCTTCAAAGAATTCCACATTTTTATGTATGATCTGGATTAATCTCAGGAAATACAGTTTTATCGGTTTTACGATGGATTATACCATCAATGTATTGCCTGTTCTGTTGCTGCAGCTTGTAAACATGGTGTTGGGACACCCACAGGTGGGTTAACCTAGCACCAGAATAGTGCTTGGCATCAAAGTTTAACATACAGCCCAAGAGCAAAACCTGCCATCAGTCTGTTAGGAGAGCATCAGGGGTCTGCGTTCAAATAAAGCCATCGGTGCCTTGTAGACCCACAAGCCTGACATTTGAGATATGCAGTGATGCCTTACATCTATTACATAGGCCTACATAAAACTCCTCATGCCTGCAACATAAAACAAAATGCTTTTAGGATTTTGCTGTCTATAATGCAGTTTACAAGTGAATGTTGTTTTGATGGCACGAGTTTCATAGATCATCACATCCTCTCTTCAGCTGTGCAATAATCTTTATATTTCATCCAAAGGTGTTCCCACTTAGTAGGCTATACCAACAAGAAAGTATAGGCTATATGTCCAGATTTTGTTGTTTTATAAACATACTTTTAACGAAGACACCTGAAGATTAAAAACAAAACCAATCAAACAGAACATGCTAAATGAGTTCCTAATAGCGCATCATGACGATATCGTTAATAAACAAAAACGACGATTTGAGCAGTATTACCGGTGATTCGCCTCCTGTGCTTTTGCATAGCGGACCCCGGAAAACTCCTTTGATGCTCCGGTAGTGTCCATTGCTTAGGTGCGTGGAGCTGATCACAAGGTAGTAGCACGCCATCCGGTCCAGCGTCACCCATGAGCGGGCTCCAGGGACGGCAAGGCGAGCAAGTTACTTTTTGGAGATGATCTCGCAAGGGTTACACCGAGTGGAAGTAGGCAGAGGACGGTCTGTGAGTGCCGGTCCGATCGCTTCAGTCAATAGGCTACTGGACGTCGTTACGAGGACATGCCGATAATATACGAATCTGCTGTTAGTGCAAATCGGAACACTGTCCCACACTTCTTTCACATCCTCTCTCCGTTTTCCTCTTCAAAAAAGAGACAAGCACCTGCTCTCCAGCCAAAACGGATGTCAATCTGGATAAACTGGATGTTGCTCTGGAGTTGCCAGATTTGTTCAGTCTCACAGACTCAAACGCATTGTTTACATCCAATACAAAAAAGACAATTGGACTGAGGTCATGTCCTCTCAAACACCCTCCAAAAAGTCATCTGAAGAGTGATGATAAACATAAAAATAAACATTCTAGTGCCAATTCAGCAAAGTGGTACTTTAAATCTCACTAATGTTTCGCGTGATTTCAATTGAGTGCGCACGTCTTCAATTGACCGGTCAACTCTCACGAATTTGCTGGATGTCCGATCGCAGATGCTTTTTCCCCCTGCGCCGAAACGATCCGCGCTCTGAGCTGAGTCCAAATGAGTGAAAAGCAGAGGTTCTCTCTGTTTCTCTCTCTTTCTCTCTCTATCTCGCGCGCGCCTACTCTCTCTCTCCCTTTCTCTGCTAAAGAGGGATTTGAGGGAGAGTAGCTGCAACTGAACGTGGGCCGTTTTTCGCGCTGCCATGTAATCAGTACTTTAAGATATAGTCTTTCGCACATCTATCTATCTATCTATCTATCTATCTATCTATCTATCTATCTATCTATCTATCTATCTATCTATCTATCTATCTATCTATCTATCTATCTATCTATCTATCTATCTATCTATCTATCTATCGTTTCATCGTTCTATCGTTTTATCATTAATGTGCAGATAGGGTTACTGTACACTGATTAATATTAACCTTAGACACGACCTTTTCGGGGCAAGCATTGCATTTATATAGCCTACTGTAGGCTATTTTATTTAAAAATAAATAAAAAATGCCATTTCCTACATGGGATATGTAAACATATATATTTGATGTTTGTTACATTTTGAAGCTTGTTAAATTTACTTCATTAAAATTAGTTAAAACAACACAATTTCAATTTCTGATTATTTTTATGCTGTCCAATCTAATTAAATAGGTAAAACACATTGAAATTAAGATATGTATATTCCATAATGGCATGAAATTTTTGTAATGTCAGCTAAATTGGCAAATGGCCTTCCATTGTAATGAAATATCACTACCAATATATCTTATATTATATCTCACCAATCAACCAAAGTAGACAATAGGCTTTATGGAGTTTGCCCAGAACAATACTACTTTTTAACATGGAGGAACCCTAAACAGCAACAGCGGTTTATTTTGTACAAATGTATTACATATGTAAACTTAAAATGCACAAGTGCTTGTTATGGAAGAGCAATAGGAGAATATGAATGTGGTTGTGGTGCATGGTGTTAGGAGAAGGCATAATAGAATGTTTAAAAATGAACAAGCAACTGAATTTTCAGTTTACATTTAACACATAAAAAAAAATGTTTGGTCCCACTTTATATAAGGGCATTTTTTAACTACATTTAAATTAATCATTTTGTATAATGTACATACATGTTTTTACTTATACTTAAAAAATACCTGCATCTAATTGCAGCTGTATTTATATCTATAAGTACACTGTTGACCCTTCACTTACACCTTAAACCTACTCATACCAAAACCTTTCCCTACCTTACCAGTATCCCACTTTAATAGCAGCACAAATGTTTTGCCATACAATATGAATTCAAGAAGTACAGATTTTAGTAAATGTTGACCTATTGCTAAAATCTGTATCTGAAAAGCTAGATTTAGCTAGACGAAACGAACAATCTTGCACTAGTGTAGAAAACATACATTTTCAACTAAAAAGTAGACAACACATGAAATTTGTATACACTATATATTGCCAAAAGCTTTGGGATGCCTGCCTTTCCATGCACATTAACTTTAATGACATCCCATTCTTAAATCTGTATGGTTTAAAATGCAGTTGGCCCACCCTTTGCAGCTATTACAGCTTCAATTCTTCTGGGAAGGCTTTCCACAAGGTTTAGGAGTGTATTTACAGGAATTGTTGACCATTCTTCTAGAAGCACATTTGTGAGGTCAGGCACTGATGTTGGATGAGAAGGCCTGGCTCACAGTCTCCGTTCTCTAATTCATCCCAAAGGTATTGGGTTGAGGTCAGGACTCTGTGCAGGCCAGTCAAGTTCCTCCACACCAAACTCGCTCATTCATGTCTTTATGAACCTTGCTTTGTGCACCAGTGTGTAGTTATGTTGGAACAGGAAGGGGCCATCCCCAAACTGTTCCCACAAAGTTGGGAGCATGAAATTGTCCAAAATGTCTTGGTATGCTGAAGCATTAAAAGTTCCTTTTTCACTGGAACTAAGGGGCCAAGCCCAACCCCTGAAAAACAACCAAACAGCATAATCCCCCCTCCACCAAACTTTACAATTGGCACAATTCGGTCAGTAAAGTACCGTTCTCCTGGCAACCACTAAACCCAGACTCATCCATCGGAGTTGCCAGACAGAGAAGCGTCACTCCAGAGAACACGTCTCCACGGCTCTAGAGTCAAGTGGCAGCGTGCTTACACCACTGCATCCGGTTCGCATTGCACTTGGTGATGTAAGGCTTGGATGCAGCTGCTGGGCCACGGAAACCCATTGAACCCATGAAGCTCTCTACGCACTGTTCTTGAGCTAAATTGAAGGCCACATGAAGTTTGGAGGTCTGTAGCTATTGACTTTGCAAAAAGTTGGAGAGTAGTGAGGAAATTCCACTAATTTACTTATTGCACAGGTGGCAACTTGAACAGGGAATTAATGTCGGAGACCGACTAATAGGAATCTTGCTCCCGAGAGGTACTTTGAGTCTAACTAAACAAAGCAATGATGGGACCAGCTGCTCATGCCAACCAGCGCGGGTATTAATGAGGCACATGCTTCCATCAAATCAGTTTTTTGCTTAGGAGCCAAATAGTACCAGAGGACATGGTGATGGGACGTGGCATCTCCATTCCATCCTTCAGGGGTTTCATACGTAACGAGACATTCTCATTCAGTTGGTCACTTCCTGTGCCACGTCGGAGACAGACAAATAGGAATCCCTACCAAAGAGCCATGGCCTCTGCCCCCTTCCAGTGCCTTGTGTGAGCCTCCTGAGGTTCCACTTCAAATCATAAGCCTGTCTCGTAGATGGTGCTTGTGCCAAAGTGATGGTGTTAACTACTTTTTGGGGTAAGTCACCTAGTACCTCCGCATCCCATCCAGGGACCAGACATGAAGTTTCCAGAGGTCTGGACGTGGGTTCCACAGGGTGCCCGTCTCTGAGTCAGAAGGTCAGAAGGTTCTGGACCACATCCCTGAAAAGGCCAGTCGGGACACAGGGGAATTAAGAAACCTGACTTTGTCAGTTTCCCTCCTGTCAACCAGACAGAGCCAGAGATGGCACTCCTGGACCACCATAGTGGACATCCCACGACCCACAGACCATACGTGACCTTCTGTGAACCTGCAACAATGCCATAGCATGTAAGGCGGAGGCAGCAATGATGGAGTAATGATGGAGTCCAATTTACCATATGAAGTCCGATGATTAAACATTGGGAGAACTAGTTCTGTCAGGACCACTATCTTCATAGATGATTGATATATAGTTTGGATTGGCGGTATGGTTCTGTTCTGGGCAAGAACTCCCTGAGCATCCATTAGCCTAGCATGGATAAGATCAGGGAGAGCAGCAATAACCCCCTTAGGGTAAACAGAACAGAACCAACATCAAGTATTGCATTTATCATTAATGTTGATTTTAATGTCTGATTCAAGGAATAAGAATACCAAATCCTGACTGGACGAGAGGAGGAGCTGGGGATGAAAGAGGGTAAATGAGCTCTGGAGAACGCAATAGCTGCAGATAGTACTGAAGGAGCTTATATACTCATTAATGCAATTATCTAATCCACCAATTGCATGGCAGTTGCTTCAATGCATTTAGGGGTGTGGTCCTGGTCAAGACAATCTCCTGAACTCCAAACTGAATGTCAGAATGGAAAGAAGGTGATTTAAGCAATTTTGAGTATGTCATGGTTGTTGGTGCCAGACAGGCCAGTCTGAGTATTTCACAATCTGCTCAGTTACTGGGATTTTCACACACAACCATTTCTAGCGTTTACAAAGAATGGTGTGAAAAGGGAAAAATATCCAGTATGCGGCAGTCCTGTGGGCGAAAATACCTTGTTGATGCTAGAGGTCAGAGGAGAATGGGCCGACTGATTCAAGCTGATAGAAGAGCAATTTTGACTGAAATAACCACTTGTTACAACCGAGGTATCCAGCAAAGCATTTGTGAAGCCACAACACGCACAACCTTGAGGCGGATGGGCTACAACAGCAGAAGACCCGACCTAGTACCACTCATCTCCACTACAAATAGGAAAAAGAGGCTACAATTTCCACAAGCTCACCAAAATTGGACAGTTGAAGACTGGAAAAATTTGCCTGGTCTGATGAGTCTCGATTTCTGTTGAGACATTCAGATAGTAGATAATTTGGCGTAAACAGAATGAGAACATGGATCCATCATGCCTTGTTACCACTGTGCAGGCTGGTGGTGGTGGTGTAATGGTGTGGGGGATGTTTTCTTGGCACACTTTAGGCCCCTTAGTTCCAATTGGGCATCGTTTAAATACCACGGCCTACCTGAGCATTGTTTCTGACCATGTCCATCCCTTTATGACCACCATGTACCCATCCTCTGATGGCTAATTCCAGCAGGATAATTCACCATGTCACAAAGCTTTAATCATTTCAAATTGGTTTCTTGAACATGCAAATGGCCCCCACAATCACCAGATTTCAACCCAATAAAGCATCTCTGGGATGTGGTGGAATGGGAGCTTCGTGCCCTGGATGTGCATCCCACAAATCTCCATCAACTGCAAGATTCTATCCTATCAATATGGGCCAACATTTCTAAAGAATGCTTTCAGCACCTTGTTGAATCAATGCCGAATAGAATCAAGGCAGTTCTGAAGGCGAAAGAGGGTCAAACACAGTATTAGTATGGTGTTCCTAATAATCCTTTAGGTGAGTGTATGTATACTGTGATAGATATCGTATTCCTATAGGTAGACGTGATCAGCTGACAGACAGCAGATGCCAGCTTGCCAGCGTGACCTGCCAGCGTGACCTGCCAGAACTGACGCTACACTGGATTTATTCAACATTGTTTGCGTGCAGCCAATGAAGACCATAGGTGGGTATTATGCAAACATGTAATATCGTTACGTGTGAATGTTACGGAAGCGAGAATGGTATAACTGACATCTCAATTCTTTAATTTGGGAGACAATAACTTTATTTATAATGCACTTCGATCTTTGAAAATTTGCAGATCTTTTACATTCATAAACAGCTATTACTGCATGAAAGATAATATCTGGAAAAAATAATAGGCACTTTAAAAGTACAAATACAATCAAACGTTCATGCTACTCACTAATTAGTTGAGTAATGAATGTTAAGTAGACTATTTAATTTTAGTGTAGCTGTTAAGGAGCTTATATACTCATTAATGCAATTATCTAATCCACCAATCGCATGGCAGTTGCTTCAATGCATTTAGGGGTGTGGTCCTGGTCAAGACAATCTCCTGAACTCCAAACTGAATGTCAGAATTGGAAAGAAAGGTGATTTAAGGCCCCTTAGGCCCCTTAGTTCCAATTGGGCATCGTTTAAATGCCACGGCCTAGCTGAGCATTGTTTCTGACCATGTCCATCCCTTTATGACCACCATGTACCCATCCTCTGATGGCTAATTCCAGCAGTTGTCCAGCAACAATGTTAAGTAGACTATTTAATTTTAGAGTAGCTGTTAAAGTTAGGTTTAAAAATCTACCCAAACAAATTGACTGCAATTACCTCTTTTATTGAGTCGATTCTTTGTTTTTACAGTGTAATGCTTGAAGAGACAACTATAGCAACAGTACACCACTCGAGTACACTCAATCATTATCGTAACACTGACAAAACAGTATCATTTCACTTTATAACTTCAATGTTTCATAAAATATATAATAAAATTGTCAGGGTTTTGTTTAAAATTTGTAAATGTAAATGATTGCTGAACAGATTGCATTCAATTTGGGATGACCTTCAACAGATTGTACACTGAAAAATTCCATTTAAAAATGTCAGTCCTCCTGAAAGTCATTGTATAAACTACACACTGCCTGGTCAGACCTTTAAAATTGACTTTTGTTGGTGTAATGCATCCATCCAGGCTGATTCATTCATAAAAGATAGGTCTACTATTTATGGCTTGAATGAAACCTTTTAATTTTGACATTAACACAGGGAGAAATTTTTAGGTTGCTTCAATGAAATCCTGTTTAGGCCTACTCAGCACATAATGAGCAACTGCACTACAATAACTGCCATGTAAAATGAATACTCTCTCGGATTTGCTACAGTAGAAAATTAAAGTAATTTAAAACCATTGAAAAAAGTAATAAGAAGTTTAATGTTGGCCGCAGGGACTGCTGACTGGTACTGTCCACTGACTGTGGTTCTGAAATCAGAGAATCTCCTCAGGATAAGATAAATCCTGAAACGATTCATTGTACTTAAGAGTAATGAAAGCTATGTCTATTTTTGGCCGGAGGTCTGGAATGTAGATGCAAGTCAGCAAGTCTTGACTTCAATAGACTATACTGTGCCATCAGACAAAGATAATTGGTCATTACGTTCCCTTAAAATTGGTTCAATCGATCTTAATGTGCTTTTGTGGGGGATTTCAATGAGTTTTTCTAACAACATCTCTCATTCAACAATACTTGGAATATCCAAGTTGCCTTAGTCAAATAAGGTTTTATCGTATTTGTATAACGTTTATATCTACCAGTTAGCACTTGTTTGTATTTACACAGAAATCACTTATTTTTCTAGCAGATTACGTTCTAAATTACATGCTTACCATCTGTTGATCACAACAGTCTTATTTGTGAACTTCGCAAGTCGCTGTGGATAAGAGCATCTGCTAAACACTTTAAATGTAAATGCAACACTATTTATTTCTCTCTTGCTCACTCTCTTTCCAATAAAATAAAAATTGTGCAAGTATACAACACAAAAGTGTTATCATCGTGCACAGGAGTCACTGAAGTTGATGTGTGCTTTAGCAGCTCTGAACTGCTGATGTGCTATTATCTCCTGGGTACAATTCCTTTTGTGTATATTTCAAAAAAGCAAAACTACCAAATACCAAGTTCTCATTATGAAAAGATGCACATGCAGTCATTATGAAGCAAAGACTTGTCTGTCATTTAAAAGACAAAAGGGCTCTTTGAATTGTATTCATGAGTTACTTGATATCTAATCTTTCTAAGTTTTAGCCCCAGCTTGGGTTCTCGTTTCATTTTCATCCAACCCCTTCACTCTATGTGCTCTCTTTTCCTGTCACTTTTTCATATATCCTGATGAAATTATGAAATATTAAACAGACTTTTTTTGGTCCATATTCCTGTGTGTTTCTCACTGCGAGGCAAAAAGGAGACTGGCATGCCATGACACAAGCGCCATAAAATATGCAAAAATACACACACACACACACACACACACACACACACACACACACACAATAAATAAATAAAAGTATAAATTCTAGGGGTCACAAACAGTATATTTGAATTCAAACATACTGAAGCAATGACTGGAACTTTCTCAGCCAGTGGAGACTGAAAGAAATGAAATATTCAGCAATCTAAATGTAAATGTAAGAGAAATTTATTGTTGGGTTTTCAGCGCAATTACGGAATGCTAAATTTATTGGCTGTTCCTGCTGATATGAGACATAAAGAGAGCAAGGGCAAGAGACGAGCCGTAACGAAAGCATGACATTAATCTGTTGACATAATATATTTCAGTTGCTTTATATATAAGGTAAAGCAACTGAATACATACCGTATCCATAATGTACAGAAGAGTCCATGAGTTCACATTTTCCTTTACTTTAGAACACATTCTGCTGATCTATTTCTATAATATATAAATGGTGGGTCATACCTTCCACCTTCATCACCCCGTTGTCAGTCACCGCTTCTGGTCCTAAAGCAAACCCAGTTGCGATCCACAGTACTAAATTACATGACAGCCAAGCTCTCAGAACTTCAAGTTGGAACTTAAAGGAATAGTTCAGCCACAGATGAAAATGTTGTAATTTACTCTTCCATATGCCATTTCAAGCTAATATTTTCTTCTTTGGAAACACAAAAGGTCATATAGAAGAGTCATATGCACTGCTCATGCAGTTCTGTCGCAGTAGCTCGGCAGTATAAATATCACCATGCACTTTGGTTATATGGAAAAGAACATCATCATTTGTGTTTTACAGTTTTTAGCTGAACCGTTCCTTTTATCAATGTCTGCTGTACATTCATGGTTTGGTTTCCCAGATGTTTGGGTAAATATCAGTGTGAACAATGTAAAAATGTTTACTGTAAAAATATCCATTCAAATTAAAATGTCAATACCATGAACTGCATAGGTTGAAAAATATGCAAAATAATTAACATATTGGAATATACTTTTAGTTTTACATTACAGTTTGTTTGTCTCTTGACAAATGTCTCTTGAATTTTGATGCTCTCGGCAGCCAATAAATTACCACACAAAGCACATTTTGTTTAGCACAAATCAAGTCTTTTATCCTCTCTACTAATCGATAAGCCTATTCGTTTTATAATCCTAAATATGCACAATTACATGGTTAGTTGCATTTTATTATTTGCATTTAGCATTGCTTATCCTGCTGTCTCTTACCATAAACAAACCCACGGCCCACCAGAATCACTACTGCACATAAAATTAAGTTGGTAAATGATTCAGTGCTTCTCCTTAAATGAGTCTCATTATATTGAATTCAGCTATGCAAACACCAAGAAAGACATATTGAACTACCATCCATCAGAAGCTGATAACAGAACATCTACAGACCTCCCAAAATCAGACCACATGCACACATTCTCACTGACGTGTGACCATTAAGTGCAGACACACAAAAAACAGGACAGAACAGTGAAGCTGCAGATGAAAGGCTGGGATTCCAGTGGTTGAATTTCATTCCGGCTGGCTTTATGTGCCCTGACTCCGACTGGGAATTTCATTACAGAAAACCACTCCTGTGAGAGAGACAACCGCAGGTTATACATCCAATAAGGTGAGTGTGTGGATGTGAGAATTTGTGCATGTGTGTGTGTTTATTGCAGCCCCAGTGACACTCAGTAAAAATACAGGAGATGAAGGTCAGGAGAAAGCGGACCTCTCACATGCCTGTGCCAACGCAGTTTTCTAGTCTATAGTGTGAAGCGGCACACATGTCGTGTCTATCAATTTTGCCTTTCTGAATTTGCAAAGAATACAAGAAAGCATATTTGGAATACTTTTTTACACTTACTGATGTTTAACGGAATCAAATTCAAAACCTGGTTGACTTACTTTATTGAGAGGAACACAAAATAAGATATAGTAAGTAAAATTACCATATCCATTTATGACATATTAAAGATTGTATTGGTATTGTTCAATATTTGTTTATACATGATAAATTCTTCAATTTGCACATTTAGTTTACCTTTGCATCATCTGGCACTACCTTAAAGTTAAAGCTACCTTCATCTGATTGATTTTTTATGGTAGCATAGATGTATCCTTCGCTTCCTTTAATATCGCACAATCCCGTGCTTTCCATTCTGTGGCAGTTGAGCTGTTGGCGTCTGAAAGTACAATTTGGTATTTTTAGTTTACCCCCAAATAAATTGCTGGGTCTTACCTGGCCACTCCTGAAAAAAACACACTGCTTAACACATCTTTCTTTAGCAAATAGCTAAATGAAAATCAATTTTTCATATTGCTGATCGTGCTATTTCGGACTTATGTTTTGTCAACATCTGTCTACAGCACTCATTTGTTGTCACGAACACTAATCTTCATCTTCCTGGCTGCACACATCTGTGACAGAATACCGGACCCAACAAGTGAATGCGTTTTTATGTTGTTGTTTTTTTCTCCAGTTTTTGTGTTCAGTGTTTTTGCTCCATTTTAACCCCTTTGCACCATGGACTTTCCGGCAGTTCAACTCATGTGCCTTGAGCAGGTAAGGCTCTCTCAAGGAACATTTCTGGATCTCGCCCATCTGATCACCTTCCCGGATTACTGCCTGTGTATCTTCCTGGACGTCGGATTCAACACCGCCACACGTGCACAGTTATCCAGGGAGGTTCCTCGAGGGAGCTTCGCGTCATATGTGGAGTGGGTGATGGCATCCGGCAGTTCTTTGTGCACCATTGAGAATGACGCCAGCCCTACTCCCCATCCAGTGCCCAGCCAGAACCAGCAGGATTGCCAGGATCGACGACCTGAGCCCACCGCAGGTAGCGCGACAGAGACCGACGCGATGTGTGAGCTCACGCCCACAAGAGCAACTGAGGACCACATCTCCACGGAGCCAGAGCAGCGCGCGCCTGACCAGGTGTTAGAGCCGGCCAAACCATTCATCGCAGAGGGAGTGCTGGTGGACATTTGGGGTTCAGAAGAGAAAGTTACTGCATTGGACTTCAGTCTCTCCCCAGTCTTCACCCATTTATCTGTCACCCTTCAGTCCCTCGGCATCATCTCTGCCTCTCAGTGGCGTGGTAACACCTCAGGCCTGTCTGGAGCTATCTCCTCCTGGGCATGAGGAGCCCCAGACTCTGCCTGCAGCCTCAGTGCACTATGCTCTGCCTCGACCTGTCGCCCTAGCTCCAGCACCTGTGCTCCTTCCTCCCTTGACCTCGGTGTGGACCTTCGGCAAGTCGGTCTTGCTGGGCTCCCTCGGCTCGGCACGTCGGCTCCACCGAGGTCAGACAATGCTTCGCCTCCGCTGCGGACTTGCGGACCATCCGCTGCACTCTGGTCCTCCACCCCTTCTGCTACGGCTTGCTCCGCTCTACCTCAGGCTCCACGCCACCCTCGGTCACTCCAACTCACCCTCAGACCTCCGGATCCCCACCTCGCTCACGGGAGGTCATTGCTGCGGCTCCATCACGGCCTCCAAGATCTTCACCATCTCGGCTCATCAGCTGCGCGGTGGACTCCATTCTTGCCGTCATCCTCTCTGGGCAGTATTGAAAAGTGAAAGTTATGACCACATCAACCAAAAATTTCAGTTAATAATGACTTCTTATTTCTGTCAGTTTATCATATGACTGTTTTAACTACATTTATAATGCTATAAAGTTTGACAGCCCTGGTTCCCCATCCACATTGTAGCCACAAAGTATGGAAAAGAACAAAGTGAAAAATATTTTTTTCTTTTGTTTTACAGTGGTCATACAGGTTTTGAAAAACATCAGAATGAATGGATTTATATATGAACCATACCTTTAAGATGGAAGAAAGGGTATACGAGTGACCCTCTTCTTTCTCTCCTTTCCTCTTTGCTTTTTTACACCGTGGCAAACACAATCAGTCACACAAACAACAGCATAATCAGTGGCGATGATCTGACCTTCAGTTAAAGGGTCGAAGTAGGACCACATTGACAGGTTATACAAACACACATTTTTTTACACAGTACAAAACCCTAAAACTTAAATCAAGGCACAAATTCAGTGATAATGTGCAAGTTTAGAGATGTGCTATTTTAATTGCTTCTATAAAAAGACAAGCATACAGTCCCATTTACACACACACAAGAAGAAGAACAGCAGAGGGTCGTCTACTCAAGTCTGGCAGGCGTGCTGCATGCATGAGGGCTGACTAAGCAGAATATAGTCCTCCTTGCACGTCTTAGTACCTCTGAAATAAAGTATTGCCCACATATATTAAATCAATGACTATGTTTGCATTATCCCCCTGTGCTCTTCTGACCTATTGCTCTGAAACATCCCATATTATCCAACCAGAGGAAGTCTCTCATGCCTCGTCAATTCCCCACTGAGCAGAACCCTGCATATGAACAATTTTGGACTTTATCCAGAGGAGCATATTGCCTCATCCTGAAAATATATTATTTATCTGCTGAAATGAATAATACCAGGTTAGGTCATGATTCTTCATGATTAATATAAGTTTTGGCTGTTCCCTTAAACCTCTGCATTTAACACAAACCACTGCCATGAAAGATAAGATATAAGTGGATAATTGTGACTGATACCTATAAATTGATTATGTCTCTCTTTTTTTAATTGTTAAAGGGATACAATTAAAGAAAGCTTCCAAGTAAATAATTTTAAAATGCATGACATGCCATACATTCTTATGTAACAACGTCCAATCCCTTACAAAAAAAAAATATTTTATTGTAAGGTCCATCCATTAGCTCAAAAACGAAATCTAATGGCATGGTTGAAGGACTTCTGCATTAAAGCCTATTCAGCATTTCTGTTAAATTCATTTTTTGATATCTAATTTAAAATTTTAAAGTCCGTGAATAATTTTATGTGACTCCAATTTTATGTGACTTCGTTAAATTTGTTACATTTGTAACTCAACAGCTGATCATAAGTTTAGTTGTGATTTAATTTAGAATGTTGATTTCTCTTAGTACCTCTTAATTTCAAATATTCGTTCCACCTTGGGACCCGGAGTCGCAGAGACTTAATGCTCACAAAATTAGTTTAGCTCACGGACACAAATTAGTCAGTTCTGATATTGCAGAGTGAACTATTTTACCGTGTCAAACCGTCCATGCTTATGCATGACACATGTCATTTTAGTAATAGTCATGAAAGCTGCAACTTGTTAATAACAGTGATAGTCAGCTTTTGTCTGTAAAAACCAATCCTTACAGAGTCCTGGCAGCTTGGACAGTTCAGGGGGCCCAGGGCGTCGCTGGGCTCTGGACAGAGACAGAGTCTCAGTCCTGCGAGTTCTGAACTGGGCCCTTCACAGTCTCCCGTTCAAGATGTTGATGCAGAAGCGCATTTTCGAATGCATCCATCCCCAAGAATGGTTTGTAGCGACCGACCTGAAGGATGCATACTTTCATACTGGCTCAGTCTCGGGATCAGTTGTGCGAACACAGGGACATGGTGTTCAGTCAACTCAGCCTGTTGGGACTTCGAGTCAGCTGGGACAATAGCAAACTCTGCCCTGCACAGAGGATATCTTATCTCGGTATGGAGATGGATTCGATCAACCAGACTGCACTCCTCAGTGTTGAAGTGCTTAAATTCACTCAATGGCAAGACAGCGATCCCACTGAAATTAGAGCAGAGCGGTGCGTTACTGTCGCCAAACCTTCAGCCCATTCTCGGACCGTTTGTTTCTACTGGCAGGAGTTCCCCTAGAACAAGTGTCCAGAAATGCTGTGGTATTGATGGATGCCTTGTCCACTGGCTGGAGGGCCACGTACAATGGGCATGCTGTCTCGGGTCTGTGGACGGGACCTCAACTGCATGGGCACATCAACTGCCTTGAGTTGCTAGCAGTACGTCTTGTGCTGGGCCACCTCACGTGGCAAGCACATACACTGCAACCGCTGCATACATCAACCGACAAGGTGGTCTACGCTCCTTGTCCACATGTCGTAACTCGCCCCCCATGTTCTTGAGATCCACAGAAATGGCTAACCCTGTTGAGTTCCTCCGTCACCCTTGGCAGTCAAACTTTGCGGAGCATCTAATGCCAGGCCTACACTCATATGCGTGTTCATATTTAGTGGTCCCTACGGCGACCCCATGTGTATTCTTCCATGGCTACCCTACTAGCCCGTGTCTTTCCCTTGACAGAGCTCACTCTGTCATCTCTGTTAGTGTTATCCCCAGAACTAGGCTGGAAACACCTCAGAGACTGCCATATGTTGTACTAGCCTGCTTGGTTAGTCCATATGTATAACTTCCACATAACTTTCTCATTGAAGGATGTGGCTTCTGCAGCATTCCCTTTTCTGAGAAAGGCACGCTTTCCCAGCATTATCCAATATTAGATAGATGAGTGGGTCATGCGAAACGGCAGTGTTGACTGTGCTTGCATAAGCATCTCTGCCCCAAAGGTACAGGGGTTTTAGGAAGCTTATGCAGTGTGCTGGAAGGGGCCAGCAGGGCCATTTTGTTAGGGATTCCATTTTGTCGGATCATCTCTGACGTGCGTCGAGTGACCGACTGATAGGAACTTCTCGGTTACGCAGAGGTGTCAAAAGTACTCCCATTCATTACTCAAGTAGAAGTATAGATACTAGGGTTTAAAAAAAGTATCAACTCAAGCTTTTTACTCAAGTAAAAGTGCAAAAGTACTGGTTTTAAAACTACTTAAAGTATAAAAGTAAAAGTAATGTAAGGAGAAAAAATGCCATTAAGGACAAAAGCTTAGGCCACAGGGGCCTTCAGTGCATTACCCCACAGGGGCCTATAGTGCACTACCCCACCTCCTCAAAAGCATTTTTCTAAAGGCCATAATTACTAAAATGTTATATTAAAATGTTAATGTTGAAAAATTTGGGATGCACTAGGCTACCTGTTTCAGCATATATATACCCATTGAAAATGAATGCATAGTACAATGCAAATATACCAATATGTAATTATTATTTAAACCATAAGTAATTTCACTCCTGGCAAATTGTTAAAAAATAAACGTGTGCAAACATGTTATAGGCTTGTTGTAGCCAGATAAGATGGCGCTACTGCAACACGCGTCGCCGCAAATGAGTAGCCTACACTCACACACAAATGGGCATAGTGAAACTAAAAATAAGTCTTAGATGCTCAGAAACACATGGCGTGCGTCTCAATCAGCTCCCTATTTCAGTAGTCGGGGGCACTGATCCACGGGAACCCGCCCAATCTGGTAACACCGTGTGTGATTTGTGCTCTGAATCATGTGCAGGGAAATGGATCACGTAGTAACAAATAGGGAGTTGGAATGGTATATGTTTACACTTCTCATCCAACCACAATCACATTCACAATATCCGGATGACGCGATTTATCTGCATAGTTTTTTTTTTTTAAACAAGCTGAAAAGAAATAGGAGTAACGAGGCTATTTTTAAAAAGTAAGGAGTAGAAAGTACAGATAATTGCGTGAAAATGTAAGGAGTAGAAGTAAAAAGTAGGCTGAAAAATATTTACTCCAGAAAAGTATAGATACCCAAAATTTCTACTTAAGTAAGGTAACGTATTTGTACTTCGATACTTGACACCTCTGTGGTTACGTATTGGTAACACTCGTTCCCTGAAGGTAAGTCCCGTCGCCAAACCTGCTGTACCTTCGTTGCAACCGCTGTGTAACCGAGACGTTTGTCTCTTTTCTCTGACAAACTATGATATCTAGCATTCTACCTCACCCCATGGAGAATCAACCTGCCTGTTTGCTGAAAAATGCTGTCTACATCTTTCCTTGTTTAACCATGACAAACAGTCTCTCCAAACAAGTCACACTTTTACTCTCCATCTTCATTCTTCATATCAAAACATAATTATCAAGAAGAACAGGGTTCTGAAAACATGGATCTTCGTTAAAGCAGATCCCAACTCATTATAACGCTCTCTGCAAACCATCTTTAGACTGGCTAAAAAGTGAGAGGTTTAATTTTGGGGTGTTTTCTAAGAATACTACAAGCACTAGAATGATACAGCCAACCACTTGTCAGCTTAAAATCATGCAGAGAAATCTCCTTAGTAGATGTGAAAGCTAGGAACAAGTTCAAAGAATTGCGTTTTTAATCTTATATTATTAATCACCAAACAGCCAGGGGTAATGCAGACCGAAGCATAAATTCCCCATTCAAAGCACATTTATCTTTCAATTACTGCAGGAGTGAGTATGAATTTGTAACAGTACATGATTACACTGCAGGTCATGCTCACTCTCAATGCATAAATATAAACTGGGAATGAACATGGCAATTTCCATTCCACTGTTTATTATCAGACTAATATAAAGTTGTTCTTAGTCTTATGGGACTGAACATGTAGCTACAAAGAGAATGTGACCGTGTGTGTTGTAAAACCACTGCTGTCGTGTTTAGGCACTTTAACGTGGCTCATCAGAGTGTGCATTGAATATGAAGCAAATCACTAATGAATTACTGCCAAAGATTATTACAAGGTTTATTAGTATCTACAGCGTCCTCCTCAATGCACTTTTGCTTGAAACCTTTGTACTGGTTCACAGGAATGATGCAATAATAGCTCACAAAGACTGTCTGTGTCATTTAAACAAATTAGGTGTAAAAGCGAACAAAATGAAAGGAAAAGTTATAGTCGATCTGAACTTAAGATCATTTACACCGAAGAGGGACTCCATTATCTTTTAATCTTTCCTAATCTCTTCTTGGCCATGTCTTCTCAGAGTTCTCTGAATAAATTGGTGCAGCTACATTATTACACCCACTGCCACCAGAGATAATGAGCTCAAATAATTGCTGGAATTCATGTCTAATCAAATGTCTTTTTGATGGGAGGGAGGAATGAAGACTGAAGTGAAGTCTCCAGGCATTTATCATGATTTACACATTTTGATATTTTGATATTATTACAATGACTAAACTTAGATACATAAATAGATGTTTAAACAAAGCTATTGATTATTTTTTGCTCGCAACTTGTTTCAAACTTACAATCATAATAAAGCAGAATCCCTGATGTTTACACTTCATTCTAATTGTTACAATCATTATAATTTAAAAAAGGCTGATGAGAGAGTCTTTCAATTATTAGTCTAAGCTTTTCACTCTTAAAAATAAAGTTTTTCTACAGGCAGAACCTTTTAAAACATAGACATTTTTATTCTCTAATTGTTTAGAAAACATCTATATTGGTGCTTCAAAGAACCCAGAAACCAAAACATCTGAAGAACTTTTTGAATCTCCAAAGAGCCATACAGTACCATTCAAAAGTTCAGAGTCAGATTTTTTTATGGTTTTGAAAAAAGTTTAAAAAATACAGTAATATTGTGAAATGTGACTGCATTTTCTATTTTCTATTATCATATATATTAAATCATAATTTATTTCTGTGATGGCAAAGCTGAATTTTCAGCATCATTACTCACATTAGGGGAGAGCGGGGCACAACTTAATGCTTTTTGACTTTCTCAGTTTGTGTAAATCCACTTGAGGTCCAGAGTATTTATTTTTCCCCACATTAATTTCCCACATGTCTAGTCCAATTATGTGGTTTTGTTTCATTAATACAGTGTATGCTTTTTTCTTGATTTACCCCAAAAATGGAAAGAATGTGACAACATGCCCCATAGGTGGGGTTTATTGTAACATGTGAGGGGGACACTGTAAAATTACCAAATGACAACTTACAAACTAAACAAACAAACAAGACAAACTAAAATATTTTGTCAAAAAAAAATTCAATTATTAACTTTTTTTAATAATGGCATTTTTAATATTTGACAATAAACACATTGCTAAATACAGCTATACAGCATAGTTAAAAACATAATAATTAATAATTTCTGAACATTGACTCTCAGTCATTATTCACCTTTTTCTCATGGTTTCTCAATAGAATTCATAAAAGTATAGAATACAGTATCATAGTTCTAATAGGGGCTCATTGCAACACAGTGTTACAACGCACCCTATACCTGCGCAGCAATTTTTTTCTCTAAATAATGTTGATATGGCAACTAGTAATCCACTAAGTTTCGTCATCCGGGCATGTGTGGAAAGTTTTACACCATGCTTGTTAACTAACCCTGCATTCACCCAAAAATACAGGAAAATACAGAGTTTTAGTTTCAGTACATTAAACTACTATATAATGTTGAAAGTGAAATAATGCAATGGGGAAATATTTGTGGGTCCTGATAATGCCAAATTTTATATGACCAGTAAAAAGTGGCCACATTATTTTAAATATATCTAGTCAGTGACAGAGTGCAAGCATATTCGTCTACAATAAATCTGTATTTTCAGCTTCAGAATCAAATATATTTTTAGTCTGGTGTCATCACTGTCCTGTGCATTGGGTTACCAGCACCAACTCCAAGGCTATTCATTTCCACCCCCAATGTATTACCAAATTTAGCATTTTAGTCAACAGTACATTGTTTTGTTAACCTTTTATGTCTTGGAGTACCATAATAATATGGCATCGTGAGTTCAGTATCGTGTATTGAATTGTGACATGAATTGAAAGAATAGCATTTATTTGAAATAAAAAATTTAAAAAAATTAAAATGTAAACGTCTGTCACTTTTAATCGATTTAATGCACCCTTTCTGAACACAAGTGTTATTTTTTTTTTCCCAAAAAAGAAATCTTACTGACCTCAAATTTTAGCATGGTAGTGTATATGATTCATCTCAAGAACTCTATGTTGAAATGATTCATTTTGATGTAGGTCATAAAGTTTGTTGCCGAACCTATTTCTCTAGTCCACTGTGATGGACTTAATAACTTATGTGGATCAGGAAAGAAAGAAGGAGGTAATAAAAAATAGAAGAAAGACTTTAACAACATGAACAAAAAGAATGGAAATCAGCTTCGTTATTTAAAGACATTATAAAAAAAGAATTAGGAACAAGCCATTCTAAGTGATTTTCTTCAGTGATCCTATCAGCTATGAATAGGTGACATTAAAACGGAAGGCCTGTTGTGTGCCAAAAAAAATTTAACAAAGGGAGAAAATGAAACAGCTTAGCTCAACACCAGCAACTTTCACAGAACGTCACAAAACAAAACGTATTGTGAGTGATTCCAATAACAAAAAAACAGAGATGATCGGCTAAGACTTAAACACAAGGAGTATGTGTGTGCAAATCTATGTTCGTGTGTGAGGCAGTCTTAACGAGAGACATCCTTCCAGAGCCAGGCAAGGGACAAAGCTGATTTCTCATTCACTGATTCACACACTCAAATCTCTCTGGCACATCTCTAGCTCAGCTTCCTGGCACAAAACTATAGTGTGCTTGTGTAGATTTCATTGACATTGAGTTATCTCTCTTCTTACGTTGATATAATGGATGGAAAATGTGCTTGTGTGTGCTAAAATGAATGCTTCTGTGTGTTAAATGATCATGTTTGTTGCTGTATGTATGTGTTGGGGAGGTAATAGTAAGGCTGTCTGTTAAGATTTATTAATATTAGTAGAAGAGCAATGAGGCCTAATGTGACAGGAGGTGATAGGAAGGGAAAGTAAATGTCAGCCCTTGTTCGCACTTACCCACAATGCTCTATTCTCATCCAAAGTGACACTCATCTATAATGCACAGCATATTTAATAGTGTCTCATTGTTCATTCAAACTCTATTTTCTATCAAAGGAATTTTAAGAAGAATTTCAGACCACGGTTCGAATCAATGATGATTTATTTTGCACTCTTTTCCTCTCTGTGTCATTGAAATAAGCAATAAGTTTGAAAGTGTATCTGAGAGAGATAAAGAAGTTTATACTAGGAAAAGCGTCAAATAAATGGAAAAGAAAATGAAAGGGATTGGTCCTTCCAAAAGTAAATATGTGTCATTATTCACTCATGTAGTGAGAAACTTGAATGAATTTCTTAGATGTTATCCTGGCCACTCTTTTTCATATCATAAAAGTGAATAAGGACTGGAATCTCTAAAATTAAAAAGCATGATGGCAACACTGCGTAACACTAAAATTTAAGCAGTTATTGCCACTGACAATCCTCCCCTCCCTTTAGCCAGCCTGGTCTTATTGTTAATACATAGGTATTAACGTAGCATTATTACGTTTATACAGCTAAAAAACGTAAAATATTTACGAATCCATCATGAAATCTTATTTTAAGAATATGACTCTTTATACGAGTAAAGATTCTTTTTTTTTATTTTTTATTTTTATATCAAAGATATCTGTATAATTTCCCTTTTACCATTTTATGGATTAATGTAAGATTCCTTAACACTACCCCAAACCTAAACATACCAATTGTATACAGAATATAAAGAGAATAAAACGTAGAAATGTGTTGGAAAATAAAATTTTTATTAACAATATAGCATTAAAAAGATATTTTAAACAGCTAATCCTACACCTTTCCCTAAACCTACCATAACCATTTATTAAAACATAAAAGCATAAAAGACAGAACAATGTAATCACAGTAATCTATTTATTGCAAAAATGTCAAAAGCGCTACCAAAAGTAGTTCAAATGAAGATGTGTTGCAGTCACATTCCTCTCGGTTGTATATAATATTTTGTATGAGGTAAAGAAAAGAATGTAAATTATTAATCAATGAAAATATTAATCCGGCTTCACTCCGTGAAGTTGCGTTTTCCATTTCAAATACAAATCAATTGAAACATGGCATGTCACAATCTGAGAATGGAGATGAAGATCACAGGATAAAGGGCTCAATTTGGATTTGTTCCTCACAAACATATGGATTATAAAGATCTGGATTACACTAACTAATAAAATTGTTGTGTTTTGTGAATTTATGTTGTGTTTTGGTGTCATGATCTTATGATCGCCAGTTGCTGAATAGGTGACAACGCCTTTTTACATTTTACAGCAAACAACAAGCTAAATACTACAAAATGGATAAACGATTGCAGAAATTGTTTTCATCTTAAAGGGTTACTTCAGCGATTAGCATTAAGCTTTGTATCAGTAGAAACCCAGGAGTATAGTAAAATTATCGTACTTTCCCCCCTCATATGACCCTGAGACGAGAGAATTATGTATTTTATTTCTGGAGTTTTTGTCCAGAGGCTAAAGACTACAGCCAGTAGGAGGCGCTATTTCCGCATGTTTTCAATATTGCACTCACAGCGTCAGCGCCGCTCGAGCTGCAGAGATTCATGTAAACGGAGCGGTGGAGAGCAAAGTGAGTGTTTCAACTTTTAAAATTAACTTCCTATGAAAGTTAAGCTTCCAAAGACATGAACTGAAAATGCGCCAGACTGATCATGCGCTGTGAATTCGGCCGCACCCGCAAATCCCCCGCTTACCTCAGCTCATGTGATGAATGTAATCCGATCCTGCTGCGTTTGTGCCGTGACGCTCAATCGGCTCACTCACATTATATCGAACAGACACGTTCAGTTTTTAATTGTAGTGTCTCTAACTGAACTGATTTTTTTGAAAATGAACGCGGTGGGGAAGTGATCCAGTAATCCAGTAGCCGGTGCCTAGAGTAGGAGGGCAGCGAAGTGCATTCTGGGAATTGTTGTCTTTCATCCCCATGAGACAAAAATACATTTTCTGTGTTTTCTCAGTCTAGAAGGCACCAAATTCAAAAATAATTTCACATTTCTACTACATTAATGACCCAGTTTAAATACAGATTCACCTTCCCAGCGCTGAAGTACCCCTTTAAGGTTTTCAAATGCAGTCTTCTTTAACATTATCTAATCATCCGAAATGAGTTTGTAGCAGAAGTCACGAACGGAGCAAAGTTTTATTTTATATTAACAGATTAAAAATTTGATTAAAAATACATTTAATAAATGTGACTGAAAACATCTATTGATGTGACTATTAAATACAATAGAAAAAAACATTAATGCCACGATTTTAATATTCATGCATGGGAGCCGGTACACTTACTCACACTTTACGTAAAAATACACGCGTATTCTCATGAGATCACGTTGGTTTAGCTGTTAACAGTTAAAAACATTCATGTATTGTTGCTTTAAAGAACCCATACACTATCCCACAGTATCCCATCCTGTTCGAAACGCCCACACCAAGCAGGACTCGAACCTGAGTCCGTCGGCATGAGAGTCGGACGCTCTAACAAAGAGGAGAAAGGTTGCAACCTCTAGTGTCAGTCGCGTGTCTTGAGATCAGAGGAGTGAGGTTTACTCGCACACCAACTACTAGCTGGCCTCCGTTACACTGAGAACCATATGATTAATCATCGAGTGAGTAAGACTTCCAGAACTAGATCCGTCAGATTTGTGAAAGAATCATCGATACCAGTTGTGTGAACTGATCAACCAATTAATCAAAAAGAGTTTAACATCCATATCATTCACTTTCTTTATACGCACAAAAATGGCCAGGATATTTTCAAAAATGCACATTTTTATGTTACACAGAAGAAAAAGTCATACAGGTTTTTGAAAAAAGTTCATTTTTAGGGTGAACTGTCCCATTTAATGTCTCCCTTCACCTGTATTCACCCTATCATGTGCTAAAATCAAGACATCATGGCGATTTATAACAGCATAATCCAGATTTCTCCTCGTCCAAAATAAGGCGTATTTGCTCTATCTTTCTCTCTGTTAATTCTTTCACCAAAAAGTGAGTATATTTTCGACCATGATTTGCTCGCCTAACAAAGAGGGCCTAGTAGGCAAATCCCCTCAGGGCTGCTAGCATGATTATGAGAATTCTGGGACTCGAGAGATTGAAGTGGAAGCATTTCAGCTGTCCATTAGGAATTTCCCATCTGGACACAAACCCAGCACAGCTGCAAAGTATAATCCTGAGAGTAGTACGCAGGGGGTAGATGAGGTGAATTTGGTGGGATGCTGTGATTAAGTGTATTTTGAATGACAAGAAAGAGAGGTAACATGAACAAGGATACAATGTGTCTTGTCACTGTTAATCACTATTATATGAAGTTATATGAAAGAGCTTATTCATCCAATCCTGTCAAGGACATGTAAGTGCCTTCTTCACAACATTTCAATTCATAAAAAAAACTGAATTCTCTATCTATTGATAAAGTATTCAACGAGAGATCTTAAAGCGACAACAGAGATTCATGAGTCCCTCCATAATGGACAGAACATCAAATCCGTTAACCTGCACTCAACAATTAAATGAACTTGTGAAATAGTTAAATATAGTGCAAATTATGAACTAAACTGATTATTTTCCATTGTATTTATGATTAACAGATACTTCTGGGTTTAAAAAAGAGGGAAAGCTTTGATTTAACTATTAATAGGCTCATTAGAGCAAATGTAGAAGTGACATTGTGGTACTTGAATAAGGCCGATATATTGCTAGGCTTCCATTATTTAATAATGCACAACAAATAACATGTCATGTAAAAACAAATGGATTTAGTTCTGTAATAGACTTTCTTTTCAAAGTACATCTTGTGACCATTTAAACAACAATTTAACAATTGGTAACACTTTACAATAAGGATCTGTTTGTTTTTAGTTAATTACATAAGTTAACGTTAGCTATCAATGAAAAATACTTAATGTTAATTTAAACATTTAGGCCTACCGATACATTATTAAAATCAAAAGTTGTATCTACCTGAGTATCTACTAACTATAAACAGTTATTCTTAAGAAGTTATTCACACATATTCTTCAGAAGCTTAAAAGTTAACAGCTGGACGTTCATAATCTAATAATAAGCACAGCAGGAAACGATTGATCCACCATGAAAGCAGCCCATGTGTGCATGGACCATGAGAGGTTCACGTCTGCCTGACATTAATGTTAACATTTGTGCATGACATGATAATCTAATTATGTGTGATGTATTCGATAAGCATAACAAGACATCCTTGAAGATGGGCACGGCAGAATTGACCAATCAAAGCACAGATGAGAACAGTCAGTGAATGTCAAGCAGAACAGATTGCATGAAGGTATAGCTCACCTAAAAACACTGAGCCGCTGTTCAAAATGTTGCGTTTGTGCAGGGTTTTTCCCCCACAGAAGAACAGAAAAAACATCTACAGGGACCACAGTCTCCATGAGCAAAACGCTCAATTCATAACATATTAACAGAAGTGCAAAAAGGTTCCTAGGCTGATTAGAAGATTAAAGGGGTGTGTGGGTTTGCTTGGCATGTATTTTGAGGGCAAAATTGATGACATTCAGGAGAACTTTATATATATTATACATTTATACAGAATATTTTTTTCTAAAAATGAAAATGAGGAATTAGATCAGTAGCATTTAGTAGAGAAAGCTGAGTAATTGAATTAACCGGGTTTTGAATAATTCCTCTTGCATTCTATCTATTTGCTCATTAAATGGATTTGCCATGGATAATTGAACCTTCTTCTCCAAAATTAATCAATTTGGTTGAAACGTCGCTTCCGCTGTTGCGTGGTGCATCTCTTCTCCTAAAAAATGAAATCTTTGTCTTACTTCATCAATTACACAATAACAGAAAACAATAAAATGGCGCCAATTATGTTATAATTACCCTCTGCCTCTCCTCCTTTCTTTCTTGCCATGCTTTTGGGTTTCGTTGTATAGCCAAATTCCACCCACAACACAATGAAACATACAGAATATTTATACAGAATATTTTTTTCTAAAAATGAAAATGCTTAGTCTCAGGGTTAGTGTGTAACAGTAATTACAACAACCCAATCCCAATAAAACGTTATAAGTTGGCAATGTTTGTTTGAATTCCTACGATTACATACAAAAAAGCACCACTAAAACTGTGGCGTTCATAAGAATAAATGATTCCTTATGAATTTGCCAGCAAATTCACCAAAACATAAAATAGTTATGAATTGCCACGAGAGTTTATGTATATTATCTTCACATAAAAACAATCAAAGAAAAACAGTGTGTATAGCGTTTGGAACAGGGGTGTCAATCTCAGTTCCTGGTCGGCCATTCTACAGCAGAGGCTGTGTCTATCTCCACCTATACCCTTAAATAAGGCACTATTTGAAGGGACAGCCATTTTTAGTGGTGTTCGAAACCATAGTGGACATTATTGAGTGCACTCATATAGCAATACTCATATATCACTCATACACAACCCGATGTACACTCAACGGCTAGAGTACCCATAATGACGGTTGTGCCGCATCTGACCAGAAGACTGCGCCTCCAGCTGAAACATCCATCCATTTTTCAAACCGCAGGTCCAATGTGGATACAGCGTAATATCATACAGGTATAAATTCCTTTTTAATTGATTATTAAATTACAGTTTATACATTCTAGTTTCCATGACAGAGTTCAAGATATATCTTTTCATTACTACTGTAGCTGCCAGTTTATTAAGTTTCAAATAATTATTAAACAGCAAGCACTTACTCTGCAAAAGCGGCAGCCCCTCAGGCGCACTCAGTGTCCGAATTCGCTCACTCGTTTTCCTTCACTTCCTCAAGTGAACTGTATTAGAGGAGTAATAGGGAATAGTGAATGAGGGTATGGGGGCATTTTTGAATACAGCCCAGATCTTCAAGATTACTAGAAATTTCCAGGCAGGTGTTTTGGAGCTGGTTGGAGCCACACTCTGCACGACAGTGGCCCTCCAGGAGCAGAGTTTGACACATGTGCCCTAGTAATAATACATTCCAAGTAAATACATTCGAGTTATCACAAAAAGAAGTAAGCTAAATCCATGTTTTAAAGGTGCCATAAACTGGCTTTTTTCATTTTTTTATACTGTTGTCTGAGGTCTACTTATGACGTCTGCGTGGTTTTAACATTCAAAAACATCATAATGAATAAGTAACAGGCTATTTTCTACCCTGGTTTTGAGGCTCTCTCAAGACACGCTCGGTTTTTAATGGGCGTGCCGCACTGAAGACTTGGAAGTAAACGGCCACGGCTAGGATTGGATAAGATTTGCATATGACACACGCTGTTCAAATATCAAGTCAAGAGAGTGAACAACGCAGATCAAGAAAGGAATGTTATTTCACTATTAAAAATTCACCGGCCTGCCGACGGGCCGACGAGTAATCTGTAACAATGCAATACTATCACATATAAAAAAACATGTTTTACTCACATAAGTGTGTTGCACCATTCCTGTCGGATCCAATATAGAAGGTACAGCATCTCAATATGTCTGCAAATCCAGTCTCGACCTGCATCTTATTTACAAACGATTATCTTGCTATCTTCGGCATGTTTATTGCTCTGTAGCGCGATCCGTTTAGTTCCACGAGTCGGTGGGCGGGGCTACAGAAGCAGGCATACACATTTATCTGTAGAGGCGGCGTTTTCCTGTTCTATTACGTCATTGATCAGTATATATTTGAGAGCTGTAGTTTGCTGGGCCTGGTGTCAATAAAGCTTTTCTTTGACTAACAAGGAAGTTTTCAGCCCTGAAACTATATACTTATATTAAAGAATATTCTTGTATTACTATGACCTTTAATATATCAAAGGGAAAGTTGATTTCTCAATTCATCACACCTTTATATCAAATTATAAAAGACAAATGTATCTTACAAAGACATTCAAACATGATGATTTCCAGTAAAGTCATGGTTCTGTTCTGAATGTCTATAAAACTGTACAAGAAAACATACCTTAGCATAAGGAATAAAGAATATTGAACATTTCTAGCATTCATTTCTAATATAAAGCCTGTCTGTGAAACATCTATGAAACCGTTTTGAAAGGGAAAATCTGAGATATTATTGTCATACACTCTGTAAGGTCTTGTTCTTAAAGGAAGCTATATTTATCCCTGCTCTTTATTTCAAACAGCCATCATTAAAGAACTAAAGTTCATGATCATATAATGGATAACTTTGTTGGAAATGTACAATGCAGTTGATGGTTCTGCTCAATGTAATGCATGTAGCAATATTTGCATGACCAATTAAGCTACCAGATTTCTGCAAAGGTCAGTCCCAACAAGGTCACCGCGTGGGGTCACAGGGTTAAAACACTTAAAGTGTGCAATTAACCTTGTGCAGGGAGAAAGAAAGAGTGATACACACAGAGAGTGCGTGAGAGAGAGATAGAGGAATGTAAGAGGGAAATAATTATGCTAATGGAGAGGAATTAGATCAGTAGCATTTAGTAGAGAAAGCTGAGTAATTGAATTAACCGGGTTTTGAATAATTCCTCTTGCATTCTACCTATTTCCTCATTAAATGGATTTGCCATGGATAATTGAACCTTCTTCTCCAAAATTAATCAATTTGGTTGAAACGTCGCTTCCGCTGTTGCGTGGTGCATCTCTTCTCCTAAAAAATGAAATCTTTGTCTTACTTCATCAATTACACAATAACAGAAAACAATAAAATGGCGCCAATGATGTTATAATTACCCTCTGCCTCTCCTCCTTTCTTTCTTGCCATGCTTTTGGGTTGCGTTGTATAGCCAAATTCCACCCACAACACAATGAAACATTATTGCCAGAATAAATATAGTTTATTTAATAGTGTGAGATGAGAACATATTTTAGGTGGCTTCGTGTAGGTTGCTGTATTTTACAATGGCATAGCTCCATATTGGCTGGATTTTGCCACCCTCATTCTGTCTGCTATTGTCTGTCTTATACATTGTTCTATTGTTTCTTTCCTCTGCCACACACACACACACACACACACACACACATTTAGTCCCAGCAGGAACTGTCAGATGTTTTTCTTGCCCACATCTGTGATACCTTGTAAACATGAATATTCTTTATACATCTGACATGCTTTCGACTCCCTTTCTTTCAATCCAATTCAACTCAATTAAGATTTACTGGCATGCATGATAATTGGAGAAAAGCACTGGTTATATACACAGCTTCTGCAAAAAAGAATAGGCCTTCAAAATCGAATGAACTTATTGTCAGTACACCTACATAGTTATTTTCTGTAAACTTTCTTTTGCAATATGATAATTTGCTATATAACAAAAGAGTTTAATCATAGACAATGGCTTTTCTTAAATAAATGCATAAATAAAAAGAGTTCTTGTTTTTGAATAAGCAATATTAAGGGGTTAGTTCACCAAAAAATAAAAATTCTGGAATAATTTATTCACATACTTGTAAAAGTTTCTGTAGAGTAATACCGGATGAGAGAAGGATGGCAATGACGAAAGGGTGTTTGTAAATTCCAAGCTTAAAAAAAAAACAAAAATATAATGAAAATAATCCATACAGACTTCTACAGCCATGCGAAGGCTTTAGTTCACCCAAATCATTAATTACTCACCCTTATGTTGTTACAAACCCATAAGATGGATCACAAACTAAGATATTTTTGATAAGTGCTTTCTGACCCCTCCATAGACAGCAACTTTATTACCACTTTCAAGGCCCATGTGACGACAGTGGTTCATGTTATGAAGCATAGAGAATACTTTTTGCACATAAAAAAACCCCCAATTATTTTTCAATCAACAATTTCTTAAAACAATTTTTCTTGCGCTTGTGTGCTGTGTTTACTACTGGTAATTAATACATTTTGGGTGAACTAACCCTTTAAGCCGTTATTCCCTGAAAATCTCTCCTTTAAAAAAATCTTCCCTGAAAATCTGTGAAGATTGTGGAAAATTTAGGCCTTGCCTCTCTGCGTTATAAGCAATTACTTTGTAGACAGCGTTTGTGCATGAATGCACTTCAGAAAACTGATTTAACGATCTACACCAAAATAGAGTGAGCTTTAGTGAGAACTAAACAAATATTTAATTACTACAATAGTAGGCCTACTTCTTGCCAGAAACATGACATCATAAGCCAAAATGTGTCCGTGTTAGTCGAAAATACACATTTACACACAAACTGACCACCAACCACATATTTCAGGCATCTTCTTTTTTTCTTTTTTCTTTCTAGCTCAACTGTCACAGAATGGAAAGCATATGATTTGTGGGATATCAAAGGAAGCAAAGGATACATGCTGCCTTCAAAAATCGATCAGATGCAGGTATGTCAGGAGACAGGAAGTGAAGCTAGCAGTGTATTCGGACGGTCCTTTTGTGCCTTCCTACCAAAGGCAGTATTTCCAGTTCTCGGACGAAGCCAAGAAGTACCCGTAACTTCATTGGTTCTTCTCACCTGAATCAATGCGGCAAATTTGAATGCGAGTAAGTGCACACGAGGTGAATGTTAGGAACTACGCCGCAGTGCAATACCTCCCTAGATCCCTAGGGTCGCGCCCCACTGATGACAGATAGGTTGACAATGCCCAAGCAGTTTATTTGACATTCATTTTGCTGTTTGTGTCATCCTATTTAAACTGTAAAATGAACTGCAAAAATAATAAGTAGAGATATTTTAGCTACTATTTTATCATTATGAATAAAATCAGATTAATTGCTTGTGTGTGTAAAATAATCTTTGTGCAATATCTGATTAAAAGTCCAGAGGTGTTGTGTTCAGTGGAATACAGCTGAATCTGAATCTGAGTGAGAACAGAGAGGAACCAAAATATTTATTATAATTTTGTGTTGATGTTTTAAATACATTTATATATGCACATGCAACTTTATTAGAATATTAAAATAAACAGAAGGCTGATTCATGAGTTTTGAATTTGTGTGTTTAAAAAAAAAATACATTCACATCACACAGACACACACACTGACTCATATTTTATGATATTGCTGAGATCGCTTCTGAAATTGGGTCTTTTCTAAAAAAAAAAAAAAACCCTATCAGAGGTTCCTGTGGATCGTCCATGGCAGTAGAAAAAGAAACTCTGACAAGTGTAGGAGTTTTTGGAATTCACAGTACACACACTCAAAAAAATGATTCAAGCCCTTCTTAGATATGACACATTTATATTGTTTTCACTTTATTTAAATATATCTAATTAGGATGAATACTTATATAAATTTAACAAGTCTAACGTAAAATATATAAACAGCTTCATCAATGAGATTTATTTTAATTCGATGAACTCATATTAATTTTGGTTTTGGAGCGCGCCATTTGAGCATGCGCATAACAAGCTCAGAGAATGGAAAAGAACAAGCTCACGTGTGGCCACCATTTTCTCATCTGGTGCGGCGAGGATGGTGCTGCAAGGACTGTTAAGGCGTATTCCTTATTGGTAAGTATTATTTTTTTTGTTTTGTTTTTGTAGTAAAGAATTTACCTCACTGTCAAATAATGTGTATAGGCCTATCGTAATTCTGAGTGAACAGCTGTGAAAGTTATGCGAGGTGGATTGTTCAAAGTGCGTATGATCGTTTTGGCGCCGTTTATTTGTTGCTGCGTCACCGAATTGGTGAAATGTTCTCGATCAAATTTGACCTGATTAACACGAAAAATAACACATTTAGACATATAAATTAATCGTGTAAGTGAGATGTTCATTATTTCTCAATCTTCAAATGACTTTAAGCCCTGTGTGGGAAAATACACGAAAACTCGACCCAAAAATAATTGTATGGATCCCTTAACACTAACCCCAAACCTAAACATACCAATTTTATACAGAATATAAAGAGAATAAAACGTAATGGACAGAATGTGATGGAAAATGACGATTTTAGTAACCATATAGCTTTAAAATAACGTGAACAAAGTTAACAAACACAGAATTAATGACCACAAATTCATAGATTTAATTATAAAAAATGAACAACAAAGTCAACAATTAACACAGAACATAGTTAACAACAAACACAGAATTAATGGATAAAAAAGACCTATTGCTACAACATGTTGCTGCTCCTGCTGCCATGGCGCCCTCGATCCTCTCCTGTCCGCCGAAAGGCTATCCACCGTGTCTCGGTTCAAATCAGAAGAAAAAAAACATATGTTGCGGTAGGCTACATAAATCGCGAAGTATAAAAATATAATCGTTTTATTTCCCACTGACCTCACTTTCAGAAGTGTCGCTTAACTGTGATAAGATCTTAAGGATTTTGATTGTGATAGAGCTGAATACAGTTCCGTCGGGCAGTGCGGCCGGTTTGCCATAGCTGATCAGGATAACGTTACACCGGCGACAGCCACGTCGTCCGTAGAAGCGAATGTTCACCGGTCCAAAAGTGTTGAACGATCGTACCTCAACACAGATGAAACGATCACGAAACCAAACACGTTATTAACGCAAATAACAGCCTGTGTACTGCTATCTAAGCAAACATCATTTCCCTTGCACGTTTAAGTAATAGACAGTAAATTAGAATAAACACATACAAATAGATGTACATAATAAACACATACAAACGTACGTGTGGTAGCCAGCTCGTCAGATAAATCTGCGTTGAAAGCTTGGTTTGGTGATTTTTTTAAATAATTTTTTGGCGCTTCTGCCTGAAGTCCGTAGTACGGATGTGGACCGTATCTGCAAGACGACAGTCAAGCGAGACCTAACGTTCACTTGGCGCTGTCGTAAAACGGAGCTCAAACGGACCTGTGCTGTAACGGACATAGCATCACAAAATGTTGCTGTATAGTTTTTAAACACTGATAATTTTGCTCAGCTTAATGACAATGCATTTATCTCATGCTCTAGACATAAAAAAAAAATGCAGACAGGTAGGCCTAAGCATGTTGTTTTGAAAATGTTTATTCCACGGAGTTCTTCACACAGTTTGAGAAAGTATTTCGTTTGTGGTCCACATCAGGTAGTCTATGTCAAAACAGTGTTGGCTCAAATCCGTTTTGCAGATATGGGCCAGAGCAGTTTTTAGCCCTTGTTTAAATGCAGTCGGCTCAGATATGTATCACAGATTCGGGCCACACCAGTGTAGCCTATGTGAAAACTGTATCGGCTCAGATTTATATTGCAGATCTGGACCAAATCAGTGTCAGACACAGCTAATGTCTTTCGGTTACCTATGGGAAAAGTGATCTGGGCCAGATCTGTAAAATGATATAAATACTGAGCTGATGGCAGTGTGAATTTTTTTTTTCTAAAAATGTTCTTATTTATATTACAATTAGTGTAGTATTTCAGGTTAAAAAAGAGAATTCCAATGCAACGAGGCAAATTAGAGTCATTTTGTGGCTGGAAAATAAAAAAATTAATTTGTAATGCAATTACCCACTATAGGTACCTGTATGGCTCTTTAATATAATACATATTTAGACATGATCAAACACTAGATTTCTTTAAATGTGAAATTGTAAAACGTTAATAACTTGCATTCTATTATTTTATTTTTAATTATACTTTTATAAGTGAATATTAATGAATGCAAGCTAACGTAATTTAACCCAAGAAAAGTTTAAAATAGTGCTAAAATTTTTTCCTTATATGTACAGTAGGCTATATACTTAAGAATTGATACAATTTAACCCCGCCCCACCACAAATTAGTTTCTAATCTGTAGGAAACACTCATTTAACATGATCTACTCATCTGAAATGAGTCTGCAGCAGAAGTCACAAACAGAGCAAAATGTTATTTTATATTAAGTAGATTAGTAAAATCATGATAAAAAACATGATGTGACAATTGAATACAATAGAAACAAAACATTAATGCCATTTTAAATTAGTTTAAAAAAAATTAATTACTTGTGAGAAGTGTCATAATAAGTTAATTAATTTGGTAAAATAGATCCATGTAAACAAAAGACATATTTTCATAGTATTGGTACTGGTTCCTATTCCTAATCGACATCATCTTTTTTTACAGTTTGATGAACATCACCAAGGAACCAGAAACCTCCTAGTTATAGTAAGTCATATACAAATAATGTGATTTACTTGTGTCATTTGTTAAATATTGTATCTAATAATACTTTTCTATTCTTTTTAGGATTGTGAATGTGGCAGTGCAAAGAATGCCCATCGAAACTAGCTAGCAGGTATTTGTTGCTGCAGCATTTTAGGCAGACTCATGTGTGTTTTAGGAGCAGTTCTCACTATCCATGTCCATACACAGATTGCCCATGCACGTTTAGTACATGGAGTAAGCTTCTTAATCACACATACAAAAAACATGCTAAACAGGATACTCCAAAACCAGAAAAAATAACCACATTCCCGTGTCATGTGTGCTTATGCAAGGAGCTAGCAACAGAAAGAGATTATTTTCTACACATTAATGGACATCTCAGGCATAATGAAACAGTTCAGTGTATGTTTGTAGGATGTGCATTTGAAAGTAATATTTACAGCACATTTAACACCCACCGATACAGGAAACACAATCCACATTCATTGAAAGACTTCAAAGCCATTGCCATTAGTTCAAGTCATCATTTGTGTCAGTCAGACAATTCTGTAGATGGGCCAGCAGAGTCTGTGGATACAGATTATGAATTTGAAACTTTACCTGGTGATGAAACTGTAGAAGTAGACCTGTCAAAGTGTATTGAAGAAAAGGTTGCTTGCATTTTATTGAAGTTGGAAAATAATGTTCACGTTCCAAAGTCAGCTGTAGATGAGGTCCTTTCTGAACTCCACTATATATTAAGTACAGCATCTTTGCCCATCACAAAGGCAGTTGTATCTGATCTATTCCAAAGTCACAATATTCAAGTTGAGGAATCGTTAGTTGATGAGCTTTCTACAGTTATATGCACATCTAATCCACTGGGCAGAGCTATTTCTAAGGAGGGCTCTCTTGCTACTGCATATAAACGTAAACAGTACTACACAACTCATTTTGCTGTTGTAGAGCCAGTTGAGTACATTCTAGAATTACAGAAGAGCAGGACGTTTCAATATATTCCTATTTTACAGTCTTTGCAAAATCTGCTCAGTCAAAAAGATGTCCTTGAACATCTTGACGTTCAGATAACTGAAGACCATCAATTGACTGGTCTCAAGTATTACAAAACCATAAGAGATGGTGAGTACTGGAAGCAAAATCAGTTTCTTTCCGGAGAAGGTTTGAGAATAGCCATTAATCTTTATGTTGATGATTTTGAGTTGTGTAACCCACTTGGGACATCTCGAAAAAAGCACAAACTCTGTGGTGTGTATTGGGTCTTGGGTAATTTGCCACCCGGTTACCATTCAACTCTTTCTTCAATCTATCTTGCTGCTCTTTGCAAATCTGATGATATCAAGACTTATGGCTATGGAAAAGTTTTGGAGCCTCTTTTGCAAGACCTACAAGTTTTAGAACAGCATGGTGTTTTCGTTTCTCAGCTTGGTCAATTGGTTAAAGGAACTGTCCAGTGTGTAATAGCGGACAACCTTGGAGCCCACTCAATAGGTGGATTTGTAGAGAGTTTTTCTGGAGGTTCAATATGTAGATTCTGCACTGGACAAAAGTCAGAATATCAAACTAAGGATGTCGGGTCGGGGGCTTTCCAACTTAGATCCAGAGATAACCATGATGCTCATGTACAGACAGCACAGGCGAATGAAAGTATCTGTTGTGGTGTCAAAAAACAATGTGTTTTAACTGAGCACCTTTCACATTTTCATGTCAGCACTGGCTATCCTCCAGATATTATGCATGATCTCTTTGAGGGTGTTGTTCCAGTTGAACTGGCGCGTTGTATTAGTTTGTTGATCTCCAAAAAGTATTTTACTCTTGACATTCTCAATAAACTGATACAGGCATTTCCATACAAATGGAGAGACAAAACTAATCGCCCACACGCCATACCACGCTCTTTTGCATCCAACAACACAATAGGTGGCAATGCACATGAAAACTGGACCCTGTTAAGATTATTTCCTTCTATTATTGGGCAGTTGTTGCCAGATGATGAGCCAGCATGGCAGGTGATCTTAGATCTTAAAGATATAGTCGAACTGGTTGTAGCCCCTGTTCACACAGGCAGGGACGATTGCATATCTGGAGGCCAAGATATTTGAACACAGACAGCGCTATCTTGAACTCTTTCCTCATGTCAAGCTCCTGCCAAAGCATCACTATTTAGAGCACTATCCGCAAATGATTCGTTGCTTCGGACCTCTAATTGGACTGTGGACAATGAGATTTGAAGCAAAACATAGCTTCTTCAAGCAGGTTGCTCGTCACACTAATTGTTTTAAAAATATAGCTCGCTCACTAGCTATTAAACACCAGTTCATGCTTGCCTATCACACACATTCCTCGAGTCTCAAGAAATCATCCTTGGAGGTCACAGATGTTTCAGTTGTGCCTGTCGATGTCCTTAATGAGAGATTAATGTGTACATTGAAACAAAAATACCCAAATGTGACTCAGGTTCATATGGCAAAAAATGTGTCTTGCAGTGGTATACATTACACTGAGGGGATGCTTATTGTACATGGATCTGTAGATGGACTGCCTAAATTCACTGAAATCCTAAAACTCTGTATTCATAAGGATAAGCTGTGTTTCCTAGTGAAACCTTTATGTACTTGGTACAGGGAGCATTATAGAGGATTTGAGGTGACTGCCTTACCCACTACAGAGGTTGACCTGATTGAGCTTGGTGACTTGAAAGACCCATATCCCCTTGTGGATTACATGGTTGGGGGTTTGCGTATGGTGAGCTTGAGAAGATTCATCATCATTGAAGGTTAGTATAATCATTTTAGTCTAGTCTGCGGCCTGGAGGCCAATGTCTACCATATTGCTTTAAGGGATAGTTCACCCAAAAATGAAAATTTGATGTTTATCTGCTTACCCCCAGGGCATCAAAGATGTAGGTGTGTGCCAGTCGTATAATTTATGTCAATAGTAAAAGATTCTAAGGGATTACAAAAATCATGACGACACATTGATGTCTTAAGACTTGAAACGATCGTTTTGTGCGCGAAATTTTGACCTCAAATACAACACTCTGTACATCAGCTGTCCCCGCGCCATCACTGCTTGTAAGTGAGGTCAAATTACATGATATGGTGTAGAGATACGTGCAAGAGATCACTTCCGCCGCTTGTATCCCATTGAGATACACCATATTGTGTAATTTGACCTCATTTGTGTTCTACTGAAGAAACAAAGACACCTACATCTTGGATGTCCTGGGGCTAAGCAGATAAACATCACATTTGTATTTTTTGGGTGAACTATCACTTTAAGCTATTTCTTGCAAAATCTCTGATTATATTTTAATTTAAAATGAAAATGTATATATATATTTTTGTATAATTTCTTGTTCTCTTCTATTTTTCTCTTTTTTCCCCTCTAGTTTAAAGGTGTTCCATTATGGCGAATCCTGTTGCTATGCGGATTATCTTTGGTGACGACACTGACTCCAGGAAACTGTCCCTGATGTCTGGAATTCCAGATACTGTGGAAGAACTTCATTCTTTTATAAAGACAGTCTTTCGGCTGAATGAGGACTTCCGTTTGCAATACATGGATGCTGACTTCAAAGAGTTTATGAACTTAACTTCAGTTTCTGAAATTGAACACAAAAGTACACTGAAGGTGATATACCTGCCTGCATTGTCACCGGTTGAGCTCCAGATCAATGAGCCCTGCATCACATTGTACCCAGTGAATTCATTTTGTGAGACTCTTACTGATTCAGAGCCACAAACCTCATCACTTGTCTCATCCTTTGATGATGTACAGTATGCATCTATTCCTTACTCATCTACAGAAACTCCCTCAGGTTTGACCGCATGGCCCAAAGCGTTTGTTGTCCCGATGTTTACTTATGACGCAGAATTTGAGCTAAACATAAAGAATACTGAGTTTGAGGCCAATGGGACTTACTTTAATCCGGGCCCAAAGCTGAAAGGTATCATTCTTAATGGCCTAGCCCAAGAAATGGTAAAATACACAAAATATCCTAAAGACTATCAGTGTGAAGAGGTAGCAGCAGCTTTAACTAGGGTCCATCCTTGTTTGGGGCAACTTGGTTCCAAGACAGGATTTTGGGGATGGAAGCAGTCACTTAAGTACAAGATGCAAAATTATCGCACAAAGCTTGGCCGGCTCGGACATCCTGAAATCCTTGTAAATTCCTTGAAGTACAAAAGAAAAGGACAAGGCAAGGTTGCTGCCAACATCAAGAAACCAAGGAAGGCTGAGGTCAATTACATTCCTCTGCATCCAAAAGGTGAATCCACAGAAAGCTTGGAGGACGAGAGAATTTCTTTATTGTCGGAAGTGAAAAAGCGTGACAATTTAGTGGTGATAAAAGCAAAAATGGAAAGAACATTCTCCCACAGACGTCAGCTGATCGTGGAGCAAAAACCGATGATAGAGGAGATAAAGATTCAATGGCCAGCTCTTTTTCAGCAAAGTGAAGTAAGTAAATGTTATCTAGTCTTTTATTTTAGACGTTATTGGGTTATTTTTGTAGTAAGAATAAACACAAAAAATTGCTGTGTTTTGTTTTTCATTTTGAAGGTAAACTCAGAGTTCATGCGGATCACTACTAAGCTGCTGCAATCAACGTTCCTATCACAGCTGGACCACTTTTCAGATAAGCTGATGCTGATCTTGAAGAGCAAAGGAGGAGTGAAGGGGCAAAAGATCAAAAATGCCCTGGCGATCAATGACTTGGTTAGTAGAAATGCATGCAATGTCTTCTTTATTGTGCAACTTAATGCATTTGGCTAAATTCAGTCTTGATTTTCCCTCTGCTGTAGAGTGACAACATAAACATCAGAAGAGAGTGCATCCTGAAAGGCCTGATTATCTACCTCACTGAAGATCCAGACACTTTCTTCAAGGAGTATGTGGTATGTGAATCCCCACCCAAGTAATAATAACAATTCTGTTAATACTTTTGTTTTATAATATAATTTATGATTGATTATTAGATACTCAATTTTTTAATTGTACAGTAAAAAAGTATGTATTGGGTATTGGTGCAATATATATATATATATATATTTTTTTTTAATTCATTTTAATAAAATATTATTTGTAATAGTAATAATTTTGCATGGGGGAGGGTCCTTATTTTCTGTCTTTAGCTGATCACATGCCTGGTAGATGTATAAGCAGGGTTTTAAGGGAATAGTCCACCTTGAGTTAATTTCAAAAACACGTCGGTACTGAAATGTAAAAAATGTGACGCTCGGAACAGATTTGTAAACAAACATTGGCCATTGTGTTGACACGCTCTTTGCATTTGTCTGTGATTGGCTTGTATTATTAAAGGTTTAGCTCACCCAAAAATGAAAATTAACCCATGATTTACTCACCCTCAAGTGACATTCTTCTTTCAGATGACTTTCATCAGTTATATTAAAAAAAATGTCCTGGCTCTTAAAAGCTTTATAATGGCACTCCATATTTAAAAGCAACATCGGAAGCTAGTTATTTTAGTTTATAACGTTTTAAATATGGATATTTTTCTTACACAAACGCATCACTTCTTCAGAAGGCCTTCATTAACCCCTGGAGCCATGTGGAGAAGTTATATGATGGATAAATGCAATTATGGACTTCAAAAACAGAGCAACACTCAATGCCATTATTAAGCTTGGAAGAGCCAGGACTTTATTTTAATATAACTCTGATTGTATTCGTCTGAAAGAAGAAATGTCATATACACCTTGGATGACTTGAGGGTGAGTAAATCATGGGATAATTTTCATTTTTGGGTGAACTTACCCTTTAATGCTTCAAAAACGCTGTAAATGGTCATCAATGTCTTCACCGAGTGCTTACACTGGTAAGCGACACATGGGAGCACTTGAAAGCAGGTGTTTATCACGGACCAGTCCGCTGATAGACGGCAGCTTTCAAACGCTCCCGTGTTTTGATCACTGAAGCCGTATCCGATGAGCGTCAACACAATGGCCAATCAGAGGTTTTTATGAATCCGCTCAAAGCATCACTTTTATTTATTTTTTTACCGATTGGTACCGAAGTTGGTACATTTGACAACTCTAGGTCCACCCAAAATGAAAACTCTCATTTATAGTCACGTGATTTCAGCAGTTTAGCCGCTTGACAGGAGATCCGAATCACATTTAAAATTGGCCCATCACTAGATATTGTTGGCACAAAAAAAAAAAATTATTGTCGCTCTACAATATTAAGGTTGAACCACTGCAGTCACATTAACTGTTTTAAATTAAAAGCAATGCAGTTTGGTGATTACTTTTAAAATAAAAAGGGTAAAATTCAGCTTGGCTTAACAGTGTTTTGTGTTTTTGTCCAGGCCACTGAGGATGCAGAAAAGGAAATTTCAAGCACCGTAATGGGGATTTACACATTGCATAGAGATTCTACAGGAACAGATGATATCGGAATTGTGATAGAGGGCATTAAGGTTTTGAGAAACCTAGACTGTGTAATCGTGGCATTCATCACGCTGTTCGGTCTCATTTATGCACTTGATCTAAGCTTTCCTGAAAACCTCAAATACACCTTTGAGTTTATCCAGAAAATCCTAATGAACTTGGATGGACATAAGCTGAATGCAAAGGTACAACAGCTTAAAATTAAGCTGTTTGCATGAGATGTACACTTTTGAGAACACATCATTCCAAAGTGAGGATTGGTGAGAGTTGTTTGCACGTACACACCACACACACATAAAAAGTACAAACGTGTTTATTTTTGATACACTTACCTTTTTTCTTTCTTTTTTTAATGGAAAACTTAGTGAACGAATACAAGTATTTCTACTTAGTTTTTCTAGTTATACAGGCCATACATGTGTCCTTGTAATATGGGTCAAGTTTTATTATTACACTTATTAATAGTCAAGTTTGTTATGACTTAACAATATTGATTAGTTTACATAATGGCATGCACAGAAAAAGTACCGTTTTTTTTAAAAAGTGAACTGATACATGAATTTCTAGTTTGTGGTTTTAGTCTGTTTCGAGTTACACATGGCCTAATTAATTGTATATACTACTTGTAATAAGGGGTCAAGTTTTATTATTACACTGTGTTATTAATAGTCAAGTTTATTTTGACTTAACAATATTGATTAGTTTACATAATGACATGCACAGAAAAGTACAGTTTTTAAAAAAGTGAACTGATACATGAATTTCTAGTTAGTGGTTTTAGTCTGTTTCGAGTTATACAATTAATTAGGCCATAAATGTGTATGCTACTTGTAATAAGGGGTCAAGTTTTATTATTACACTGTTATTAATAGTCAAGTTTGTTTTGACTTTGCAATATTGATTAGTTTACATAATGACATGCACAGAAAAAGTACAGTTTTTTTTAAAAAAACTATAAATGAATTTCTAGTTAGTGGTTTTAGTCTGTTTCGAGTTACACATTTATGGCCTAATTAATTGTATATGCTACTTGTAATAAGGGGTCAAGTTTTATTATTACATTGTGTTATTAATAGATTCTTAAATTATTATTACGCTTATTTTAGAATAAAGTTTTTTTGACTTAATAGTCAAGTTTCCAGACTGAAAAAAGGGTTTTCAAAATATGTATTTTCACTGTCACAACTAACTTGTTTAGTTAAATAATAAATTTAAAAAATACATTTTACAGTAAATAACTTGCAAACTTGTTTGAGTTTTAAATAAAAAATATTTCAGTCAAGATTTGTCTTGTGTCTGTGGAATACAAAGAAGGATTTCTTCATAATATTTGATTTTCCAATTCAATTATTTAATTCAAGTTTGACAAGCATGAAATCATTTTATAAGTGTATATTTAATTTTAAGTATTTGGTCAAATTAAGTTGGACCAACTCAATTAAATTGGTTCAAACTGAGTTGGACCAACGCAATTAAATTGGTTCAAATTGAGTTGGACCAACTCAATTAAATTGGTTCAAACTGAGTTGGACCAACTCAATTAAATTGGTTCAAACTGAGTTGGACCAACTCAATTAAATTGGTTCAAATTGAGTTGGACCAACTCAATTAAATTGGTTTAAACTGAGTTGGACCAACTCAATTAAGTTGGTTCGAATTGAGTTGGAACAACTCACCTACATTTCATTGCATTAATTAGTTGTTTATGAGTTCGGGCTACACATATTTATTGGATGGAAAACCTGCCCTCAATTAAATTGAGTTTGTCCAATGAGTTATTTTTTGAGTGCAGTTCAGAATACACCCAGATACAGCCAAAGTTGGTGTGCTTCAGATTTTACCAGGCAGAAGACATCTGTGTTCTCACAAACATCCTCTGATCATACAAAACAAATTGGGGATTGTATGAGGTGGAATTGCTCAGCAACAGAAGCCAGGAAGAACATATTCTGACCAAAAAGTTGTGTTCTGGTGTCTGTATCTGTGATTCAAAACTGTATCAGAACAGAGCCAGCAATTCCAGCTCTTCACATCAATTATGTAAGAAGATAACAGTCAGTAAACACTTCACACAACACACAGTGTATTCTCCGATACCTCCTTCAAAAACATGACAATATGTGCAAATGAACTCTCGTGTTCATCAAGCTGTCAGAGAGTTACACGCCCATGTTTCTTCCCATTCTTTTTATGTAAATCCGTCTCATCATGTTAGTGTCAATCCCACTAAATGAGGAAATATCATCCATGTGATTACTCTTCATAGGCAATATGCTGTCATACACTGTTAAGCAAGATAAAAAAAATGAAATTGGATAATCTCACATTCTGTACTTAGTGAACCAAATAAATTCCCAGATTTCAACATAGAATGAGCCAGCGGGCTCTGGTTGTGAGGGCCAACAGGTTTTGGGGAAAGGGACATGACCTTAAATTTTCCAGCTTGTGAATGCCAAATACATCTGTGTTTGTGTGAAAGAGAGAGAGAGAGAGAGAGAGAGAGAGAGAGAGAGAGAGAGAGAGAGAGAGAGAGAGAGAGAGAGAGAGAGAGAGAGAGAGAGAGGGGGACATCTTGTATTTCTTCTGAGAAAACAAAGACATTATAAGAAATGGCATTTAAAAATGTGCTTTAATGCCTTTGAATAAATTAACAGACTATTTTTAAAAGGTGTTGAAAAATACAAGAGGATGAAACAGTTGGAACAAATATAATCCTGAATCATATCCACAACATGGGGATCCAGCATATATTTCTGAACAATGAAACTGATACTGACGGCATATTAAAATTAAGGTGGACTTTAGAGCAATCTAAAGCTTTACATTTCAATATGTCCAGAATGTCAAATGAAATAAAATGTAGGTGTAAATGATATTCCTACTGAGATGTCAGATGTTACTCTGAAAAAAATATGTATGTATGTTGATTTTATGAATGTTTTTTTGCAAAGGCACTCAAATGACTTCTGGTTGAAATGAAAATTGTCTTGAAACTCTTCTTCTGAGATATTATTACTACAGAGCATAGCCTTCCATTAGACTTCCATATCTGTCCATGGTATATCAGGCTTCATAACAAAGTTCTTTCTTCATCTGCAGTAACTATCAATGCTGTGCTTCCACGTTTCCTGTTGACATCTCGGAAATGACTGAAATTTTGGTGTCATTTCGTTACTAAATGCAAATGATAAGATCTATTATGGGAGAGCTGGAAGGCTAAGATTGTATTTAATTTGAGTTCACATAGACAGCCCATGCTCCAATTTAGAGTTTGCAACGATGAATTTCAGATATGTTCTTTTCAGGCAAGTTTTCTGAATGATTCTCAATGCTCATGCACTCTCTCTCAACCAATTATCCCAAATGGGCTAGTCAATGCAACCATGAGTGCATGCAAAACCAACACACACAAAAAAAATACTTTGTATCACAGTCAAGCCTCATAGAATCACAATGACACATGCAAATTAAGTTTATTGCAAGAAGAAAGATCCGGCCCACATCTGGTACATGTTGAATCCACATGTATCAGATGTGGCTCCAAATGATCTAGATAATTCTTTCTTTTTTTCTACACTAAAACCATATTAACATGCATATTGTCTACGTCTTGTGGCTATTCTATTGAAACAATGAATATTTTAACTTTTACAAATTGTAAATTCACTTTTATTGTAAGTGGCACACTGCCAAGATTCTTGTGTTTATTATAAATAAAAGAACGGGTGAGTCAAAATAAATGGTGGTAGTCGACATTATTCTTTAGATTGAGCTTAACTTCTACCGATTCTGGAATATTTCTTTAAACCCACAAACGTTCTGTCACCACTTTTAAGATCTATACATCTGTGACATTTTAACTCACAATCCCATACACAAATGCATACCTGAACCATGTGTCTTTGTTTGGTATGGGTAAGAATTTCATTGAAAACATCCTTTACAAAACAATCTTCTGGATTACATTTTCCATGCTTATGTAGCATAACACACACACTCCTATTAAGAACGATGAGGGTGGCCCAGACTGCAGGTAGGCACATGCAGTTATAATTATGAATGACAAAGAACAGTCTCTCAGTTCTCGGCCAGTAGAGCAGGAATAATGAGGAGATATGTGATGTATTGCTGATCCTGCAGGAGTCGTGCTGTGACTGCGCCCCTGAAGTCTTAACCCTGATAAGGTAGCCCTAATGTGGGTGTGAGGGGTCCATTGATCTATGTGATCATAAATAATCTCCATGTGCTTATTACTGTTGGATGACACTTCCAGTGGGTTTTGCAGATGGGTGGAGGTGTGGAGCAGATGATGCACACTGTGATAACTGTGTTCAATGTATCATTCAGGATTCTCTGAGGCCAGTTTTTAGGTATAGTCTATGTCAGACAAATGGGTTTTTTATGGAGCAAATAAAGAAAATAAAGCATTTCCCTCAGTTTATGGAAAGTCCTCTTGGTGAATTTACAAACAGAAATCTGCTGGATTTATAGCAGAACAGTGCTGATTTACTAAAACAAAATGTTTCTGAAGCGTTGAGATATTTGTCAGACCGCCACGGTTATTCCGCTGTTGCGCAATTACTTCCAGCCAGGCCTTGGCCTCAAAACACACAGGAGTTAAAGAAAACATTATATGTCTTTCAGACACACAACACACACACACACATGTTTGTTTTTGTGAAATGTGGGACATTCCATAGGCGTAATGCATTTTATACTGTACAAACCGTATTTTCTATCCCCTACACTGCCCCTGCCCCTAAACCTACCCATCACAGGAAACTGCGCAGTTTACTTTCTGTGATAAAAAACTCATCCTGTGTGATTTATAAGCATTTTGAAAAGTGAGGACATGGGGAACGTCCTCATATTTCACCCTCTTTTTGTAATACCTATGTCATACCCATGTCATTATACACATTTGTGTCCTGATATTTCACAAAAACATGCCCACACACACACACACACACACACACACACACACACACACACATACAGAGAGAGAGAGAGAGAGAGAGAGAGAGAGAGAGAGAGAGAGGGAGTTACTCTGGAATTTCCACTCTGGACTTTATCCATTACCAGGGACGTCGTTAGGCCTATTTTAGGGGCTGAAGCTACCCCAAAATGTTCCTAAGCCCCTAAATGATAATAAGAACAACATAATTCGATTTATCAATAACCGTATCCTCATTCATATTTAGACGCAACAATATCCAGGTACAAAAAATAGCCGAGAAGTCGGAAGTTTAAATGAAGATTAAATGTCCTTAGTTTTCGTCTTTGTCAATGTATTTCATAGAGCAAATAACGTTCAGCTGCATTTCCTTTCCTGCGTCTCTCACTCACGAGTCTCTCACATACACGCGCGCCACACACACACACACACACACACACACACACAACCCTCCCCTCCTGCACACCGCCCGCCGAGTGTTCGACGTTCGACGTAGAAAGCAAGTTCGCGAAAGGTTGGTATCTCGTGAACACCTTTACACAATCACACATTAAAAAGTGGTATAAAAAATATTTTTAATTCTGAATATAGTTTTGTCAGTGTGTTAATGTCGACCCGAGAAGCGATGGCTACTTTAGAAAGTTAATTAGTCGCAAATTTGAGGTAAAATGCACTTGGGTTGTCGATGTAACTTTTCTTTAACAGAGTAGAAATGGAAGGAGAGGATATGTCTGTCACGTTTTACTTGTTAACATCTTGGTTTCTTGACTGGTTGTTGACATAATTGTAGCTCTAGATGTGAGTGCAAAATTTTGCAAACACAAGTTACAAATACCCTGGGGGCTAAGCCCCCCCTGTCTTCCAATCCTAGTGACGTCCCTGTCCATTACCAAAACAACCTCTCTCTCTTTTCCCAAATCGAAACCCCACTGAGCTGTGGGCAGGTCAGAGGCTCATAAATGCCTCTCACACACACATGCACATGCTTATAAACAGACCCATACAGGCAAGAAACAGACTCAGTCCCGGGAAGAAATGCCAGTGGATACAAGAGAAATTGCAGAAGAACTAAAGAAAAGTCAAATCTGGTTTTGATGATCACACTGCATTGCTAAACGGCTTTTGGGGATATGACGACAGTTATTGGCAAAGATCATTCAGAAATGCTGCAATAAAATCAAGTTGTTAGTCAGTAATTGCAACAATCAGGGTCTCTCGTTCTACAAGAGATCTGTGGATTTTCCAGAGACTGGTGCACAAATTCCTTTATCTGTGAGTATTTGTTGATTCTGTTTGAACATAATTTCAAAAGGCTATTTAATTCATTTTTTATTCCATTATGTTTTTATTTTTATGTTTTAGTTTTTTTGCCCTTAGGTTGTAATAAGTGTATTTTGCAATATATCAACCTACGCATTTTTAAAGGAGAGCAAAATAAGCCATAAATTAACTGTTGCATCCAAATGTATAATTAAATTTGATTACGCAATAATCGCTTGTGGTGGCCCAAAAAAAACAAGAATATAAATCATTCGAGCGCTTAAAAAAGTGTAATTTGTGTTTTTAGTGCACTTTATAACAGCCATTACTTGAGTGTTTAGTAGAACTTTATTTCCATTATGGTGTATGGTGTCTTCTCTTTTTTTTAGAAATGAATTCAGACTCAGTCGCAATGACAGAGCTGCATGGAAAGATGCATAAACAGACAGTGTGCATCTTTGGAACGGGTGATTTTGGACGCTCGTTGGGGCTCCGTTTGCTCCAGTCGGGGTACGGCGTTGTATATGGATCCCGGGACCCTAGAAACTCTATGTTGCTGCCTAAGGGGTCGAAGGTCATGTCTCATGCAGAAGCAGCTTGTGAAGCACATGTGATTTTTGTGGCTGTGCAGAGGGAACACTATGGATTTTTGAGCTCCCTGGCTTCAGATCTTGAGGGAAAGGTGCTAATAGATGTCAGTAATAATCTCAGGAGGGGTCTGTACCCAGAATCCAATGCAGAATACCTGAGCAAGCTGGTTCCAGGAGTGACGGTAGTCAAAGCCTTCAATACCATCTCTGCTTGGGCACTGCAGTCTGGGGATTAGATGCCAACAGACAGGTAAAACATGCACACATAAACAGAGTTTATCCATTCAGGTGGACAGAATACTAATAGGCAGGGATAATACTTTATTTTTATGGTCCTCTTTCATTCAGTTGACTATAAGTAACGTTGCACCTACATGTCAACTAACTCTCATTAGAGTATTAGGAGAATAGATCTGCTAATACTTTATTGTGATGGTCCCCCAAACAGACATTCTATGCAAGTACTCGCTTAATAATGATGGGTTAAAAATAACCCAACAATGTTAAAAAGGACCCAACATTTTTGCAAAATAAGCCAACATTGTGACCCAATATGTGAAACCCAACAGTTGGGGTAAAAAAATCAACTCACTGTAGTTTACTGTGTAGGCATACATGTCAACATATTCTGCAAACCCCTAAAAGTCTACTAATACTTTAGTTGGCATAGGTGCAACACTACTTAGTTAACATATTGTCTTAAGGGACCATCAAAATAAAGTGTAAACCAGGCAAGTAAAAACAAAAGTGTGAACATAACAAAACAAAAATAAACACATTTTGTTCAAAGCACTTAAAGTAAAGTTGGAAATGGTAGTTTACATACAGTAGAAAGCACCTAGCTAACAATTTATCATGCATCCATCCCAAAATTTCAAAATGCTGTTAATCATTTAAGCAACGAGGGGCAAAGCACAGAAAAACTGTTTTGAACAGAGCTGTTTAAAATTTAATGAATCAAGCTTAACTGACTGTCTTACTAAACAGCCTTGAATGAAGACACACAGGCTTAGGTGTTTGTATGAGGTTTTGTCATACGAACAAAAAGACAAATAAGACATGACAAATGGCATACAGCTGCACTTCATATTTCATGTACTCTCTCTATCCTAAGGCAGCTAGATGAATGAATAGTAATACAAATAAAGCACAGCATTTAACTCTGTGCAGAGTACAAAAGAGAAATGAATGCATGTATAAATGTCTGTGTCCATTAGAGCTGAAATCAGATGAGGTCTTCCTAATAGTAAAGCAGAGTCTTTTTGTAGGAAAGTCATATTCACATCAGCAGGTGGTGGTTGAGAAACTGGCCAGATGGAATCTGAGCTCTGGCAAACTATTATTATCGCTATGTTAGTGCGTATGTTCTTTGACACCTGTTTGTGCGTTTCTGAATAGAAATGAACAGTCACACCCGGCCAAGCAGTTATTATTTCTCGTTTTGATTATAATTTCATGTTATTTTTCTGAAGGCCAACTGTGATAACATATTGTATTGTTCAGATTGCACATTGCTGTAAACTAAATACAATTCCCTGAGGATATTTCAGTGGTGTCCAAAACTATTAAAGGAACATTTAGTTTGAAGGGTTTTGTAGGTCAACAGAATGGCAACTTTTTAGAATAAGTCAAAAACGATCAAACCACTTGAAGATCATTTGTTGCATGAGTAGTTTTTGTGATAGCACTTTACAATAAGCTTCTATTCAGTAGCATTTCTTAATGTGTTCGGTATCATGAACTAACAATGAGATTTTTCTTTTACTCCATTTATTTATCGTTTATTCTGGTAGGGGTTACACTTTATTTTACGTGTCATTGTTACAGTGTAATTATATATTTAAGTACTGAGTAATATTAATTAACTAAATGTACTTACTATAGGCTTAGGGTTTGGTTTAGGGTTAAGTGCATGTAATAATGCATTATTAAAGTTATTACTATAGTAACTACATGTAACATTCACCAATCAGGCATAACATTATGACCAATATTGTGGTAGTCCCCTTTGCTGCCAAAACAGCCCTGACCTGTCAAGGCATGGACTCCACTAGACCCTGAAGGTGTGCTGTGGTATCTGGCACCAAGATGTTAGCAGCAGATCTTTTAAGTCCTGTAAGTTGCGAGGTGGGGCCTCCATGGATCGGACTTCATCCCCTGTTCAGTACATCCCACAGAAGCTGGGAAATTTGGAGGGCAAGTCAACACCTCAAACTCGTTGATATCCTGTATAAGGGTTTGGTTTAAGGTTGCATGTAATTATGCATAATTTATAGTTATTACTATAGTAACTACATGTAAGACTAACTACATATTTAAGATTTTTGGCCTTAAAACCACACAATTTAATTACTAAGTAAAAAGATCAGTGTTCAAAACAACTGTGTAGTTGCCTTTCCCTAATTTACTACGAAAAATGAATTATGTTTTTGAGCAGTCGGGTCAGATTTGGCCAACCAACTATTCAAGTAACTTGCAATTGTATGTTTCAACACAGATGTTGGCAGAGAGTTAAAGTTTCTCTATGCAGAAATTAACATTAAATGCTGTAAAATTATGTTTTGCTTACTGTTATTTCATGGTAGCTATTGCGTTAATGTTAACATACAGAATGTCAAATTTACACATCATATTATGCAACAATGTATCTGAAGTGAATTAATTCTGTTTTCTATCACACGTTACGTTGTACATATTGTTAGACTGTTTTCTCTCTCTCTTCTTCATTTAGGTACTTATCTGTGGTGACCGGGCTGATGCTAAACAGCAAGTGGTTAACATTGCCCAAAGTCTTGGTTTCACTGTCCTGGACAGAGGCTCCATCAGAGCAGCTGCAGAGTTAGAAGATCTACCATTGCAACTCTTCCCTCTCTGGAGACTTCCACTCCTCATCGCCATTTGTTTAACAGCTTTCATATTCTTCTACGCTCTCACAAGAGACGTTATCTATGAGCGTGTTACCAGTGGTAAAGACATCGCGCGCATTATGATCTCACTGGCCAACAAGGTCTTTCCCATCGTGTCCCTGGTGATGCTGTCCCTCTGTTATCTGCCGGGTGCATTGGCTGGATTCCTGCAGCTTTATAACGGCACAAAGTACCGTCGCTTCCCTGATTGGTTGGATCGCTGGATGCTGTGCAGGAAGCAACTGGGCCTATTAGCGCTGGCCTTCGGTTTTCTTCATGTTCTCTACACTTTCGTTATTCCCATTAGATACTATGTGCGCTACAGGATAAATGTCTACACTATATCATTGGTAAGTTTCTTATTCTAATGCATCCAGTTTATTTATCACTGTGGCAAGCAGGACGAGGCCGGAGCCGTGGAGCCGTGAGAATGGGGCCACATGTCTAGAGTTTTTCACAGCTTTCGGCCTCGTCCTGCTTGCCACAGTCACCAAACAGCTGTTTAAAATCAACATGAAGTCTGAATGAACACCTTTTAATTTCTTAATACATATTCCTGGTAGGCTTACTTGCGTAGTTAGCCTACTATTTACAAATGTTTCACTAATAATAATGTCACATTATGAAAGTAAAATGGTATTACAGTATATGAAAGTTGTATTAAAATGTGCACATCTGTCCAGATGAAAACAACAATAAATATGCACAAAGAAAACAACAATAAAAAAATTGAACTAACTCAATGCTGTTTTGCAGGTAAAAGATAATAAAACCTATGAGTTTGACAACACAGCAGCCTGGCGTATTGACTCATACTATTCCATGGGAATTCTTGGATTTGGGCTGTTTGTCCTATTAGGAATTACATCCCTTCCATCTGTCAGCAACTCGCTAAACTGGAGGGAGTTTAGTTTTGTACAGGTATTACATCGTCAGTCTGTGGAAATGCACACATTTGATCACTGGAGAAGATTTTACTAATTACTGACAATGATGTTTGTTAAAATGATTTTTTCCTTCTTTTCTTTACAGTCTAAACTGGGCTACACCACCTTGCTGCTCTGCACTGCTCACACATTCCTGTATGGCTGGGATAAATTTTTGAGACCTTATAAGTGGTGGATGCCTCCAGCATACATGTTGTCTCTGGTGATCCCCTGTGTGGTTCTGATCCTGAAGTTAATCCTGATCATGCCATGCGTGGACCGCAAAGTCACCCGTATCCGTCAAGGCTGGGAGAGACAGAGCAAGACTGCATCAAACTGCAGTGACACAGAGACAAACCTATCACTCATGGCGTAGCCAGAAACTTCAATCTTCAAACTTTATCAAAACTGTTGGACTTGCCCTACTGCTAAAAGTCAGGCTTAGTTTAAAAGGTTGCATAAAAAAAAGGTTATAATGCTAAACCTGAGTACCGTGATGGAACTGAGACTTAATTGAGAAAATGACTTGGGACTTGACTTAGAGCCAAATTTATTATCAGACGAGAGCGCAATCCAATAAAAGCACAGATGGGAATGGAAAGTTCTTCCATAATGAACAATGCAGTCTACCAAGAGCAGTGCAAATTAGCATCTGGTATAAGACATGCTTTTTAGGCTGTTAAATAATGGCGCAAATACCAGTAAATTGACTAGCACAAACCTTAGTAAATTGCGTTGCGTGATTCATTTAAATACTTTCCTCCCATAAATTTTGCGTCTGAATGGGAAACTTTAACTTTTTACTGCCTTTATCCTAAGTAGTAGTTTTCATGGCCAATAGAGGGTTTGCGCTGATGTAAGCTGTTAGTAAATCTGACCCCCTAGACTCAAAACTAGACAGATAGACAACACATCTTTAGGTCTACAAAAAAAGGAGAACTTTTTTCAAAAAAAGGAGAAACAACCATTGTTGATTTTTACTTTATGGTGACTTATTACAACTTATTAAAATACAAATTTAATACATTCCTTTAAAATACAAAAATCTGGACTTGTGACAGAGACTTGGGACTGCTTGAGTGTATAGTAGCCCAAATGACATGGCATCACTTTGCTGGAGAGCGGCAGTTTTAAATTACAGTTAAACGACTGTGGGAAATTCTTTGACGCTGATCCTCCAACTCACACTGGTAATTGCGTCTCACATGATCTCACTCTATAACCTTCAAATTCCATTCCCCCTTTACACTTGGGACACATTTGGAATGGTACTCACAAATGTATATTATATTATGACCACATATTTGTAGTGCATCACATCACAACATAACAAATCCATATCATATTTGTTCATATTATAACTTGTCTATCCTTTTTAAATAATACAAAGGCAGCAATGGTGACGGGACTTTTATTGGAGCACACTCTTCTGTATTGTGTAAAGTACTTGTCTTTTTTATTACCTGTTTCCTCTGGGCTATTTCCTCTCAAGAGCCTCCCAGTGGGCTTTTCCCTTTTGATATTATCGATCCAAAACTAAGCAGCAACTTACTTCTTGATCTGTTTCTGGGTCTGGGCTTTCCAGTCTGCAGAAAAGCTCATCTTTCTCTCTCTTGTGAAGTATAAAGGAGCTGTCAATCACTTTGGCATTCACCTTCACTGGTGAATGGCCCTTTATGTACTTTTATGAAGAATTGCAGGCTACAAAGAGGGTAGCTTAGACCAAAATAGCAAGGCTCATTTTATGACAAATATTACTGAAAGTCTGAAACACACAGTTGAAGAAAATTTATAAATTCACTTATTCTGTTTACCAATAAATATTGGATGCTCACTAATTTTGATTTTTTTGTATCATTCCATCACTGGCAGTAAAAAAACATGCTGAATGTAACCTTCAAATTAGCTTTGATTGTATTTGTTCAGACAAATAGTATAACACTTTACTGGTTTTATTGGCTGTATGATTATAATTGTTCAAAATATTACATATTGTTATATGAAATATAAACAAATATAAACACATAAATTAAATCAAATTATATTTACAAATTCTATATGAAATATATATAGTGTGTGTGTGTATGTGTAGGCTATACATTTACATAAAACTGTATAGAAATAAATAATTGATGTTATTTATAAATATATAAATAACACAAAATATCTATCTATCTGACATTAAAAACAGATTCAAAGTTTAACTATTAATAAAATTCCATTATCTATTTTAAATATCAGTTGAATAATTTAAAATCATTAACCCACCATTAAGGTGATCATCAGATACCTTGGTTATTGACCTTGCAGGATAACCATAAATATATAATACCAATTACAATTTTGGAGCAGCTCAAACTTTTAATTATATCTATGTGGTAAACCCAAGAAACAGTTATCTTGTGCTGTAATGCTGTGCTTTTACGTAATTTACATCAACATATATTTTGAAACAAAATAATTATTACTTGCATACATGACAGCATCGCTAATGAGATGGTAGGACGGCTTTTTAATTAGAGAGATCATAATGCATAATGAGATGTCATTTCTGTTTTTGCCATTAATGACATCAAAGATAAGCAGGTAAAGACTGCAGAGTTACACAGTCAGGTCTTCAATCTCTGTCTTTCTGTCCAAACCAAAACTCAATGTCCATCAATAGTCTGGTTTCCATAGACCAACCTCTGACCAGAAGACTCTATGTTGAAACTGTACACTCTATAGTTAATTTTTCATACAACACGATTTCAATTTGCTAAGACTATGTGCTTTCACAGGAAATAGTGTTTTTGAATTATTTAGGCTTTAGGAAAAAGGCAAACGAGTGTTTCTTTGAATGAAACCATGAGCCTTTTGGGACTGCGATCAAGCACGGTTGTTGTGGCCTCACCACAGACATCTCTCAGGTGATGCAAAGCATCGTCATAGAGGGAAATGATGAAAGGCTGTTTGGGTTACATCTCAAAAGTGCCTTAGTACTGACGATTCTGTGAGAGCCTGTGTTTGTCTCTATTGCCTGCGTATATTTCCTCAAACAATTCAGCTCTTCTCTTGCACAATGAAGCTGGCCCTATTTCATTAAAAGCTACTATAATACAGTTGCCTCTTTATGTTGCTGAAAAGATGCTATTTTGCTTTACGATCAAACCGGATATAAGACCAGCTGGTATAGATGGAAGATTTTCTTTCAACTCTACTTCAAAAGATAGAAAAGTGAACAATTGAGGGATATTCAAAGAATAAAGTGGTTAGATCAATTGGCTTTATTGGAGAATATAGAAACATTTCAGCAAATTGAATTAAATTGACCAACATAAATCCATTGGGGCAATTGAGATGAGCTTTTAGGAACTCAACCCTTTAACCCTCCTATTATCTTTGGGGTCAGTGTGACCCCATTCAATATTAACATTTTTTTGTCTTCAGATTGAATTACTTTTCCTAATTTAATGGGGACAACTCTGCAAACATAATTAAAGTGATGATATTGTCCTGTACACATTTTTGTAGAATTTTTGTTCTTTGACCCCAGGCTCTTTTAGCTGTACAAAACAAAAGAAATATCAAAATTTTACACACATTTGTTTCGGTTGCTTTATTGAGGTCACTATAACATGCTACAATTGTATATATTCAATATTATTCAAACAACTTCGCTGTGTTTTAGGGCTCTAACCTAACCTAACCATACCTGTAATATTTCGAGAACCACTAGTGGTTAACATTATTATGGACCCGCTCCCCACTTTAATGACAGGGTAGAAATAGTGCTGCTAATGTCATCAAAATGGTTCCAGGGCCCACCAGATATGTTGTCAGCCATTAATGACCTCAGACATAAACCTTTGTAAAAAAAAAAAAAAAAAAACACCTATTCTGGAGGTTTAAATTGCTGTGGTTAAAGTGATTTTTTTAACCAGATGTGAGGGTAACAGGAGGGTTAAGTAATTTTTCTGAAAAGGCTTTCCTGGAAAAAAATTAAGCAAGAAACAAGATAAGATAAATAAGATAAAACTTAATATGTGACCCTGGACCACAAACCCAGTCGGGTATTTTGTTTTAGCTGAATAAATAAGCTTTCAATTGATGTATTGACAATATTTGGACGAGATACAACTATTTAAGAACTGGAATCTGAGGGTGAAAAAAAAATCTAAATATTTAGAAAATTGCCTTTAAAGTTGTCCAAATGAAGCCCTTAGCAACACATATTACTAATAATTATACATTTTTTATATATTTAGCGTAGGAAATTTACAAAATATCTTCATGGAACATGAATATCCTATTTAATATCCTAATGATTTTTGGCATAAAAGAAAAAAAATATCATTTTGACCCATACCATGACTTATGGCTGGTTTTGTGGTCCAGGGTCACATGGCTTGCTGTCTTAAAGGGATTGTTTGCCCAAAAATGAAAATTATTATGTCATTTCAAAACTGTACAACTTTCTTTCTTCAATGTAACATAAAAGAAGATGTTTTGAGAAATGTCTCAGTGTTTTTGTTTCAAACACAATGGAATCAATTGTCACCAAAATGGTTCCTCAAATTATCTTCTATGTTGCACGAAAGAAAGTCATACATTTTGAATGACATGAAGGTGAGTACATGATGACAGTATTTTAATTTTTAGTAAACTATTCCTTTAACTTGTGAACTAGCCTGGTCATGTTAGTCTGTTGACTGATTTTTGTCATCATTTTGCCAACCAGCTAAACTTCTTTAACCCAGATGTGAGACCATCTTAAAGTGTATTTCAAACCACCTATCGTCTATGCTGTTGTTTTCAACAGCGTTATATAAAAATGTGTTTGGAAGCGATAAGTGGTGCCTGATTTTACACCTATTATTAACCATGTCTTATAACATCATAGCACATGTTTGGAAATAAAATGAGGTATGATTCAGAGGCTCTGTTTGTGTATGTGTCCACTCACTTGTGTTTATTGAGTTATTGTGCTATATGATGTAATTTTACCTTTGTGCCTGTTCCAAGATGCAGGATAGTTGCTCCCACTCAGAAATGAATCAACCCACTAAATAAGACTCAAATTTCACCCTTCATCTAAGCATAGACAACCTTGTGCATATACACGGATCAGGCATAACATTATGACCTGTTATGTGTTAATCCTAATATTGTGCTGGTCCTCTTTGCTGCAAAAACAGCCCTGACCCGTCGAGGCATTGACCCACTAGACCCCTGAAGGTGTGTCGTGGTATCTGGCACCAAGATGTTAGCAGCAGATCCTTTAGGTCCTGTAAGTAGCGGGGTTGGGGCCTCCATGAACCGGACTTGTTTATTCAGCACGACCCCAGATGCTCGATTGGATTGGGATCTGGGAATTTGGAGGCAAGTCAACACCACAAACTCGTTGTTGTGCTCCTCAAACAATTCGGAACCATTTTTGCTTTGTGGCAGGACGCATTATCCTGCTGAAAGAGGCCACAGCCACCAGGGAATACCGTTTCCATGAAAGGATGTACATGGTTTGCAACAATGCTTAGGTAGGTGGTAACACCCACAAGGATAGCAGGACCCAAGGTTTCCCAGCAGAACATTGCCCAAAGCATCACACTGCCTCTGCCGGCTTGCCTTCTTCCCACAGTGCATCCTGGTGCCTCCAGGTAAGTGACGCACACGGCCATCCACGTGATGTAAAGAAAACTTGATACAGAAGACCAGGCCACCTTCTTCCATTGCTCCGTGGTCCAGTTCTGATGCTCACATGCCCACTGTTGGCGATGCAGCCCCATTCGCAACAAACTGCACTTTGTATTCTGACACCTTTCTATCAGAACCAGCATTGACTTGAGCAATTTGAGCTACAGCTACTGTACTTGTCTGTTTGATCGGACCACATGGGCAAGCTTTTGCTCCCTATGTCCATCAATGAGCCTTGGCGCCCATGATCCTGTAGTCAGTTCACCACTGTTTCTTCCTTGAACTGCAGACCGGGAACACCCCACAAGAGCTGCAGTTTTGGAGATGCCCTGACCCAGTCATCTAGCGATCACAATTTGGCCCTTGTCAAACTCACTCAAATCCTTACACATCCAAATTTTTCCTGCTTCTAACACATCAACTTTGAGAGCAAAATGTTTACTTGCTGCCTAAAATATCCCACCTAACTAACAGGTGCCGTGATGAAGAGATAATAAGTTTTATTTACGTCACCTGTCATAATGTTAAGCCTGATCGACAAGCCTGGATGTAAATTCAGTACATATGGAATTGGAGAGATCAATATATATCAAAAAATACAAAAAATGATTCATCAAAAATTAATGTGACTTATTCTATGTAAGTGGAATACTAGCAGTGGACAGCCTAATATTTTTCAGCATCACTTTCACTTCTACCTTCTAATAGATGGTTTTACCAGCAACAACAAAAACAAACTTTTTTGCACATTCACGCTTTTGTGGCCCAAACTTAACTTCCGGTAGACATCCTGAAAGAATAAATTCTGGAATTCACTGCCGCTTCAATATACCTGTAAATAGCCTAATTCAATTCATAATCAAAGCCTTAATTAATATTTATCCTCCTATTTCTAATGATTAATTCCAGGTGATTTTACTCAATAGAACTACTGATTGTTTGTTCTGCTTTTATGTTTTTTAAAGTTTGTATTTGGTCTTTAAGTGGTGTCTGGACTAGGGCTGCGTGATGTGTCCCTAAACACTTGATAGCTACATGTTGTGTGTTTGAATTTTGGAGGTATCACACACCTCTAACATGCTGGGAGAGCAGTAACAGTGTTTGCTCACTTGCTTCCATAAATTAAATATGAATTTGTCTTTCATTTTTATTATATTTTATTCATTTTATATTTCCTTTTACTGTAACACTAAAGAATCAAGACGAATATTGCCTGTAATATTGTCTATACCTCTCCCTGAGAGAAAGCACATGCTATCAGTATGTTTTGGGAACATTTTGGATTGGAGCTTAATCAGCTCCAACCTTGAAGAGACTGTATCTGTGTATGTGTGCAATATTCTGTGTTACAGATCAGTATATTGGAGGTGGCCAATGGGCACCCTGAGATGACTGTGCATTTTCTCTGAGCCAATCAGAATCAAACACCTTGCAATAATGACGTGGCTAGACCTTGAAAACAGAATAACTGTTGGGACAATAATATGTACAGTATGACGAGACTGGTAGAGGGGGAGCGCGGCCTATGAACTCTTGTGAGACGAAGCTGGCTTCTGCTGATGAAACTGCAAACAATACCCTTCAGTAAAAAAAATATTTAATTAATCGTACTCCTGACTCTTGGTATTCATTCTTCACTACTGGTCTCTGGGTCTGAACTGTTAACCCCTAACAGTCCAAAGAATCAACAACAACAGAGGCTGCGTTGTCTTTCTTATGCACTATCATCTTTCATTTTAATTGTAAAAAATGATCTTAATTTATGTTTTTATTGTTTCAGCATGTTTATTATAAATAATCTCCCATTTCTGTCTGCAATATAGAGTGGAGGAAACACCCCCCTTAAAAGGTTTGTTCACCCAAAATTGAAAATCCTGTTATTAATTACTCACCCTCATGTCGATCCCAACCCGTAAGACCGTAGAGAATAAGAAAAATATCTTAATTTGAGTTCCAAACATGAACGAAGGTTTTACGGGTTTGGAGTGGCATGAGGGAGAGTAATAATGACAGAAGTAATACATTAGACATACAGTCTAAATTACATTAGACGCCCTCGTATGCAATCAAACTGTATATTAATGAAGCATTCAAGGTTTTGGTGAGTCGCACACACTGTTTTTGCGCTGGTGTTTTATTCTCTCTGCTTGATTGTTAATATTTATATCATGTTGTCCAAAAAATACGTCAAAAATGTGTTTCTACTGAGTAGTGTGCCATACTATCCACTAGCCAGACTGATAAACAAACACAGACCGGAAGTTAACTTCAGGCCAGGCACGTAACCGTGGCAGCAGCGCGTGCGTCAATAAAACCATCTATAGACAGAGTACATAAAGTCTGCCATTGAGGCCCATTAATGACTTCACTTCCTCAGGCAACCTCGTGTGTCATCAGCAGTCCTGTCCAGTTTTTAAATGTACACTGTAGACTCCATCTACAGGGGCATTACATCCTGATACAGCTGCAGCTCTGCAGAGGGTGTTGAAACAGCTCAAAGGATCACGGGCACATGGCTCTCAGCAATCCAGGACATCTATTCTAAATGATGTCTCAGGAAAGCTGAACGTATTAAGAAGTACTCTAGTCAGCCAGCACAAACACTTTTCTGCTTTCTGCCCTCTGGAAAGTGAGTCAGGTCCATCAGCAGATGCACATCAAAGGGACAGCTTACAGGGACAGCCGTTAGGTTGTTCAGCCACACTGTTACATTGGACACATGCAGATGCTCACACTGCAATAGGACTTAATTACTGTCAATCATTGCACTCAGTTTATGTCTTGCTCTGTCACTTCACCCTTTTCCTCTTTACTGTCTCTTACTATAGACCTTAATAGCCAGAGAAACAAGTGCGCAACCATCTTTTGAATTTTATGTTTGGACTTCCCTTTTAGCTATATATATTTCAAGTGGCCCCACTTGCTGGATATAATGTCAAGTCAACTTTATTTATATAGCGCTTTTAACAATGCAGATAGTTTCAAAGCAGCTTCACAGTGTTAAACAGAAAAATAATGCAACAGAATATATTTTGATTATCATACAGTAACAATGTGGGCTTTAGAACAGTAATTTGGTCTATATGGTTAAATTAGTTTAATAATTAGATTTATTTTAAATATATTTGACAAATAATTTTTCCCAGACTGAGCAAGCCAAGCCAGAGGCGACAGTGTCAAGGAAACCAAAACCCCATCAGGAGACCTAATGGAGAAAAATAAACCTTGGGAGAAACCAGGCTCAGTTGGGGTGCCAGTTCTCCTCTGTCCAATTAACAAACAGCGTATTATTATTATTCTGGCAATTTTAAAGGTCAGAGGTCATAATAGAGCTGAATATTCGAAAGATCTGAGGCAAAACGCCGGAGACAGGTTGTTTTGAGGATGACATATTGATTTAAAGAATTATTAACTAGGACTATTCAAACAATCGGAGTCATCACGCCGGAGACAGGTTTATTGAGGATGCCGTGTCGATGAGGCAGCTTAAGGGGGAGTCTAAATGACACAGTCTCTGCAGACACTTCAGGGTCATGTGTTGGTCACATCTGGGCAGGGCCGTCGCTAGTGGGGTGAAAGCTGGTGACGATTATAGGGCCCCCTCTGCCCAAGGGCCCCACAAAATCCAGAAGTTATACTATATAGGCCCCTGTTCTGTGAATAATTCTAATATTTTTACTAGATGTATGCCTGAGATTTTAATGAAAACCACAAAACCATGCAAATAGGTTAAAGAAGTTTTCAAATATCTGCTCCTCTCCTCTCCATACAAATGGTTCAGTCCGGTTTAGTATTTATTAATTAAATCAGTCAGTGATGAACATTAGATCATTTGACCCAATCAAATTGTAAGTCCCACCCCAGCTCGTGAACAGAACCAATCGGAGTTAAGGCGGCAGCTGAAGTTAACGATGAACTTGTTGAAAGAATAGGAGACTGACAGACAGGCTGAAAATGTCAGGAAAAGAAAATATAAATCAGGGTACCAGAAACGCCTTGAAAAGAACGAGAGGAGGCCAGGAGAGTTGCTGTATCCCAGCCGATCAAGACGTTCTTTAAAACAGGTTAGTAACTTAGTGAATTGTTATTTCGCTGTCAGATTTACTTTAGGAAAACTTGTATATAGAGTTTGTTTGTATAACACACAGAAAAAAATGTCACAACGCATGTCACAAGCATTATGCACCTTCTGGCTGTTGATTTATTTTATTAGGCTATAGTCATGAAAACACAATACAACACACTGCTCTTGGATGGATACATTCTTTATCTTTATTTAATAATATATTACACAGTTACATAGTGTCTTTATTTAAATAAGACAAGTAATTCTTATAAAAAAGTCTTTACATTTGACTGCATTCTTGACAATTTATTTGTTTAATTTTTGAATTTATTAATATTTAAAAATGTCTTGGTTTTTGTTAAGTTTTTATTAGTTGTAAAAATTTATATAAACATTTACCTTTTAAAATAAAGAGTTTACAACACCACCACCATTTTATAATGTGTATTTTGCTTTTGCTGGTGTTAAGTAAAAATCTTTATTTACATTTATCTGTTTTGTTCTTTTGTAATAAACCCCTATTAGGTTACATGTGGACCTCCATTCTCATATATTGTACAGTATATGATTTGGGTCAATATTTTTCATCAATATTTTTTCAGGGGGCCCCAAATCCTCTAGCTACGGCCCTGCATCTGGGTGCAGGTCCACCGCCTGATCTGGATTCAGCCTAGATCCAGCTTACTGCAGTAGACCTCGGGATAAAACAGAGACACTAGCATTAGCGTAGATGCCATTCTTCTGATGATGTAACGAGTACATCAGGTGTTATGGGAAGTGTTCCCGGTTCCGGCTGACCTAGATAATGCAGCCTAATAATCATTTAATTGAAAAAAGTGTTTTATGTGTATGCCATAGAAAAGAGATGTGTTTTTAGTCTAGATTTAAACTGACAGAGTGTGCCTGCTTCCCGAACAATGCTAGGAGACTGTTCCAGAGTTTAGGGGCTAAATAGGAAAGGATCGACCACCTGCAGTTGATTTTGATATTCTAGGTATTATCAGCTGGTCAGAGTTTAGAGATCGCAGTAGGCGTGATGGAGTATAATGTGTTAAGAGCTCACTCAAGTACTGGGGAGCTAAACCATTTAGTGCTTTGTAAGTAATAAGCAAGATTTTAAAATGTATGCAATGTTTAATAGGAGCCAGTGCAGTGTTGACAGAACCGCTAATGTGTTTATACTTCCTGGTTCTAGTAAGAACTCGAGCTACTGCGTTTTGGACAAGCTGGAGTTTGTTTATTAAGCGAGCAGGGCAACCACCCAGTAGAGCATTACAATAATCTAGCCTTGAGCTCATGAGCATGTATTAACTGTTCAGCATTGAGAGCATGTGCCGTAATTTAGATATATTTTTAAGATGGTAGAATGCAGTTTTACAGATGCTAGAAACATGGCTTTCAACGAAAGATTGGTATCAAAGAGCACACCCAGGTTCCTAACTGACAAGGACTTGACAGAGCAGCCATCGAGGGTTAGACAGTATTCTAGGTTACTACTTGTGGAGATTTTTTGTCCAATGATTAAAAATTCTGTTTTTTTCTGAATTAAGTTGCAGGAAATTACTGATCATCCAATTTTTATATCATCTATACATTCCGTTAATCTTGTGAATTGGTTAGTTTCTTCAGGGTGTGAAGAAATATAGAGCTGAGTATCATCAGCATAACAATGAAATCTAACGCCAAGCTTCCTAATAATATCTCCCAGTGGTAGCATGTACAGGGTGAAAAGCAATGGCCCTAGCACTGAGCCCTGCGGTACTCCATACTGAACTTGTGATCGGTGTGACATCTCTTCATTTACTGCTACAAATTGATAATGGTCAGATAGGTATGATTTAAACCATGCCAATGCAGGTCCACTAATGCCTACATAATTTTCGAGTCTATTCAAAAGAATGTTGAGGTCGATAGTGTCGAATGCAGCACTAAGATCGAGTAACACTAACAAAGAGATACAACCACGATCGGATGATAAGAGTAAATCATTTGTAACTCTGATGAGAGCAGTCTCAGTACTATGATACGGTCTAAATCATGACTGAAAATCCTCACAGATACCATTTATTTCTAAAAAGGAATATAATTGTGAAGACACTGCCTTTTCAAGTATTTTTGAAAGAAAGGGTAGATTTGAGATTGGCCTGTAATTGACTAATTCTGTAGGATCAAGTTGCTGTTTTTTAATAAGTGGTTTAATAATAGCCAACTTAAAAGTTTTCGCTACATATCCTAATGACAAAGATGAATTAATGATATTAAGAAGAGGATCCATGACCTCTGGTAGCATATCTTTTAATAGCCTAGTCGGTATAGGGTCAAGCATACATGTTGTTGATTTAGATGAATTAAAGAGTTTAGCCAATTCTTCCTCTCCTATAGCAGTGAATGAGTGTAATTTTTCCTCAGTGACACTACGATGCTCTGTCTGATGTGATACTGTAGTAGACAGCTGCATGGTTATAATTTTCTTCCTAATATTGTCAATCTTACACGTAAAGAAGTTCATAAAGTCATTACTGCTGTGCTGTTTACAAACATCAGAAGTTGAAGCTTTATTCTTGGTTAATTTAGCCACTGTATCGAATAAATACCTAGGATTGTGTTTGTTTTATTCTAAGAGATTTGAGAAATAAGCAGATCTAGAATGAAGCTGGCCCAACCACAACCTAAGCTCACCAAAACCCTATCACTAAACATAACTCATAAACATAAGAGCTGGACATCATTTGGCTCAACAGTGCGCACCACTTGGATTTCTATATTTGTGTTCAAGTCATGTCAGAAAGATTGTATTTATGAGTTGAACATACATGAATGCCACCACAATGTCGTAAATACAAGTGGGAAGCTCTGGATTTTCTTTATGTCCCGTACTTTACTGCCTGTACAATATATGATAGCATTGTAATATAACAATATAATAATATGTACACCTAATGATAAAGTCCACAGTGGCTTAATAAATTAATTAAAAACCTTAAAATTTGATTTTAAATTTTAGAACCTTGCTTTATTTTTGTGTAGTTAATTAACGTTAGGTAGGCTACACCGCAGTCTTGCTTCGACGAAAATGACTTGGACACACCTGACGTCGTAAACACTAACTTCCCAGGAGGACTTGAAGGCCCACGTGGCATTCTGTTGACGTGCTGGGGCACGTTCAAGTTCAAACCGGTTTTGCTACGGTTTCCGGGTTGAACAACATGTTTCCTGGAAACAGTGTGCAACGAGGTTTGAGATACATTTTCTCTTGTTTGATGGGTGTGTCAAATATGTCAGCCTAATCAGCAGCAACATGTATATAAACCACACGGTATTAAAGAGACAGCTCACACAATGGGTCCAAGTTAAGTTGTTTACAAATATGTCCGCTGCAGCTCAGTAGACGCAACAACAGGCCTTTTTCACAATATGGGGACCGAGAACGGAAGTAGGGAAGTGCTTCTTCCGGTCGCGCCACCGCCAAATAGGGTTGTTTCTTCTTTGAGTTGTAACACAAAGGCACGCTACAAGATTGACTACTTTTAGACTCCGCCATTGTTCTGGAATCGCTTTCACCGGAAAAGATGTTTGCCTACTTCCACCAGGCTTATGTCAATTTGTGAAATAGGCCTATTGAAGATATTAGAAGACATGATTGTCATAAGAATTTTATAGTAAAAAATTTTGCATATCAACATGATGATGTAGTGGTTTATATTTTTAGCGTCATTGCAAGGCAAGTTTATATAGCCTACCAAATTTCATACACAATTGTAATTAAGTGCCTTACATAAAAACGAAAAAGAAAATACAAGATATTAAAAAAGTAAGAACTAGAAATACAATTATTTAAATAGAATTGATTACCAGGAGATAAAAAAGTTAATCAAATGGGAAGAGGATGTTCTCTTTTATTCTGGGCAGTTATTGCATCGAGCATAGGTATTATGCAGTATAAAACGCGTATTTATATCGATTTCATCAGGCTCCCAGAATTCTTCAAAAATAACATAATAAAATGATGCCTATATTTATTTCCTATATTTCTAACCAACTTTATGAAAATGGTAAAGTAGGCTAATTATAATTGTTTACTTATAATATATTATATATTTATAGAGAGAGAGAGAGAGAGAGAGAGAGAGAGAGAGAGAGAGAGAGAGAGAGATAGATAGATAGATATAGATAGATAGATAGATAGATAGATAGATAGATAGATAGATAGATAGATAGATAGATAGATAGATAGATAGATAGATAGATAGATAGATAGATAGATAGATAGATAGATAGATAGATAGATAGATAGATAGATAGATATGTAAAATTTGTTCCTATATGGTATCTAGCCAGTATACTCCGATCTTCAGTGTCACATGATCCTTGAGAAATCATTCTAATACTGATTTGCTGCTCAAGAAATATTTCTTATTAATAGGTTTAAATCTTGCTTCTTGATATTTTTGTGGATACCAGGATACATTATTTTCAGGATTTTTTGATGACGAAAGTTCAGGAGAACAGCAATTATTTAAAATGTAATGTTTTTCTTACAATTATCCATTTACTGTGTCCATCCTGATTAAAAGTATTGATTTTGTTTTAAAAAAAAATAACACACAATTAAATGACAGAATTAAAAAATGATAGACCTACTTGTGATTACTTATTTGGTCGATGGGCTGATTTAAGTGTGAGATGAAAGTTTATAGATTCAGTTTATTCCCAATGAGAGGGAATGGAGAGTGATAAAGAGGCAGAATGTTCATCTGAGAGCTGTGTGAGGAGAATGATGGCCTGTCACCTTGCTAGAATCTGCCACTATGACAAATGTGAATGACATGATACTACAGGTCTATAGTAATTTGATTTTTATAAGCCACTTGACAAGTCGCAATGGCAAAATATACATTGAAAGATATATCTCAACTATTTTGAGATATAAAATCATAATTATGATTAATAAAAGGTTCAATTCTGTTCCAATCCATTCCTTTGGGTTATTTGTTATGACATAAAACAAATAAGTTATATTTATATAGCTTTATCTATCTCACTAAACAAATTTGTGGCACTCTAGGAAAAGTCTGTAAAAATAGGATCCTACTAGGCCTACTTTTCCATTTTTATTTTTCACAGGTATTTTGAATTACGCATTGCATTGTGTTTTGTTTTAGGGTCAAAGAAAATGCCTGTAAAATCACCTGTACCTTTTTTCTGCTTTTTAATGGATTTTTTATTTTTTAATCTTACAGTGTGTAAAATTTGTACAAACTTGTGGAGTTAATGCAATTTGAGTTTTAAGGTCAAAGTTTTAAGCCAATCATATGTAATTATAGGGGGAAAAAATAAAAATATTATCATTTTCATTTTCTCCAGGAGCCCACTACACTTTCTCTAGGATAAAAGTGCATTATGTGGATTGCCTTTTAATGCTGCCTGTTTTGCTATACCTGACCGACTTCTGTTATCCATTGAGGATAAGCTGATTCTGCTGTTGTGTAGCATGACATAAAAATCAATTCATGGAAAAAAGGACAAATAATATTTAATAATATACCATGTATTAGTTCTCATTTACTTTTTGTACAGATGTTTGTGCAGACAGTTCTCTTAAAGACTGACTGACATTTCACATCACGTTTGATAGTCGTGCATAATAGTCTATTAATGCATGTAGTTTCTGCAGTAACACATTGTATCGTTATTATTTCATGATCTCCCATCAGTTCTGACGTAAAACTGATTATACAAACGTGACCTTTCCATCATTAAAGAGCTTCAGAGGTCAATGACTTAACAAGCCTGATTATTTATTTTACATAACTACAGTTAACACTTCTGGAAGAACTGAAAGAACAGAAAGTATATGATTATATGTAATGTCAAAACAGGAAGCACATGCAAGTCATTTAATGGGAATAACATAAATAAAGATAACAAAACCAAAACACTGGAACTTGTAACTAAACTGCTGGATTTGTTCTCCCTATAACAACATGTTTCAAGGTGCTAACAAAATCAGTGGCAAAGGGGAAATTCCGCTTCTTCAATTAGAGGCACTTTTGATTACTTTTAATTCTTTGAAACATTTAAAAATAACACTTATTCGTGTCTTGATCAGCATTCAAGTACATTTTTATATTCTGTATGATGATGTTCATGTTTTTGAAGAATCTGATAAGCCTTGAACTTGCTAACAAGTTAGATGGCAATGCTTTATGAAATTAGAAATTAAATGACACTGATTGTTAATAAGTAAGCATACTTTTACGGTGTAAGGAATATTGAAATTGAAATTTCTAATGTTTCCTCATAGAAAGTGCCCTCCTGTCAATATTTTTCTAAAACGTTTTTGGCACATGCACTTTTACAAGTTGATTGTATGGAAATGTGTGTTGGCAGTGCCTGTACACAACCATCCTATAATGATAAAAATCCATCCAGTGTTTTTTTAATCTCCTGATATGTTTTCCCGTGTCTCAAATCGAGCCGTCTGGACGTGTGGACGTCACACAGTTGGACTGGCGATGGTGCTGTAATTCTTGATGAAGCGACGATAGAAGTTGGAAAATCCGAGGAAACGTTGGAGCTCTTTGATGATAGTGGGAGTGGTCCAGGTCTGGATGGCGGAGACCTTCCCCTTGTCCATCCGGATGCCACTGTGATCGATATGGTATCTCAGGAATTGGACAGAGGGCTGGGGGAAAGAGCACTTCTCTGCTTTGAGGAACAGGTAGAATTCTCGCAAGCGTTGGAGGACCTCCGCAAAGTGTTGGTGATGTACGGCCAAGCTCCGGGAGTAGATGAGGATGTCATCAATGTACACGAGCGAACTTGTGAAGGAACTCCCGGAGCACCTCATGGATGAAATCCTGGAATACGGAGGGGGCGTGACAAAGGCGGTCTTCCACCCGTCCTTCTTTTCCACAAAGAAGAAGCTGGAAGCAGCAGGGAAGTAGGCAGGCGGATGCAACCTTGATTAAGGGCCTCTTTGATGTATTCCTCCATGGCCTTCTCCTCCGGCACTGACAGGGGGTATATGCGTCCCCTAGGCACTGGTTCACCCGGTAACAGATCGATGGCACAGTCCCATGGCGGTGTGGAGGAAGCTTGGAGACCTGCGTGAAGTTGGCCCCCCACCCAGCAAAACTTGGCAAAATAGTCTCGATCGTTTGTGCTCCGTTTGTGCTGGTTTGTGCCATAAAAATTTTCGTTTGTGCTGCTTTGGTTTTTAAGATATTAAAAAAAACATTTTTAGGTCATTCTGAGGTCCTCAGCCCCCACATTCTCCAAATTCACCTCAAATAGCCTCGTTTGTTTGTGCCGTTTGTGCTGGTTTGTGCAGATAAAAGTGCCGTTTGTGCTGCTTTCGTTTTTAAAATATTGGCCTTTGAATTATAGGCGATGGCGTCACCAGCCCCCCGACCTGCTCCAAATTCACCCAAAATAGTCTCACTCGTTTGTGCTTCGTTTGTGCTGGTTTGTGCTGATAAAAGTGTCGTTTGTGCTGCTTTCGTTTTTAAAATATTATACATTGAATTAAAGCCGATGACGTCACCAGCCCCCCGACCTGCTCCAAGGTCAACTTAAATAGTCTTAATCGTTTGTGCTTCGTTTGTGCTGGTTTGTGCGGTAAAAGCTGCGTTTGTGATGCTTCCGTTTTTTAGATATTAAAATAATATTAAGGTAGTCATTTTGAGGTCACTCAGCCCCCCGACCTGCTCCAAGGTCAACTTAAATAGTCTCAATCGTTTGTGCTTCGTTTGTGCTGGTTTGTGCCGGTAAAAGCTGCGTTTGTGCTGCTTTCGTTTTTAAAATATTATACATTGAATTATAGCCGATGACGTCACCAGCCCCCCGACCTGCTCCAAATTCACCCAAAATAGTCTCAATCGTTTTGTGCCGTTTGTGCTGGTTTGTGCTGATAAAAGTGTCGTTTGTGCTGCTTTCGTTTTTAAAATATTATACATTGAATTATAGCCGATGACGTCACCAGCCCCCGATCTGCTCCAAATTCACCTCAAATAGTCTCAATCGTTTGTGCTTTGTTTGTGCCGGTAAAAGGTTCGTTTTTGTGGCTTTCTTTTTTAAAATATTAGACACAAAAATGTTAGACAATGATGTCACCAGCCCTCGATTAATGAGCATGAAGCGTTTTATTTTGGGTTTGTACTCAAATCTAAATCTCTTATCAAAATGTTGCCAGTAAAGGCGTATTAATAGAACAGCAACTCCGTATCAATGTTTTGTAGTTTCTGTGGTGTTTTCTCATTTGTTCTCAATTCTCCTCACTATCATTTGTTCAATAAAGATTTATTTTTTCTTCATTCACTGGTCTCTCCTGATTTAACTTTGTATTTATTTGCAGTTTAATCTGCTGCACTTCACTCCCACCACTAGGTGCAAGTGACACACTAGGAGTGTTCTAGTTGAAATTAGCAGTTAGTAGAGGAAACATTAATGTAATATCAAACTACAAAAGTCGTTACTAAATCAAATTTGGCAAATGTAAGTACATACATTATATTTTCAAAACATTAGGCTGTAATGTTTCTGAAAGAAGTATCTTCTGCTCACCAAGGCTGTATTTATTAAATCAAACAATACAAGTAGGCTAAAAAGTAAAAACAGTAACATTATTGATTATTACTCCAGTGTAAATCAGCTGTTCTCTATGTGAATTTATAGTAAAGTGTAATTTATTCCTGTGATCAAAGCTGAATTTATCATCATTACTCCAGTCTTCAGTGTCACATGATTCTAATGATTTGATGCTTAAGAAACATTACTTATTATCAATATCAATGTTGTGCTGCTTAGTATTTTATTTTATTTTTTGGTGGAAACCATGATACACAATCATTCAAAGGTTAGGTAAAGGACACAATAAATTAATCAAAAGAGACAGCAAAGACATTTATATTGTTAAAAATATTTATATTTAACATAAATGCTGTTATTTTATCTTTGATTTATAGAAAGGTAAAAAGCAAATTGTATCACAGTTTTACAAAACAAAAATTAAGAACTATTCTTAATAATCAAGCTTCAATAATAGTTTATCATAGTTGAGCACAAAACAGCATTTTACTATGATTTCTGAAGGACCACGTGATATTGAAGACTGCAATGATGCAGAAAATTGAGCGTTGACATCACAGAAATAATAATTATTAATTTAAAGTGTAATATTTCCCTAATACTTCCTTTGGTGAGCTTAAGAGACTTTCAAGGGTAACGTTACTGTATAATTTAGGTCTATACATAGCTACATGTGGCCTAAACAGATGAGATTAACAGATTGTGGTGCGTGCATTAATGACAATGTTAATTTTAAGGCTGTTATTCACGTAACACCATATACAGTAGCAAGTAAAAAACACTTGGAGTTTGTTTTTTTTCCACACATCCTGTGATCCGCTTTGTCCGTTAATAGGCTAGTCGAAAAATACACAGTAACAATTAAGTGAATGCTACTGTTTAATGTAATTTGGTTTGCCGTTTGAATCTAACCAGGCTAATTTACTTCTGTGTTGTTAAAAAAAGAAAGCCACAAAAAGCAGACCTTTTACCGGCACAAAGCGAAGCACAAGCGATTGAGACTATTTGAGGTGAACTTGGAGCAGATCGGGGCTGGTGGCGTCATCGGCTATAATTCAATGTATAATATTTTAAAAAGCGAAAGCAGCACAAACAACACTTTTATCAGCACAAACCAGCACAAGCGAAGCACAAGCGATTGAGACTATTTGAGGTGAATTTGGAGCAGATCGGGGCTGGTGGCGTCATCGGCTATAATTCAATGTATAATATTTTAAAAAGCGAAAGCAGCACAAACGGCACTTTTATCTGCACAAACCAGCACAAGCGAAGCACAAGCGATTGAGACTATTTTGGGTGAATTTGGAGCAGGTCGGGGCTGGTGGCGTCATCGGCTATAATTCAATGTATAATATTTTAAGCGAAAGCAGCACAAAGCGCAGCTTTTACCGGCACAAACCAGCACAAGCGAAGCACAAGCGATTGAGACTATTTAAGTTGACCTTGGAGCAGGTCGGGGCTGGTGACCTCAAAATGACTACCTTAATATTATTTTAATATCTAAAAACGGAAGCAGCACAAACGCAGCTTTTACCGGCACAAACCAGCACACAAGCGAAGCACAAGCGATTAAGACTATTTAAGTTGACCTTGGAGCAGATCGGGGCTGGTGGCGTCATCGCTATAATTCAATGTATAATATTTTAAAAACGAAAGCAGCACAAGCGACACTTTTATCACCACAAACCAGCACAAACGAAGCACAAGCGAGTGAGACTATTTTGGGTGAATTTGGAGCAGGTCGGGGGCTGGTGGCGTCATCGTCTATAATTCAAAGGCCAATATTTTAAAAACGAAAGCAGCACAAGCGGCACTTTTATCTGCACAAACCAGCACAAACGAAGCACAAACAAACGAGGCTATTTGAGGTGAATTTGGAGAATGTGGGGCTGAGTGACCTCAGAATGACCTAAAAATGTTTTTAATATCTTAAAAACCAAAGCAGCACAAACGAAAATTTTTATGGCACAAACCAGCACAAAGCGGAGCACAAACGATCGAGACTATTTTGCGAAGTTTTTGCGTTGGGTGTGGGGGCCAACTTCACGCAGGTAGCTTGAGGCGCATTGAGGGCAGAAGACGTCACTGAAGGGGCGTAGTCAGTTGGAATCTCCACGGAGCGGTTTTTGATAAGACTTTCAATGGAGGTAGCGTTCAAGGAGACCTTTACGGAGCACGGAGATCTGGCAACAGGAAGAACCGGAAAACAGCTGGAGAAGCAGTGGTCGCCCCACTTCAGGACTTCGCCTAGAACCACGTCAGCGGTGGACTCCTCCAGAACCAGCAGATGGATTTTCTCCACATGAAGACTCCCACTTGTAGTTGAAGAGGTCCCACACATCGACGGATCATACTGCGGCTTAAGGGGTTGCCCGTGATGGAACTTGGTAGACGGTTGGAGACGGCGAAGTCTTGAGCTTGAGGTGTCGACAGAGGGATCCGGAGATGAGGTTTCATGCTGACCCAGAATCGAGGAGCGCCACGACTGGAATGGAGGTGTTGGCAGCAGTAAGGTTCACTATCGTTGTGAGTGGTTTCATCTGAGGAATGGCAGGAATGATAGCACTTGGGACCATGGGACGAGGAGGGCATGCGGAGATAACATGCCCAGGCGATCCACAGTATAAGCACAGGTTCTGGGTCAGCCTTCTCTGTCTCTCCGAATAGGCCAAACGTGAAGTATCCACTTGCATGGGTTCGGGGGCTGGTTCTGGAGAGCTGACGGGTTCTGATCGACGGAGGAGGTTGTTGAAGGATAACTGGCCCTGGTGCTCTAGGAGACACGACTGCATACGAGAACCCACGCGGATGGCGAGCTGGATGAATCTTTCTAATCCTAAGGAGTCCTCGTATGCAGCGAGATGCATCCGCAGCTTCGGCTCTAAGCCCTGGCGAAAGGTGGTAATGAGGGCTTGTTCATTCCATCCACTGGTGGCGGCTAGCGTTCTGAACTGCAAGGCATAATCGTTAACCGTCTTATTTCTCTGTTTAAGATTGTAGAGTTTCTCTCCGATAGAAGAATCCGCCATGGGTTTTCCGAAGACTTCCCGGAAGTGAGATACGAACGCTGAGTAGGATTTCACAACAGAGCCTTGTTGAGTCCAGAGAACATCAGCCCAATGAAGGGCCTTACCTTGCAGTTGGGAAACAATGAACGCAATTTTTGCCGTCTCCGTGGGATAAAGTTTTGGTTGCATCTCCAGGACCAGTTCACATTGCAGGAGGAAGCCGCTGCAAATCTCCACCGATCCTGAGTAGGGCGCCGCTTTGGCCATGGGACTGGCGGTGAATCAGCAGCGGTGGTGGTGAATGATGTCGTCGGGGTTGAGGGGTGAGTGCTCGGCGCAAAGCGTCCACGAGCTTCTGGAAGGGATCTGTTTGAGTTATGCTGATGTTATGTTGTTATGGTCCGGTCTTCTGTTACGGGAGAGACACGGAGGCAGGGGTAAAAGCAGTAAATGATGTTTATTGAGAACAATCAGCAGAGTTAGCGATGAGGTGGTGTAGAATGGAATAGATATGGAATCAAATACTGTCCTTTGATGAATGGTGGTTGCAGAGAAGATGCGGCGTAGAAGGCAGACGACAGGAACACTCACACACACACACAGGCAGGTTGGAACACGGGGAGCGATGGAGACGATGTAGCGAATGGAGTCCTTGAGGTAAGCAAACCAACAGTGTTGTGCAAACGAGACTGGACAGTGAGTGTGTGTGAGTGTGGGTGCTTTATAGTCCAAGTTGATTGGTGGATTGAGTGGCTGCAGGTGGTGGTGATCAGAAGGCCGGTGAAAGGGATCGTGGGTAATGTAGTGCGCTGGAACCTGACCTGTCAATGACATGTCTTTTCCACGATTGTTGATTGACAGCAGCGATTTAACACAGACCCTCCCGAGCGAGCTGTTATCATAGTCCGCCAGTGTTGATATGCTGGAGCAGAATGGCATCTACGCGATTGTGCTGTTCTGTTCTTGGGTGTAATAACGAACACAGCAGTCATTTAGATGTTCCTAAATCAAACCGCTGAAGACGCAGTAGCTGAGTTTTTTTGAAGGAATATTCCCCGATCAACATCAGTGCTTTCACGTGTGCGCAAATCAATTCTCACCAGAATGCTTTATAAACGAGGGTCAGCAGGTTTTGCTAAGAAGCAGCTCCTGAAAAAGGATCGGTACCAACTACAGATCACTGATTCAACTCCCTCCATAAGTTAGTGTAACGTTTTATTAACCGTAATTTATGAACCTTTATATTAATCTTTGCAAATCACTCACATACTTCACGATGAATGAGGCTAAAGTTTACAGAGTAAGTTACATTATGGCATCCTCTCTGTGTATGACTTCTCAATATAATTCATAATCCCACGTTTACGCATATGGTTATGGTTATTGTGATATTACAGACTGTGTACGCTGACAATCTGTCCATGAACTAACACATCAGTAAACACATAGCATTCGTATCTCACTGCTACCCTGCCAGTAGGCTACATACAAAGACAGATCAAAGTGACATTGCGTTAACCAACCATTCAGAAACGTCCTGTTCGTGCCTTAATTGTCGAACTTCGTTGCGGCCGTCATCTTGTTCCGGGTCCGACTCCGGTTCAAACTTATAAGGTAGCACAGATGTGTCCTCAGAGACTCCCGTTGCCATTCTTTCTCTAAAATAAACCCTCAACTGTTGTCAAGGAAACACTCCACGTGCGTTGTGTCAAAACGGGCCACAGAACAGAGGGGCGGGGTGAGCTGTTTTTGACCAGGTAAAATTAGTGTTTTCTTACAATAGTAATGAGAATTTTTTATTAAAGTTTATTATAAACTTTTCATTTAGACACTGAAGAATCATATTAACTTGTACAAAAATGGCATTATATGACCCCTTTAAAAAGTTTTATTCTCTCACAATAAAATTTTCTCTAAAATGAGGTAGTACATTGTTAAACATTAATTATTAATTATTAATTAATTATTATGCACTTTTAAAAGTAATTAAATAGATCAAATAAAAACTTTGAATGTATTTGACTATATATTTAAAAGTAGAATGATTGTTTAATGAAAATTTAAAATAAATTCAAAGTCACCCCGCAGTCCCGACATAGTGATGACATTCAGTCACCTACAACAAAACTTTTAAAGAGCCTACATTGACTGGTGTAAGCAAAATGTGCTTGTTGTTTTCTATACCAACAATTAACCTTGATTGACTGATTCAATTTACTGAATTGACCATATCCATGGTTACTTCAATAAGTATGGTTTTCAATAAGCCATCAGCTTGGGCATTTCCGGTGAAATGTTAGCTGTCATTCTTTAGACGCTGTAGACATATACTTTTTAATGTTGTATATTTATATTTTAATGCAGTTATCATACTTACCTTATTTTGCCAATAAACCAGTTTTATTGATTGTGATAAAGACGAAGCTAATGGGAACATTAGAATAAGAAACATGTTGTCCAGACACGCACAGCAATGTTTTCCCAAAACTTCAAATGTTATTTTTAATGTGATGACCAAAAACATTATTTGTTCATCCTCTCTGAGATTGTCCCCAGTTGTAAAACCCGCTTTCAAGATGTAGGAAATACAACATTTGAAAGAAAACACTTTTATTTAAAAATAAAAAAATTAATGAATTACCACTATAACCATGAGATGGCGACAGAGGAGCATTTGGCTCATATTAGCCATTTCCAGTAATATTTTTTTTTCACACGTTTGGATTTTAAATAAATATTAAACATTATAAAATCACTAGGTTTTGTATGAATCACTATAAATGTATGAGGTATGAAGTAGCCTACTCACAAAGTCTCATGAAAAACAATAACTTTTATTGCGCAATGAATACACTGAAAGCGCTCTCTCCTCCTTTATAATCGCTAGCTGTCATTCGCACACTTCCCATTTTGATCAATGAATCTAATTAAAGTGCACAATAAATCTTTAATTTACAGTGTGTTTTTTCATGATGGTCGAATTAAATTTTACGGAGCCCCGCACATTACATGCAAGAAAAATAAGGTAAATTGTGCGCACGATTTACTCATTTACTCATTCGTTCCCTCGATTTATAAATCATGATTTACTATTTCGTTCTCTCGTCCCTAAAAAGATGCGTCCTAAGCTAAGTAATACGGAGCCCGCACATGACATGTAGCCTAATACGGAGCCCCCATGACATGCAGTAAAAACTATAGTCAACTGCATGTGCGGGGCTCCGTATTAGCTTAGGGACGATCTTTTTATGTCGTTTAAATTTGAATTATTTGAATTTGAATGACCGAATTAATCCTAGGCCTGACTATTTAAGTGACTGTATTCTGATTATAAACGAAGTAGGTCTATTCAACGCTATCTCACGACCAATTCGTACATATTTTACGAGGTGGCTATTTCGTACAAATTTATGCGACCTCACTCGCATCTGCGCTTTGCCTAAACCCCAGTGATGGGTAGGTTTAGGGGCGGGTTGAGGTAGGTCATTCGTGCAATTCATACGAATTTGCCAACTCGTCAAATATGTACGATTTAGTAAAAATCGTATGAATTCTGAGTGAGGTCGCATAAATTGCAAATTAGCCACCTCGTAAAATATGTACGAATTGCCGTGAGATCGGGTTGGTCTATTACATTATTGATGCTGTTAAAGCTGATACCACCAACAAGTGGCATTCACCGTAAGTTTTCCAGCTGCCTTATATTATTGCCGAAGTCCCGTGCGTCCTGTGCATGGTCAAGTGCGATCCAAAAAAGAAAGAGGTCTCCGCCATTTGCTTGTCCTGATGTAGCTGATTAAATCACAGCCAGACAGGAGTATTTCCTTCATCTTGTTCCTCTGTCAGAGCGCACTGCGGCCGGGGTCAAGAGCTGTACGCCTCCGCGTGCAGTCACTAGTCAAACAGCCTGTCCTGCGAGAGCGCGCGCCAGACAACATCAAAGAGATTTTATCCCCAGCGAACCCGCGTTACCACGGCAACACGACACCTAACCCTCATTACCGTATCTTCATATTTAATAGAGCCTCTTTTCCGCCTTTTCGCTCGGAAACAAAGCTTCCAATGAATTATTAAGCACTCATCTATAATATATACGAGCAAGCGCTCACGTCGCTATGACAGTTTTTCATAGGAGACAGAGCTCCTTCACCCCATCATTGCTCAGATGCTGCTCTGGGCCATATCCCTTCGCATTTGTTGGAGCCCTTTACAAAATCTAATTGAATGTGAAGCTTTTATATCAGGCCTACCAAGACAAAGAGTGTGTTAAACAATGTTAAAAAAGGTTAAAAAACACAAGTGTCTCTGCTTGAAAGGAACAGGGCATGATCTATCTATCATAGTAACAAAACTATGATATTTCAGTTTGTATTTTATGTTTTGGGATGAGCTGCAGAGAACTGGTTTCTATGCAAACACGTCCATCCAATTATCCTCAAAAAATGACAAGAGCAGACAAATTTCAACTGAAATTACACACACCTTAAATGAGTGGGAGCCCAGCAGGTAGCCTCAAATCAGAGATGATATTCTCCCTTTTCTGACTCTGCACAACGGGAAACAAGAATATACAGTACATTCCACTGTGATGTGCTCTTCAAAGGGTCCTATGCTCACATATTGGTTAAACTGATAACTTTTATTCAGGTACACAATATCTGTGTATCAAAGCATCTCACAAGCTTCCATGTGCAGTTCACAGCATCCCCAAAAAAGAGCAGGAGCAGTATATCAAGGCTTTCATCAGCTGTGATGTGGCCTCATACACACCATTATGTAAATCTAGTTAGCTGGAAAGAGGGAACTCATCTTCCCCATTTAACTCACAATCCTAAGAGGTGATATTAGTGGGTATCAAATTCTCCCATTTTGGATGTGCGACTTGGTACCCTGAAATTTGATAGCACCGTTATATTAGAACATACTGATGAGATCACACAGGCTACATGTGTCAGATGTATATTTCCTGAGTGCACCAAAGAGATCTGAAGTGCTTGACAGATGTGGAAGGCAGAAAGCAGGAGGAGCTGACAGTATCATAAGAATACACTCGGGACATGCAAAGAGAGGATAAAGGTTCCACACTCTTTCCCTTTAGGGCAGATTCCCAGACTTCTTGTCAGCCATATACTTGAATTATTATTTCAATAATTTAACAACACATTTGCATGTTCAGAGTTATGTTGGTTAATATCCACATGACATGCAGGTAAACAATTAACATATTTCATTATTTTTTATTAAGTTCATTTCCTTTCCTTTCTTTTTATTTGTAAAATTGTGATTTTTATGATGTAAATATTAGCTTTTCATGAATTTCAAAACCCCATGGAGAAACCCTTCTTCAGAGCACACAAGCACTATGTTTGCTTCATTTTCGCTGCTTTGAAATAAACAGGTCAATGTAAGGTCACAAGGGTTAATCTATAAAAGCACAGAGACATTAGTAACCACTGCATTCTGCAGTGACTGCATCTGAGTAGGTACATTTGAATTTGAATTGACTTCTCAACCAATAAAAAGTATGTTCTATATGAATATAGGTAGTATGAATGAAATTCGGATGTAGTACATCCATCATGTTGTTGTCAAAAATGAGTCAATTGCATTACTTCACTTCCATTCATAAATCCCTTCCCGTGTCCTCATGGGATAGAAAAGAGTCCATCGAATGTGCACTTCAGGATATATGGGAAGTAGAAAGTCATCCAGGGACTTTTCGCCTTCCGCTTTTCAAATACTACGGGAGGTATAGTTGTATCACAGGGGAGTTGTAATACTACCAATACCACCAATCACAGATAAGATAGGAGTCATATGACATTTTCAGCTTTCTCTGGCTTCCTTTACGATCCCACATGAAGGTTTTCCAGTCTGTGTTGCTATCTCCTCCTTAAGCTACAGCAGAAAATCTAATTCTAAGGTAAGAAAGTAGAAAAAACAAGATAATGTTTCGTTAAACAATGTGTTTAAGCAGCATACCAGCAGTAACGCTCTACAACTTTGTACATTGAAGTTGTTCTTAGTCATGTCACCAGAAACCCAGTAATCACTCTCCCAATGTGTAGTTATCCAGGCTCCTTTCCAGTGCCCGAAATGCGTACACAATATATTGATTCACAAGCTCGGGATCTAGGGAGCTGATTGAGACACACCCTTTGCATTCGGACATATACTACTCTTTTGGCATACTGTTTAATGCATAATATATAGTAGAGAAATTTCAGTCAAGGTCAAGTAAGCCTAAGTAATTCTGTGAATTTCGATGCAAACAGTTCAGTAACGTATATGATGGCATATGTTTGCAATCATGGCTCGTCTGTAAAGGCAGGTGGTTATAGGTACTTTTGCCATTGCAGAGGTTGTGTGTGTGTGGCAGGGGGGCACTGGGTATCGTATGGGCACACACTGGCAAAAAAAAAACCTATATACATATTTTAATATTTAGACCACTTCAATTAGAAAAGTGTTTATGAAAAACATTGGCTACCCTAGCTTTAAATGGGTTCAGTCAGACTTATTAAATAAAATAAAAAATATTTCAGCTTTTATTTCAATTATTTTAATTTTGATCAATAAATAACATTAAAAGGCATTGCTTACATGTCAAGGAATTTACATTTAAAAGATGTTGCCGTCCAAGCACAGCCCTGCCGTCTCTAAAACAAGGCAAAATTTGGGCTGTCAGTGAAGATTTAATAGACGTCTAACCATAGCCCAAGAATAGACTAGTCATCTAAAACTTGAACATGTCAAAGAAATGAAACCAATCAAAGTTGACTTTTCTTAGATGATGGAATATCATACTTTATACAATATCATCTTTAGTTATTTTGGCAAAAACGACATGTACCCAAATTCAGGTTTATTTTGGCTAGATGGTGGATTGCTTATAGCTGGACTATATCAGGTCTATAGTTAACCGAGATGGCGAAATGACGGCTATTGCTTGCTGGGGTATGGTCTCAAACAGGCCTCAGGAGGTCAAGAAAACATAGTGATGACCCCCCGCTTCTGTGAATCGTTTCATCCGTAACAAAGAGACTGATCACACACTGACCTGTGAGTTAAAAGCACAATCTTTCCATCACTCTCTCTCTCTCTCATGCACACACACACAACGTGATGCCCGACCATCGGTTATTAGAGGTGAAAGTCAAACCCCAGCGGCGTGGACTCTCACATCTGTGGGAATCCGAGTACTCTGCTCTGCATCACTGACAGAATGTTTACTTATGTAATGGGAGAGTGATCTGAAAGGCTGAAAGGCTGAATAATTATCATGAAGATAGCCTTTCTCAAAAAAACAAACAAAAACAAACAAACATGTTAGTCAGAAACCCAACATTCAAGTTTTGAAGTCACATTAGCTGAGTAAAAAATTAGCCAAAATGTACATTAATAACTTAAATTTGGTGGGACACTCATCATGTGCACATTTAAACAGCCTCTTCTGGATTTTGACCTTATGGCCTGGTCACAGAGAACTTAGATTATGCCAGGATTAGGATTTAGTTCAGACATTTAATAAACTTGCCTAAAAAATATTACCATGTGCAAAACAAAAGCACTGACATGTTTTAAATCTGGATGGATTGGATGGATGGCCAAATATTTAATACCATTAAAAAAAATATTATATCATTTTATTTATTCAATATTTAAAAGTTTTTTTATGACTGGAACGTCAAGGGACATGTCTGTCTCCATATTTTGAGAATGACCCACAGGCTATAAGCTTCTTGATTAGGCTTGCGAGCTAGGTCATACCAGTGAACATTACCCAGATGGTCAACTGCCTCTTGTGTAAAGCAATTTAATAAGGGAAATGACATGTAACAGATATATTTTAATGAGCAGAGATCAATTTGGCACTGTCCTTTCCTTGACAGTTTGTCTTTTCTCTTATGAATATTAGCATGGATGTTTTTGCATGTGTGGGTGAGTATATGGTTCCAGCTTGTTCAAAGCTCTCCAATTTTGTTCAATGCTCAAGAAACGTAGCTGTCTTTCATGATTTTTTTCCCCCGGACTATCCCCCCACTGTCATCAGCTCAGGGTTACAGATGTCACTCAGGCTTTTGGAAAAAAATTTCCATGTCTTATCGCTGTCTCTCTCTTTCATTTGAAGAGCAGGCCTTATCCATTTCACACATCTTATTTTCTCAAGGGAAGGACATTGTCCTCCGCACCACACCTAACCAAACTCGTGTCTGTCTCTTATCGGTTACCTTTCTTTCACCCAAGGTTATCACAATGCATCACCCCTAGTTTGCTCTTCTCATTCTTTTTCAAAACTAAAAAAGATGGCATTTTCTATGGATTGTCAGCCGCTCAAAACATCACCATTTTGTCCTTCAGCAAAAATTGTTTTGTTATATATATATATATATATATATATATATATATATATACACCTTTATATATACACACACACACAGTGTGAAAAGAACAGATAACACCCAAAGAGTTTTTCTTTCTGTCTGCATGAGCACGAGAAACTGAAAGTGACATTGATTGGATGGTAGTTGAGCATGTGGGGTCATTTTCTCGGCATGCTGTTCAAGTGCATCTGTGCAGGGCAGAGCTCTGTCGCTCTGCAGTCGCTTTTATCATGACTGCCCACTTACTGCTGTAAAGGGACATGATGCGATCTCAAGCTGTTTACTAGTTGTCACAATACTGGAATTTCAAACTTTGATACGATATCTTGAAAAATATCGACATTCGATACAATTTTTGATACAACAGAAAACTGCCATATGTACTGCCACACTAATATTTTTATAACACAGCACATGGAGGCTTTTTGACTCTTTTAACTAAATAAATAAAAAAGTAAAAAGTCAGTAATAAAATAGAACAAAAACAAATAAAAAACAACAACAGTACAGATAAATGCAATAGAGCAAAGAGAGATATGAAATAAATACTGCTTTAATTTTTTTTAGGTGGGTCTAACAGTGTATTTAGGTAAGAAATACTACAGAAATTAAAGTAATCAAATGTAAAATGACACAGGGTAAAAAAGTAAAAAATACAAATTAAGGCTTACAATTAAGGTTACACAAGTAATTTAGTCAAGTATTTTGTTCTTTTCGGATATTTTGTTCTTTGAATAACATGACAGACAGCAGCAGGTATAATAGGCTGCTGTCACTTTAAGAGCTTATGCATGAATCCAATATACTGTTGCGCTATCTTTCTCAACAATTTATGTTCCAAAACTGACATGTGCACTGAATACTCGCCAAAACGGGCATTTTTCTAGGAAAATTGGTATGCAGGGCACCAATCCGAGAACGGACACAAGCAAATGTCTCAAGAACTCTTTAATACTCAAGTGCCAATGCCATGATAGAGTCAGTCTCCCATATGCTCTAAAACTAGGGCAGAGTGGGGCACAATGTGGGGCTAGTTGTAACACACAGTGTAAAACTTTCCACACATGCCAGGATGACAAAACTTAGTGAATCATTGCCATATCAACATTATTTAGAGAAAAATTTTGCCAAAATGTAAAAATCTTTGGAAGATATCACTGAACATTTATTTAACCATAGCAAAAGTAAATTTCTTACTTAAGTTTATTTTTCATCTCTGTTTTTTGTGTTTATTTAAAATATAACCAATCTGATATTATTTTAATCTTACATCTGTTATTTAACAGTTGAGATCATTCTTTAATGCTGATCTAACAGCAGAAGACAGGAGCCGTTGTTAAATCAAGTGCAGATGGGGCAATTCTTTTGAGAAACCATGAGGTTGAGAAAAAGGTGAATAATGACTGAGAGCCAATGTTCAGAAATGATGAATTATAATGTTTTTAACTATGCTGTATTCCTGTGTTTTGCAGTGTGTTTGTTGTCAAATCCATGTTACAATTTGCCCCTCACATGTTACAATGAACCCACCTTTGGGGCATTTTGTCACATTTCACTTCCATTCTTTCGGGGTAAATCAAGAAAAAAGGGACACTGTTGCATTCTATAATGCAGAACTCTGGAATACTTGGTTCTAATTGGTCAATCACTTCATTCAGCGGTCAAATTTACAAATATTTGCCAACGTCCCAGCAATCAGGGTATGATTTTAGTGAAAATTACCTCAAAGTCTTCAGTATTCATTTTATTGTAATCTTATTGCAATGTTTGTTTTGTTGCTTGGCTAATTATTTTGTACATTACAGTGGACTACTTTTTCTTAGTGGAAGCTTTGAGGTATAGGTCATTTATATTTACATGTTTATTTTGTAAGTGATAATATTATGAGCGGAATAATGTAGGCCTACATGTTTTTTTGCAAAAGACGATGACCAGCTTTTGCTTCACATTTTTAAGTTGCACCAGTTGAGATCCTATTAATAGCTAAAACTTCAGCTAATAGCTAAAAAACCAGTGGGTTATTGCATGGTTTGTCTCACATTTCCTCCTGCTGACATGAGGGAGCTGCACACAGAAGATTTTACTCTCTGAATCTTTTAAATTAGACATGGTTGATCACAGGTCATTTCATTCATATACACAGGACCGCCGACAGCCAAAAGATCACAGGAATTCTTAACGGCAGTGAAAAACATGTCCGAAAAAGTTAAGAGGAAGTTAAATCATGTGCATGACAACCACACACACAGGGAGTCTCACATTTAGAGGTCACGCTCCTCACAATGTCCCCCTGGTCCCGCTTCCTCTCAGACTTATTTTATTTCAAACATTTATTTCCTTCACTTTTTCAAGGAGTGGAGTTGAAGGTCACATCTCTAAAGGCTTTAGTCCGTTTGAAAGATGACGTGTATGACGTATTTGTGTGAGGGTATTTGCACAAACACGAGTATGTGTGAGGGAAAGAGGTCTGACACTCAGTAATCACACCTCTGTGGTGTAATCCGTGTTCTTCAGGCTGCACTACAAAACAGATTTACCAGATTTATACAACTATCCTCATGTGTGTGAGTGAAAAGTTTGCAAAGAGGTCATAGACATCTTTGTTGTTGTTTTTTATGTCTGAAAAGCTGGCATCTTTACATCGTGCAGGTCTTTTTTGAACCAGCCACAGTGTGTTTATGAACATGCTGAGGTCACAAAATGGATTCCTCCCCCACTTAAAGTGGATTCTGTTTTTAAAATTATATTTTGGTGCTGTGGCCAACTGAATTAATAATTTGAAAAAAAAATCACAACAGCGCACATTCATCCAGAACCCATTTTCTTCAATAAAAGTCCATTATCGCCATGGTGAAAGCTAAAAGGGACAAACAGAACAAGTCATTGATTAAAAACAAACAAACAGATGAATCACATGATTTCCTGTAAACTGAAGCTGTGCTGTGAGCAACCATGTTATGATACACCTCTCTAAAATCAAATCAAAAGGGAATGAATGATTCACATATCGAGGTTAACAGCTCACCAAAGAGGAAGATTATCAGAGAGAACAACCTAAATTTAACACAAACATATATACATATCATGTGACTTCAGAAGATTGAAGATTGATACACCATATTGAAACTTGATTTGTTTTTGTTAAATGCATGTGATCCATGATTTCCGAAGCTTCATTCGGCTGAGATTTCTTTCATTCATTTTAATCACTTTAAAAGTGACCTTTATTCCCTTCTTTCTAATCAATTGCAGAACCAGGTCGGAAATTAGTGGGACACAGTATTTTGGTAACTGCAATTCCTCAACATCCACTGTGATAAAAAGCCACGATGCTACGCAAAGCTTTGTTTCGTCACCAAGTATACAAGTTATATGGGACATTTTAATGATTTTTATGGTGCTTTTGTGTCCCCTTTGAAGCTTGAACGCCCTAATACCCATTTATTTTAATGAAAAGAGCGACTAGTGCCATTCTTCAAATGTCTCCTTTTGTGCTTCTCAGAAAAAGAATATATATAGGCATATACATGTTTGGACTGGAAAGTAAGTCTTCATTTCTGGGAGAACTAAACCTTCAAAGAATCCCTCTTTTGGAATCCTATGGCTTGGTCAGAATGATTTATTTTTGAGCAGGCTCACTCACCATGAATACTTTCAATTACGTAAGAAAAGCAGCAGACAACGGCAAGACTATGTGACTGTATGAAAGTATAGGCTACTTATCAGCAGCTTGATTGCAGCAGTAATAACTTTTGATTAGAGTGGACATATGCATCAGTGGTGTGTGGGGTGTTTTAAAATGAGGAGGCAAAGTATTCAGATTTTTCATATAGGCTACTGTATATCAAATGTAAATTTATGTCCGTGAATGTCCTGGATGAATATACATTACATGAAAAAGAAAGACCAAATACAATGCTATTTGTATTTTTGCTATAGCCTGTGCATTTCTAAAAGTATACATTTCTTACTTCATTTCATTTATACTTCATTTCATTTATATTTCATTTATTCCAAAATAATAACTAAAGGCAGTAACAATTTAAACAATGTTTATTATTTGTGAACTAATGTTCATCTTTTTTTTAATAGTCGACTTATTCAGCACTCAAGCTTGTATACACTGATCATAGACACAAAGTACCTTCAAATTTCCCCAAACTGATTGCTCACTAAAAACCCAGTCATCATGTTTTCAGCCCATTTCAAGTTTGATTTTGACATGACATAAAACAGTTATGGCTGAGATGTTTATTTACTTTTTAACTATCTTTACAGTAACGGCATCGTTAGGTGTGTTCGACATTGGCTGCGTCTGGATGCGTCCGATCGGCGAGAGTAGCCGCATGCAGCCGGGTAGGATCTGCAAACGGAGAAGTGAAGTCGGACACTTTCTGCTTCAAATAGTGACGTTCGCGCTGTGTTTGCATACGTTAACACAGATTACGTTAAATAAATGCAATATTTGTCAAATAGCCTACACAGATGTGTCAGAAGACATTTTCATGCAATACATTATGTACTGCTTACAGTGTCTGTTTTTACAATAATAAAGTTCAACATAAGCCTACACTATCAACGAAGTGGGCGGCAGCTCGAATCGCTCTCGCGGTACTTTGTTGACATACGTCACAGTCACGTGCCGTCGGCGCTGCCTCAAACCGGACAAAATTTCTAACCGACGTTAGCTTCTTCAGGTCAGCCGCCGATCGGTCTGCGCATGGCTGCAGCAAGTCGAACAAGCCTATTATCTTCATTCAAGCCGATGAGAACACACACGAAAACAAGAGGCTGCATGTATCGCACAAACCAATCATATCCGATCATAACCGATAATATCCAATCAAAGCGCGATGGAGCCTCTATCCACGTGACTTTTCCCCATTCATTCATTCACCCCCCACTAAACTCACTGGACCACTAGGGTGTCTGTTTTAATGCTGCCTTCATGTGCTATCGGAAATGTTGTACTTCCCACGCCTGAAGACGTGATTACGAGCTCATTCAAATTTTGACTTAAAAGGGGCGTTCATGTCCAGTACTTGGAAACAAGTATTTACGATAATTCCAATAGAATTCAGCATGAAGTTGACATTTTTCAAATTGGGCGAAAGCCTCCATTGAGGCGAATATCACACGTTCGCAGCCAAGCGTGCCATTCATATTGCCCGATGCAAATTTGCGTGTATTCGTCTTTGCATTGACTTTATGTATGCAATCTATTCACGCAAATGTATGCAATCTATTCACGCAAGTACCCCACCTCGACACAGGAGCACTGCAATGAGCTCTCTGTCCCACCAGTCTTCACTCACTTCACTCAAGCACCACCACCGCCTCAGGCAGCCACTCACCGTCTTCTCTCCGTGCTCCTCCTTTTATGCTCCGTCACTCCTCTGTGAAAGATCCGAGACCGGTGTGACGTGCAGCTGGCGCTCATAATCAAATCACTCACCGGCCTCGCACGCTCTCTCATGGCTCTTGCTCACCCTGCTCACATATACAATCTACTTGCGCAAATAATTCGCGTTTGGTGTGTGCACCAAATGATTCACAGTGTTACTTTATAAAAACAAGTGACTTTTATACATGTCACATTTTGTAATATTTGTGCTGTTTTATTTTTTGTTATATTGATTATTTTCTGAGGCCAGTTTTTTGAGGAGACAACACCTCCTTTGCCTCCTCGGATGAGACGTCCCTGATATAGCCTATAGTGTGAACATGTTTCTAAACACATATTTTTATTTGTAGGCCTATGCTATCCCAGAGTGATTGGAATTCAGAGCTGATGTCTTCCTGTCTATATTCTCGCCAGACAGGTCACAAAGAGCATTGCAGTAGGAGAACAGAAAAAAAAGGCTGTGATGAAAGAAAAATAAAAAGATAAACAAAACCAACAAACTTTTGAGCCAACGGATACACTTCAGACAGGCTTTCAGGGACATCATCATGTCGTAATGGAACTTGCAAACACCAGACAGAGAAAGACAGGCACAACAACCTTACAGTTAGAGAGGTGGTGAAACAACAATACAACAGGGAGAGCAAGTGAAAAAGATATAGGGGTAAAAGAAGATGAAAAGAATGGGGTCTGATTCGCTTTGGTGGAGATGTATACATTGCTTTCACGTTCCCCACGAAAAGCAATCAGGCGGTGTGAGAGTGTGTTTGGTCACCATACCTGAAAGGACAATGCAAGACACAAAATAACACTGAGTATGTGCACACACAAGATGAAAAGGTCTTGGTGCACACTGCAAAAATTGACCACACAACATCTGCAGATCATCAGAAAGTACTACATTAAAGCTGAATGTCTTCATACCACCAGTTTACACTTTTCAGGGAAAATCAATCTACAAATTGCTTACTTATATTTGTTTTTACATTTTAAAATAGTAGTTTAATGTCAAAATAATCACACAGTTCACCTTTAATGTGTGTTCTAATTAATATCACACAAGTAAGGGTGTTCTGGACACCACAGCTGTGATGATATTTCGATATTTAGACTGTGTAATATTGCTTTCATACAAGTTCAGTTGAGTAATTTGAGTAAATTGTTCTAATCAAAGCCAAAGCACAATCAACATTGCGTCTCTGAATTTCTGATTTTCTGAATGAATCTTTGGTTTTGAACGAAACTGTTGAGTGGATGATTCAATGACTCACTCATAAAGACCATAAAGACAATCACTTTTAACCCATTTAAGCCTTTTAAAATGAGCAGTGGATAGTTGTAATTTTCCTTTTGTAAGTATTTTTCTAGATGTTATCAATGTTTCATGTCTCAATGACATGCAAGCAAACAAACAAAATAAAGGATTTCAAGGGGGAAAAAAAAGGTATTCACTTCCTTCCTGTCACATAAGGGATGCCAGCTTCCTACCCTTACTTCCAAGAAGCATGGCGAAGGCGAACCCTCCCAAAGAAAGATAATTTTCATTTTGCTATTGTGGGATTACAAATTTAGAATGCATTGTATTTAGTAATTAAGGTAAAGATGATGACGTCAGATTAATTATTCTGTTATGCAAAGTGTCCAGGCCAGTTCCTGTTCTCTTGATTGTAAATCAAATGAGCCTGATTACTGAGATTCTCACCTTCTGTCTTTAATGGCTCTCAGAGCCCCTGTAATCGTTAGGCTGATGGGATTAGGATGGGGAGTCTGGGCAGGTCTCTGTACATATACTATATTTGCATTTTTTTGTTTAGATTGTCTCCACCTCATTGGCTGAGTAATCCCTCCCCCTGAAATGTGGATAAAGTACAGTGTTAACTGTTTTTCTCAGACTTGATGACTACAGCCACCGACCGCACGTGCTCTCAATAAAGAGTCACATGTTATATCCAAGCTCTCCTGGTCTTCACTTCTGAGTTTCCAACACTATTAAGTATTATTTTGTTGTTATTTTGACATGTATATATATCTACATAATCATGAAGGTCTCTAATCATCCAAAGAAAACAAATCTTACAAATAGATCTATATTTTTTTGTATACTTGTCCAAAAGTCCAAGCAGCAACTATAGTTGCCAGTGGGCAAATGACTTGTAAATACATATATCACAGGGAAATCTGGTACACTGTTAATAGGTTATTTAATCAAGATTTTTGATCTTTTGATTTGTGTGTGTGTGTGTGTGTGTGTGTGTGTGTGTGTGTGTGTGTGTGTGTGTGTGTGTGTGTGTGGACTGGTAATCCCTACGGTATGGGGACAAAATGTCCCCACAAAGATGGCAATATCCAAATTTTTGTCCTTGTGGGGACATTTTTTTGTCCCCATGAGGAAAACATCTTATAAATCACACTAAGTGATGTTTTTGAAAAAGTAAAAATGCAGCATGTCTCCTGTGATGGGTAGGTTTAGGGGCAGGGGCAGTGTAGGGGGATAGAAAATACAGTTTGTACAGTATAAAATGCATTACGCCTATGGAATGTCCCCATAAAACATGGAAACACAACATGTGTGTGTGTGTGTGTGTGTGTGTGTGTGTGTGTGTGTGTGTGTGTGTGTGTGTGTGTGTGTGTGTGTGTGTGTGGGCATGTTTTTGTGAAATATCAAATTTTTGGACACAAATGTGTATAATGAAATGGGTATGATCCTTGTGGGGACATTTTTTGGTCCCCATGAGGAAAACATCTTATAAATCACACTAAGTGATGTTTTTGAAAAAGTAAAATGCAGCATGTCTCCTGTGATGGGTAGGTTTAGGGGCAGGGGCAGTGTAGGGGATAGAAAATACGGTTTGTACAGTATAAAATGCATTACGCCTATGGAATGTCCCCATAAAACATGGAAACACAACATGTGTGTGTGTGTGTGTGTGTGTGTGTGTGTGTGTGTGTGTGTGTGTGTGTGTGTGTAATTAATTTTTTTCTTATTCTATTTATTTTTATTTATTAGTTTTCATTTAACTTTTTGATACACAATGCCCTTTTGGGCCAACTTAATGGCTGCTCTTTGTTCTGCACTATGTTCCACCACTTTAAGACAAGTTGTTTGTTGTGTTTTCATATTCAAAAGATTATAAGATGGATGCAGTTGTTTTGAGTGTTCAAATGTTATTCGACTTTCATACATAATACATTTGTTTATGAATAAAGATTGATAAAAGCAGTTATTTTGAGTTTGAGTTCCAAAATTTGACATTGAAGGGGTGCATACAACATATTTGTGTGTGTGTGGACTACAATTTTCAAGAATAAGAAAAAACCTGGGGCAAATAAATGCAGAACATGTTAACATAGGACACTATATTAACACAACTATATGCATGAAAAAAAATGGACACAAATGGGTTAAACTCTTATTAGCGTAACAATGAGCATTGAAAGAGTCATTGAAAAATCCCCTCTACTAATGACCAGAACTAAAAGTTGTTTAGAAGTCTTCATAACTGTGCTTCCTTAGGTAATGTGAACCTGTGTGTGTGTGTGTGTGTGTGTGTGTGTTCAGTATGTGTGTGTGTGTGTGTGTGTGTGTGTGTGTGTGTGTGTGAACTGGTAATCCCTTCAGTATGAACTCAGATTATCTGGTTATTTAAACAGATCTCCAAAGCCTAACCCTCTCGATTTCTGAAAAATACAATTGCAATAGAAATCCAATACGACGTCTGCATGTACTAAGAGCTCAAAAATAAGATCCTAGAGAAGGCCAGAGCTCTCAGCTTATCACTGTGTGTGATTGACAGATTCTTAACTTCACTTAACACGGCCCACTAACTACTCCTCTGCTCTGTTTAAGAGCATTCAAATGCATCTAAGTTTTACAAGAAGATTGGATTTTGTTGAAGATTGAGTTTTAAAAGGTCGGTTAAAATATGTCTTTCTTCAAGCGGCATAAAACATTACACAAATCTAAAAGGCTTATGGGAACTGACTCAAAGCACCTTGAGGTACATAGAAGCTAATGCAAATCAACCTGACTTACCGCGAAGCATGTCAAAGTTCTGATGTGTGCATTAAAGACCATAAAACGGGCTGCACCTCTCTGTGTCCTTAATGTAAATCACACCATTAACCAGATGACTCTGTTCACCACTGAGAGCTGATGGAATGGAGCGTAAATCACCAGATGACTGTAACTCTCCCTTCTTCTCTTTGTTTCTCACTCTCCCTGTCTCTTTCCAAAGTGCCACTTGAAAAGGGTAGTTAATGGAACCGCTCCACATTGCACTGCCTCTAAAAGTTTATCCTCTCCATTCACCTCCAGTTGAGCCGCCTCATTACTGAAAATGTTTCACTTGCCCTTTTCTATCTCTTAAATTCAATATAAAAAAAAATAACAGCCTTGTATGAAATTGAACCATTTACCTTCTCCCATGATCTGTAAGGAGAAAGATGGCAGACCTGAACTTCCTTGAAATGAAACTGAATGCTGGCACTCCATCATCTTCTTATATATTCCAATCTAAAGGGCATTGTGTTAATTTACCAAATTCAAGAGTCAATCTCTTCTGATCCCTGATCCAGCAACCAATCAAATGTATTCTATTAGATTAGCCTATGTTTTTTATATTATATACACATCTAAATTTGAGCATATCACATTCCTTCTATAGTGCCATTTCTATATGTAACTATACCTCCGGAAACAATGTAGGCTACTGTATCTCTCTCAGAATGTATAATTTCCTATTTACTTCTTGGACATTAGGTTTTGCTATCTTGACTGTTGCAGCACTCCATTAAAAACACAGATTAGGCTGATTTAGACAAAATCATCCTCTACAAAATGACGCAAAAATGTTCTCTTTTTTTGCTGCTTTCATGATATTACTGAACCCAGAATAGACTGCTACGCTGCATTTGTGCACCCAGTTCCCATTAGAGAAGGATACAACTAGAACGGTTAATGAAGGATTTGATGAGTTCAATCAGTTACATTGTTCAGTACAGAAAACCTGGATCTCTTTACCAATCACCGGACTAGCTCAAATGTGATTTCAATTAAGATAGCTTTTAGAGAACGTATTAAGTATTAAGCCTATTTTCATCACCAAAAGATCATGTAAAATGCAACAACATGCCTGACAAACTAAAGAGAACTGCACTATGTATTAATCAATGTCGCCATCTGCTGGTCGTCTTATGAACAACTTCTTCTATTAGACCGACTGCAATAGTTCTCTCGTTCGCTGCCTAATATCAGTAGCCCCTCACTGCAGAACATGAGATCCATGGGGCGGAGACAGGTAGGTTTGGGTATACGGTATGTAAAGTGGGAAGAGTTGGATCCAGATCCAGGGGGTGAAGATGGGTATGTTTAGGGTCCAGGGGGCGGAGATGAGTAGGCCTGTGTAAAGTGGGAGGAGTTGGATAAGGATCCAATCTTGTCCCTCTGATCTCGTGTTCTGCAGTGAGGACCATCTCCCTAATATGGCAAAACTCTTCTTAAAGGATCAGTTCACCCAAAAATGAAAACTCTGTCATTAATTCCTCACCCTCACGACGTTCCAAACCTGTAAGACCTTTGTTGAACTTTGGAACACAAATTAATATATTTTTTATAAAATCCGAGAGCTCTCTGACCCCTCCACAGACAGCAATTACCACTTCCGAGTCCCAGAAAGACATTGTTAAAATAGTTTACTTTAATTTTATGAAGCATCGAGTTAACTTTTTGTGCGAAACCATCAAAAATAACGACTTGGTTGTGACTGTAAATACAGTGAGCTTCCGAGTTACATCAGAGCTACGCCAGAACGCCGGCTAACCATGCCGAGGCTGTTCATGTGAGCACTACGACACATGCATTTGAAGTTGATGCAGGAGCTGGCCAAACTGCGTAGGAGACTGACACAGAAGTGAAGAAATTGTTGAATAAAGTCATTATTTTTGTTTGTTTTTTGCGCACAAAAAAGTATTCTTATTGCTTCATAAAATTAAGGTTGAACCACTGAAGTCACATTGAATATTTTAATAATGTCTATAGGCTACTGCCTTTCTGGGTCTTAAAATTGCTGTCTATGGAGGGATCAGAAAGCTCTCCGATTTCATCAAAAATATCTTCATTTGTGTTTTGAAAACGAATGATGGTCTTACAGGTTTGGAATGACATGAGGGTGAGTAAGTAATGACAGAATTTACATTTTTAGGTGAACTAACCCTTTAGATTAATCACTCTATGTTTAGGGAATATGAACATTATGAAGCTCTCGCTTAGGGTTAATACATGACAATCTTACAAAATATTGTGTGCTTTCACTGTATCTAAAAGAAAACATATTATTTAGCCAATTATAAACCCGCCAGTGGAGTCATTGAGCAGGTTCTGAAAGGCAAGTATTAATCTTCTCCTTATGTCTGACCTCTCACAAACTTGTATACATTCATACCGAGGCAGTATTAATCAGTGTTATTACATTATAAATACATTTTAAAAAGTATAAAATATCAAATCTTTAGTTAACCGTAGTTAACTCTAAGCGTTTTACATGTTTTCTCAGATGCAGAAGATATTGCATGTTTAGATTTGGATTCAATAATAAAAAAAAATGTTTGTTAGCTTACTCAAGAGTCATGGCTTGCTGGTTTATTCATGGCTCTGGTTCATTCTAACTCAGTTATTCCGACCAATCACGATGGGCTGTCGAAATCACGTGTTGCCGGTTCGCACTGACGCAAAATCTCCGCGACCTTCCTAGTACCTCTATGTGAATGTCGTCGCCGCTCTTATAAAATCTATTTTGATAAGGTAAGAGAGTAGTATTTGGTTAATCAGTTGGTTTTATCTACAGCCATATACGTACGATAAAGCATGCTAATTAAATTGTATTAATGTTTACTGGGTTGCCGAAAATTCTCGTTGATCACGTTGACAGTTTCGTAAGCTATTTGCGGCGCCTGCACAAATCGGCAAGGTCAGAATAGACTTCAGCCCATGACAGACATTTAGGTAATTCAGATATCTGAAAGATCTTTATACGTGTTTACATGCAGTATAATCGGAAAGTGTTGAAGCTCAAGGTTTTTTTGTTGAAAGCAAGAGTAACTTACGTTACTAAATATAATTAGTTAAAAATAAATTTTACTTTACACATCCACGAAACAACATCAAATATAACATCATCATCTGACTGGTGTTATATATATATATATATATATATATATATATATATATATATATATATATATATATATATATATATATATATATACATAATTTGGCAATTTTTTCTCATTTGTACTATCTACACTCTTAGGTGCTCCGGTGAGATGTGGGTGCAAATACTTTGATTGGTTGCTGAATAGAGGAAGTCCCCTTTCCAAAATGTCCACCAGGCTGCTGTGCAGATGGGCGCGATGGTTTCCTCGCTGTTCTCAGGCTGCCATGGCCTCAGCCCGACTACAGACTTCCACATTTCAGCATACAGAGCCGCTGTGCCCGATGTCCGTGTCTTGGTTCCAACCTTCTGCGAGGCACCTCTGTCAGGGCAATGAACTGGCCAGGATGGAGGAGACGTCATTTCCATATGAATGTACAGAACTAGTCAAACTTGTTGAAAAGGCATCCACTCCACAGGAAGTGCTTCAGTTGTGGGCAGAGCAAGGTGGATCTGCCAGCGATGCTGCCAGGTGTTTGGTCCAGCTGAACCTGCAGATCATGGAGAAGGGCGGCAAAGGAATTCTGCAGGATCCACGCTTTGAGAACATGCTGGAGACTGTAAACCATCAGGTAACTATGATAACCAGTCTGAGTAGCAGCTTGAATTAAAAGTCACTGATAAAGATGTTTTGTTAAAGATGTATTGTGCCAGTGGAAGATTATCTTGTTGTTCTCACACAGGTGTCCTCAGTGTGGAATGGATCTTTGGTGTCTCTTCTGCGTACACTCACTATGCTGGGTCTCCCTCCCGATGCCCCTGTACTCAACTCCATCCAGAATGAAGTGCTTTGGAGGATCCGGCGCCTCACCTACCGTCAACTGGCCTACCTGGTGGACTGGGTTGCCTTTCAGCGCAAAAGAAGGTGGGATTCACATGCTCGACAAAGCTTGATTCCCAGTCATAGACATTAGCGCATGACCAATTAAAAATGAACAGTTTAGGGATGACTAGTCAGTTGATGGATGTACTGGTTGTATAGTTGGGTAGACTATTTATTCATTCAGATTTTAGTTTTAGCTGCAGAAGTTCAATATACATGTAGACAGACTAATTAAAAATAAATACACTTTTTTGTGTGTGTTGTGACCAGAAGTCACTTTAGATTTTCTCGTTAGAGGGTCGTAAAAATTCTTTCATAATTAAAATGACAGGTCATAGAATTTTGTATTTAAATGATATTAAGATTTTTAAGAGCTTTGTGTTTCGTTCATATTTTAATTTTTAATCATGCACTTACAGAACAAGCATATAAAATAGATCATGTGTAAACCCTCCTGTTCGAACTGCCCGCTCCAAGCGAGACTCGAACCCGGGTCGGCCGGCATGAGAGTCGGACACTCTAACAAGGAGGCTAAAGGCTTCAACTTCTAGCATCAGTCACTAGAGCGTCTCTTGAGATCAGAGGTGAGTTTTACTTGCACAGCGACTACTAGCTGGCCTCCATTACACTTGCATTTTTTTATTTATGAAGAAAACAGATGAATAGAGACTTTTTATGTTCAACATCACACAAAGCATGTGAATGTTAATTTTCCCCTAAAACACAACCTTTTGTGCCTGAACAGGGAAATATGCATAATGCAATAAATTACAAACTATAAATAAAACATTAGAAAATGAACTAAACTAAACTCAGTCAACATGCTGTATCTGCCTGAACTCGAATCTTCCTCCTGGTTCCACATTGACTTAAACTGGGTGATCGCCTGTGCACAATCAAAAGCATCAAGGGAGACAGATTCACAGGCAACTGTCATTGGAATTTACTTTTTTTGCCTAGGATAGGTGACTTCTCGTGGCAGGCTTAATTTTTCTGGAGGCTGAACCTGCACTCTGCTGTTATCGTCAGTCAATGATGGAAAATATTCAGTTAACTTCATTGGTCTGGTGGATATGAATCAGCCCTATTGTACAATGCTTCATTAAGACTGATTCAGATATCCCAACAACTTACTAAAATATTTTTTCATATCCTGACATATTTCATATATTTTAAAATGTATTTGATATCACTTAAATAAGTCAGTTATATAAAACTGTTATATTAGCATTCAGAAGTTTGGGATCAGCAAGGTTTTTTTTTTAATAAAATAAGCTTTTATTTAGCAAGGACAGTAAAAGTGACAGTAAAGACCTTCATAATGTTTCAAAACAAATTAATGATATTCTTTTGAACTTTCTATTCATTCAAGTATCCTGAAAAAAATCACTTAAACTGTCTTAGTTTCCACAAAATATTAAGCTGCACAAATGTTTCTAACAGTCATAATTATGATAATAAAAAATTTATTTGTCACCAAATCAAGCATGATTTCTGAAGGATTGTGTGACACTGAAGACTGAAGTAATGATGCTAAAAATCAGCTTTGCCATTACAGGAATAAATTACAATTTAAAATATATTCAACTGGAAAACAGTTATTTCAAATTATAATAACTAACATATCACTGTTTTTACTGTATTTTTGATCAAATAAATGCAGCCCTGGTGAGCATAAAAGACATCTTTCAAAAATATTTGTAAAAATCCTAGCAACCCCAAGCTTTTGATCAGTAGTGTATATGAATAGAGTATGTACAGTATTGTTCAAAATAATAGCAGTACAATGTGACTAACCAGAATAATCAAGGTTTTTAGCATATTTTTTTATTGCTACGTGGCAAACAAGTTACCAGTAGGTTCAGTATTTTCTCAGAAAACAAATGAGACCCAGCATTCATGATATGCACGCTCTTAAGGCTGTGCAATTGGGCAATTAGTTGAACTAGTTGAAAGGGTGTGTTCAAAAAATAGCAGTGTGGCATTCAATCACTGTGGTCATCAATTTTGTGAAGAAACAGGTGTGAATCAGGTGGCCCCTATTTAAGGATGAAGCCAACACTTGTTGAACATGCATTTGAAAGCTGAGGAAAATGGGTCGTTCAAGACATTGTTCAGAAGAACAGCATACTTTGATTAAAAAGTTGATTGGAGAGGGAAAACCTATAAAGAGGTGCAAAAATGATAGGCTGTTCAGCTAAAATGATCTCCAATGCCTTAAAATGGAGAGCAAAACCAGAGAGACGTGGAAGAAAACGGAAGACAACCATCAAAATGGATAGAAGAATAACCAGAATGGCAAAGGCTCAGCCAATGATCACCTCCAGGATGATCAAAGACAGTCTGGAGTTACCTGTAAGTACTGTGACAGTTAGAAGACGTCTGTGTGAAGCTAATCTATTTTCAAGAATCCCCCATAAAGTCCCTCTGTTAAAAAAGGTATGTGCAGAAGAGAGGTTACAATGGGCTATATGCACAGCTTCACTACTTCCTGAACTTGAGCCAGCTCCTTGGTTTCCTGTCTGCTATTATTGGACAGACTGATTAATCCAGGTGTGCCTGACTTATGTAGACACAGAAACACTAATCCGACACACCTGAATTAATCAGTTTGTCCAATAATAGCAGACAGGAAACCAAGGAGCTGGCTCAAGTTCAGGAAGTAGTGAAGCTGTGCATGTAGCCCATTTATAAGAACACATCAACTGGCCTAAAGAGAAATGGAGGAACATTTTGTGGACTGATGAGAGTAAAATTGTTCTTTTTGGGTCCAAGGGCCACAGGCAGTTTGTGAGACGACCCCCAAACTCTGAATTCAAGCCACAGTACACAGTGAAGACAGTGAAGCATGGAGGTGCAAGCATCATGATATGGGCATGTTTCTCCTACTATGGTGTTGGGCCTATTTATCGCATACCAGGATCATGGATCAGTTTGCATATGTTAAAATACTTGAAGAGGTCATGCCCTTGAAATGGTTGTTTCAACAAGACAATGACCCAAAACACACTAGTAAAGCGGGCAAAGTCTTGGTTCCAAACCAACAAAATTAATGTTATGGAGTGGCCAGCCCAATCTCCAGACCTTAATCCAATTGAGAACTTGTGGGGTGATATCAAAATGCTGTTTCTGAAGCAAAACCAAGAAATGTGAATGAATTGTGGAATGTTGTTAAAGAATCATGGAGTGGAATAACAGCTGAGAGGTGCCACAAGTTGGTTGACTCCATGCCACACAGATGTCAAGCAGTTTTAAAAAACTGTGGTCATACAACTAAATATTAGTTTAGTGATTCACAGGATTGCTAAATCCCAGAAAAAAAATGTTTGTACAAAATAGTTTTGAGTTTGTACAGTCAAAGGTAGACACTGCTATTTTTTTGAACACACCCCTTTCAACTAATTCAACTAATACCCCAATTGCACAGCCTTAAGAGCGTGCATATCATGAATGCTGGGTCTTGTTTGTTTTCTGAAAATCTACTGAACCTACTGGTAACTTGTTTGCCACGTAGCAATAAAAAAATATACTAAAAACCTTGATTATTCTGGTTAGTCACATTGTACTGCTTTTATTTTGAACAATACTGTATATGATTTTTTTTTTCAAGAATTGTATTTTTGCTGAAGTTGGTCCAGTAGGTAGCTGGGTTGTTCTTTTAATGTTGTTGTTTTGTGTTTTGATAGGTATGAAAATGAAACGCTCACCACAACCCTGCTGAAACATCTGGAGCTGCGCTGGACAGAACTAAGCGACAGTCGTACCATCACCATTCTCATGGGCCGTGCTTTGCTTTTCTCCCCCTCTCTTATGGACAAACTGGAGGATAAAGTGAGTGCACAAACTTTAAAATGCCTTTAGCCACCTAGCCAACCAAACATATTTGAACACTTTTAAAATGATGTTGTATTAGGCTTAAGTAACTTGCTTGTCTAATGTTGAACTGTATCTTGTGCTTCCCAGGCTCTAGAGTTGGCAGAGAGCTTTAGCGCAGACGATATCCGGAAGGTGGCATTAGCACTGGCCTCTCAAAACAGGAGGGCCGTTTCTTTGTTACGAGCTCTCTCGTACCACCTGAACCAAAAATCCTCCTTTGAACTGAAAACACCATTGCTGCTTGACATCGCGTACACTTACGGTCAGTGAGGAATTGTCATAGCTTTGGTTTTTGCCAAGGTTTTGCCTGTAAAAATCTAATTATCCTCTCATCTCCCTTTCAATAAAAGGTAAGCTGAATTTTCACCAGCCACAGGTACTTCAGAGAATAGCGGCAGAGCTATTGCCTAGGTTATCGGAACTGAGTTCCATCGATGTCACGCGCTGTGCCAAGTCTCTAGCCTTCCTCAAGTGGCTCCACTTGCCTCTGTTTGAAGGCTTTGCTCAGGTTAGTCTCTTTCTAGCTGGTTTTCAACAAATCAGCGCCACAAAGTAAATTATACCTTTTATTTTGTTTGATTGTAATAGTCTACTTTGCCAGTATCCATCTACAGACACATATTTTCATTCTTTTCCCCCTCTCTGTTGTTTTTCAGCACTATGTGAGTTTCAGTGAAAACTACAGCACTCTGCAGGTCTGTAATCTCCTCATGTCTTTCGCCAAACTCAACTTCCAGCTCGGCAGGAGAGAGTTTTACCAAAAGGTAACCGGTTAGAGTGGTAATGTATTATTGTCCTTGATTAACTGCAATGCTGTGTATATTTATGTATGCATGTAATATGTTTTAATGTGTCACTATAGGTACACAAAGCTCTGGAAGGTTCCTTTCAGAATTTAGAGCCCTTCTTGAAAACAGATGTGGTCTGGTCACTGTGTGTGCTAAACCAGGCCAATCCTGATTACATCTCCTCTGTTACAAAGCATGACTTTCAGAAGAAACTTTCAGGTGCGAAGGAATGAATGTGCTAAAATGATTCAGACTATACATTCTCATTTTGGGGAAACTGCTGAATGTACATTTCTTATGCAGCAATATGATCATTTGTTGTTCTCATTTGAAACACACGGTGGCAGCATTGTCTAATTTTTTCATGCCCGATCATAGGTAGAGCTAACCTACACTATGTTCAGAAGTTTGGGGTTAGTAAGGTTATTTCTTGTAAAGAAATTATTACTGTTATTCAGCAAATATGTGTTAAATTTGTCAAAGGTGACCAAAAAGACTATCACATTATAACAAAAGACTAATGTTTCAAATAAATGCTTTCTGTTCATCAAAGAATCGTTTTCACAAAAATACTAGCAGTTGTTAAGCGGTAAGTTTTTAACATATCAACATGATGATAATAATAAGAAATGTTTATTGAGCACCAAATCAGCATACAGGCTCAAACATTTATTTAAAATTGTAATATTCCACATTACTGTTTATACTGTTATTACACATTACTATGTATATGAGTAAATGCAGACTTTTAAAAACATTTAAAAATCTTATCAACCCCAAACCTTTGAATGGTAGTGTATTTTAAGGAATAGTTCACCTAAAAATGAAAATACTGTCATAATGCATCCTTATGTCTATTTAAATTATCGGAACAAAAAAGAACCAACTGCAGAATCGTCACACACTTCATTGTTCATTCAGTCAGTCTGCAGTCATTTCATGTTTTTGTGTAATTCTGATGAAGTTTTCCTGACCCATCCAACAGGCGGCATTGTGGATCGGACTGAGAACTATCAGCTGAAATTGCTGCATATATCTGCCTTTGCTCAGCTGGAGCCTCTTGGAATCACTATTAAAACCCCTGCTGTGCTGCTGCCAGCTCCCAAAAGGAAGGCAGAGACCAACACCCCTCTGCAGAGTAGCCTACACACAGCCCTCCAGAGCCTGTCCAACAGCCGGACACAGGCCCTCCGCACTTCTGTCAAAACTGTATACGGCTGGACAATAGGTGAGTAGCAACTGCAAGGTAACATCATAGGTTTCATGGGTCTAACAGAACTCCTGCTAATTTGTAAATCTGTTGATTGATATGTTCGCCACAGATGGAGAGCTTGTGGTAGATTCAGAAAATAAGCCTATTGATTTGGAGAACTTGAAAGCCCCTCATTTACCTGGAGGCGGTGGACCAGATGACTTACCTGCAGGGACACGACGGTGAGTGTTAAAGTGAAAGCTTTGTTCTAAGGTCTCATAAAAAGATGTTTTTTGATCGTGTCAATGCGCTTGTCTATTTGCAGAATAGCATTTGTGTCTTGGGACTTTTCTAACTTTTGTCTGAGGAGCAAGGATCTTCTGGGCCGCTTTGCCATGCAGAAACGCCACCTACAGCTGGCTGGGTTTATAGTGGTGGAGGTGAGACAGTGAAATACAAGCATAGGAGAAAACATATATCAGTTCATTTGTAATATCAAGTATTAAGGCCTGTTCACGCCAAGATCGCTAACTACATTAAAGGTCCCATATTGAGGTGTATTTATATTGTTAGTATGATGAAAAAAATGATTTTTTCCTATCCTGATTTTAGCCCTCTAGCTTGAATGCCCTGTTTGTCTGCTTTGAAACGACCACTGTTGTGATTGGCTGACATCTTTGCATTTGAAATGCGTATTACATGTGGAACCCCTCTCGAATACTTTTACTAAATTTTTTTACTATTACAGCTGTCGAGATTAAAGGGGTACTTCAGCACTGGGAAGATGAATCTGTACTTAAACTGGGTCATTAATGTAGTAGAAATGTGAAATTATTTTTGAATTTGGTGCCTTTTAGACTAACAAAACACGGAAAATGTATGTTTGTCTCATGGGGATGAAAGACAACAATTCCCAGAATACACTTCGCTGCTAGGCAGGGCTACTGGCTGAATCACTTGCCCACTGTGTTCGTTTTCATTAAATCAGTTCAGTTACAGACACTACAATTAAAAACTGAACTTTCTCTGTTCAACATAATGTGAGTGAGCCTGAGTGTCACGACCGTCACGGCACAAACGCAGCAGGAGTCGGATTACATTCATCACATGAGCTGAGGTAATCGCGGTATTCGCGGCCTCAGTTACATACACAGCGCGTGATCATTCTGGCGCATTTTCAGTTCATGTCTTTGAAAGCTTAACTTTCATAGGAAGTTCATTTGAAAAGTTGAAACACTCACTTTGCTCTCCACATGAATCTCTGCAGCTGCCCGAGGCAGTGCTGGCGCTGTGAGTGCGATGTTGAAAACATGTGGAAATAGCGCCCTCTGCTGGCTGTAGTCTTCAGCCTCTGGCCAAAAACTGGCCAAAATTTTTACAGAAATAAAATACATAATTCTCTCATCTCAGGGTGAAATGAGGGGGGAAAGTACGATAATTTGAATATACTCCTGGGTTTCTACTTATACAAAGCTTAATGCTAATTGCTGAAGTAACCCTTTAACGAATCATGAAAGTGTTGATTATAGCATTATTTTTAGATCTTTTCCCATCACATGAAAGGCTGCAGTGATAAGCATGGAGTACAGTCTGTTTATCGTGTGAATGCAGTGATCTCATCATTGCAACGCGATTTCTCTCACAAAATGCTTTCACCACAATAACGATATGAATACAGTAAGAGCTTTGTTGTGCAGCGTAACAGTGTCATTCATTATAACAGAAGTTTGGGCAAGTGTACTCGTGACGTGTGATTGACAGCTTTACAAAAAAATAAAATGGATTCAGTAAAAAATAAACTGAATCCATTTTCCTCTGACATCGGAGCCTTGACGAACAACATCACAATCTTGTAAACATCTAGGCTACTTTAGATCCACTCACTTCTCATCGAATGACAGAAATGTAATTTTTGGCTGAACTAACCAGTATCACGCTCGCACGTATTGCCATTTCTAGCCACTATAGGCAGGCCAGGGGAACTCATATTGTTTAAAAACCTCATAAAGTGACATTTTCATGCTATGGGACCTTTAACATCCACATTTACGGATGATAACGTCTTCCGCTTTAAACGATTGAGCTCTTTAAAGTCGAGTGGATTCTGATTGGAAATTTTGGCCATTCTGAAAGCGATTCAAACAGTATCGTTCCTGTGTCATCGCTGTGCTGTAGATAGTGATGTTACTTACGACACTGAAGCTTTAAAGCACGTATCGAGTTCGCAGTGCAATTTTTTTTCTGCGTATTGTTTTCAGAGAAACATGTGATCAATGAAAAATGAAGCCTCACTTTCTTTCCAGTCACACTTTCTTTACAGTCATGCTTCACTTTGCATGTCAGAATGTTTGAACCCAGACCACTACCCTACAGGTTTATAAAAGTTCAAGACCATTTACTAAAAAATGTTTTATATATAGGCCTATATCCTATATTTCATGATAATATATGCTGCCATATAAACAGTATAAGACATAAGAATAATTAGAGCACCATTTACTTGCATCAAACAACTGGTATTATTATAATTTGTATTATTATAATTGTTACATTTAATTTACTGCCACGCTTTAATATGTGAATTATATTATCAGAAAACTGAACATTTTGCATTGTCAGGCTTTTATTTTTGCTTAATAGATAAAACAACAGAGCTGTGCTCTAGGGTTTATGGATGCTATAATGGCAGCCATCTGCCACAAGATGGCACTGTTTTGACACTTCAAAAATTCAAGAGGCTTCATTTCTCCATCCCTAGCTTTGGACAATATTCCCATAGAACTACAGCCTGTTTACACTAAGAATAATAACCACTATAATGATAATTAGTGTCTATTAGCATCTGTTTAGCGCACACTGCAGTTAATGTCGTCGGCCACTTTAAATATTCAAGCTAGATAAAAAACAAAAATATCATAACTCCGTGTCTTTATCATTGTTGTGGTAAAGACTTAGTCACAAAATTAGAAAGATTATTAAAACTATAGTTCCTGTTATTGTCTTTGGTGCGAAAAGCCCTTTAGAATGTTTAAAGCTGCAGTCCGTAGTTTTTCCTCTTTGTCGCCATCTCTGTTTGAAATCTGCAACTGCAGTTAATCGCGGAATGATCAACTCTCGTGAGCTGTGCCTCGGCACCGCAGAGGAGAATGTCAATGCGCGTCTGTCAGAAGAAGGGCTGTCAGTCACCGTGCCGGTGTGGAGACGGTCATTCAGAAACACAGATTCTACTGTTTGAACGTATGACCAACATAAGAATGTCATCTGAACAACTAGGCCTATGTGGGAAAAGCATTGCAATAAATCGTGATGATTAAATCTAACGATCGCTCATCATTTCACGTCAAACCGTGCAAATTATACTTTGTTTTCAAATTGTTAATATTAATAACATCAGCACTGCGTGACTACACTTAATGTGTATTAGGACTAACGTTACCTGTAGTTCAGTTTCCATTTCTGTGCAGTCTCATTTCTAATCGTCATCAACAAATTAATGTGGAGTAACATTAGACTAGAGATGAACTGCTCCGTCTCATAGCTAGCACAAAATAATGGCTATTTACCATAATGCACGTAGCAAAAAAAGAGAAAAGCACAACAAAGGAAACTCCGTAACTTTTACTGTATGAATTAAGCGAAGTGTGCTACTGTTACATAATAACCATTGAAATGTCTGACCTTTCCAGCAAAATAAAACTGTCTCTGCATCAGTTTTGAACCCCTTCAAAACACGGAGTTAATGCCACCGTTCAAAGCTCTTTTTATCCTTGTTTTGGCTCGGTTGAAGTCTTTTTTTTTCTGTAGCCATTCCGAAAGTCCAAAGTCTTTTGCATTTTACAACGGGCGAATCTCCAGGTGTCACTGTCACTGATTGAGGTTTCAACCTTTCTGGATCCGCTATCAAATTGATAAGTTGAATTATATCAAGCACTGTGAGAAAAGACTATAAATCTCCTCCGCCAACATCCTCACACGCGATATAGCCTACTAGCCGGGACTTCTTATTGATGTGTACAGATGTGACGCAATGACGCAAAGATCGAATCTCCCGCTGAAATCCACCAGTACCACTGGAATTAAAAACATTATTACAAGCTTACCGTTGTAAATAGAGCTAAGGTAAGCAGATAGTTTTGAACACTGGCTGGTTATGTACTTGCTCAAAAATAGATTTTGGATCATTTTTAACCCAAATAAGTTACGGACTGCTGCTTTAACTTACTAATGTTTTATTAACTTATTTTATAGTTATCATATTTGGTGTGAACAAGCTTTTATGAACTATAAGGTCAGCAGTGTTTAATATGACGTCCATTTTTCTACAATTTAGGGATAAGTTCGTGTGCATTAGGGTTTAGGTGGTCAGGTTAAGCTTGGAACATACTCTGCAAGAACAAATAAATGTGTTAGTTTTCTCAAGGTGGCAAGAACAAAGTTCGTTCTGGCCAGGACATTACATACTTCACGAGAACAGCAGGTGCCAAACATCTCCGTTTCTCCGTTAAACCCCCGCCACTTTAAATCTCTGACCAATCACACAATAGTTCACAGACACCCACAAGAAAAAAGTTCTGCTGAGACGATGTGTCGAGAACGAGCTGCAAGAACTCCCAAACCAGGGCTCCGAGAACAAAATGACATCATTTTGTTCTCGCAGCCCTGGGAGCGAGAACCTTTTTCTCTGTTCTTGCGGAGTATGTTGCGGCCGTTAGCTGTGCATTAGGGTGTCCAACTCTGGTGCTGGAGGGCTACCACCCTGCAGATTTTAGCTCCAACCTGAATCAAACACACCTGAACCAGCTGATTATGGTGTTCAGGGCTGCTTGATAATTACAGACAGGTGTGTTGGAGCAGGGTTGGAACTGAAATCTGCAGGACGGTGGCCCTCCAGGAGCAGGGTTGGACACCCCTGATGGTCTTCCAACTCATAATAACACTTCTTATGATACTAAAAGTTCTCTCCTTTTTATAGTACAAGTGTTGTTAGCCTGATTAGTTATATCCCTATTGTCATAGCTATTACATGTCAGGCAGTCCCCTTGACTTTGGATTATAAATAGCGGCAGTAAAGACAGAACTGCTGAAAAGGACTCAGGCTCTGTCTGCAGCATGTAGGCCAATCCTGTTAGCCCTCTGCCTCCTGGGGTACAGTTTAATAGAGTTGGCTGGACTCGTCTTGACTTCCAACTGAGCGCAAGGCTGACATAATGCTCCTGCCATTTGATGCGCTAGCTGACACAAGCCATTTTAATAGGCAAGGGTTTGTAACACTTCTCCAGTTTCTGTTTTCTGAGAAAGATTTGTGCGGCCACATACATTAGCCACAGTAGTCATTTGCCAACTCATTCTAAAAATACATTTTAATGTTCCTCAGTGTGACAAGAATTTAAAAAAGTCAACACAGCAAATATTCCTATTGCAAAAAAACATTGTATTGATTCCTATTGAAATTACACCTGAGAGAATTTGCTACACAATAACAAACGTGACTTTGATTTGTCACAACCTCCTCCTTATGTGTCCCCCTACAGGTGCCGTACTTTGAATGGCTGGAACTGAAGACTGATTGGCAGAAAGTGGCTTACTTGAAAGACAAATTAGGGAAGGCAGTGGCTGAGGACATGGCTAAGTGAGCCATCAAGCCTGTCAATAACTTTAAATGCTTTTGACACAGGCAGCTTCTAGACATCAACAGGGCCAGACAATAACAGGACTTACGGGTGAAGGAAGGATACAGATATTGATTACTACATAGGCACACAGAGAGACCGTTACAGCATCCTCAAGTTCCATGATCCCAGAACAACAGAGTGGAAATCAAATGCGACTGGGAGCTGTGATCCATCTCTGCAGAAAGCGGAGCCTCCAGAAATCAGAAGATGCTTGGAAACAACAGAGTTGTGTATCAGCTGCCTTCCCAAAAAGGAAACTGAGCCAAAGAGCTAGACATATGTTGTGAAATGAAAGTGTGTGACTGATCCAAAGGGCATAAGCAGTGTTCACCACAGGGGGAAACAACTCCATATCAACCACACTAAATTATCAGAGTGTTGTATTAAATTTTCAAACACAACTGGACGTTCACACTCTCTAGGTCCACTTTTAATAAATACATAGACCTTCTGTTTTTCATGTGGTTGCCTAGACAACAATGGGGCTTTACTTGTTTCCAAGGAGACAGATGTTAGGATGGAAATATTTATGGAGAAAGGGATAGCGAGTTCACTACTTAAAGATACTTTCATTACACTTAGAAAGTACCACTCTTATTGCTTAGTGAAAAAGTAAAATGATACCAATTCTATATGCCTCACCTAATATCTGTACATTTGCAAATACGCTTGTGATTTAATTAAATATATGTAAAACATGGTAGTATGTTAGAAATACATATTGGATGACAATTTTTGCCTTAAATATTTATTTTGGAAAGGCCATGCATTGCACTATTTGCTGTCAGGTAAGTCTGGAGTTACGCACTCTGGTCAGTCTTGGCGGACCTTTCTCTTGAAATCTTGAAAAGATTTTGCGCAGAGAATAGATCTTAGACTTTCACCTCAAGCACCTCTGTTTGCAATGTGTGGTATCAATAAAACTAATCATGTATTTTCATCAAAGAGCATATGGTGACTCATTGCTGTATTTTCCCCAACAAAATGTTGGCTGGCTGTCTAGTCATGCTGTGATGTTCTATGTTTTGTGTAATGAGCATAACATTCTGATGAAATGTGAAACTGGTCTTTATTTTTGTATCGGTTACAATGATTTAAGATTTCATAAACACACTGAGGTTTGGTTTGCTGTGGTGCTGAGCAAATGTCCTCATATGGATCAGAATCTAATAAACGTGGTTTTAACAAATAGCTTACTTTCAATTTACAATAAATTTGTCTCATGTTTGCTCAGCTATCCTGTGTTTTACCTTTATTTTAAAGGGACGGTGGGCAATTTCTGAGAGGCTAGCAATAGCAAGCTTTGAAAGCTCTCCAAAGCCACGCCTCCTTCAAACTTTAAATTACCGTATCTCTCAAAGCACATAACATTACAGTAAAAAATTGAACATAAACAACTTACAGAGCTCTTACTTGTACCACCTAACAGCATATTAATTTCGACATTGAAAGTGTTGCCAGAGTAACGCATTAAATCCGAGCCTGAGGACATGAACAGCTCTGGGTAGACACGGATGCCATTTTGGTGTGAGTGCAACATAAGCTTGATTTTTCAGGAGGAACTGTTAAAGGTGTCTTCTGTTTGTTTGCGCCACGCAGTGACTATTGCTGCATCTTAATTTGCATAGCTACTATACGTCCTAAATAGTATTCGAAATTAAAGTGTGTTCCAAATCATAGTATATTTAAATGAGTATTCTAAAGATACCCAGATGGTCAAAGTGTAGATCCGTACACTCTAACCGCTAATATTGCCGACAACCCATTGCGCATTGGACGAGGATTTCGATTAGAACTACAAACATGAATAAAGTGTTGAAAAATTACAAACATGACGGATGTGTGAGTCTGTCGGTTAAGAGAGGTTTAGAAAAAGGTTTTGAGTGATTAATAATCAGTTTAACCTGACAAAAAGTTATTTACTCAATGTTATCCACATTCAATTTCATCTGCAACAGCATTGTGAACTTTTGTAAAGATATGTTATTATTGCAAATGAGGAGAGTTCTCCGCATGAAAGGACCACATCTAGGGTACTCCTACCTCCCCTATACAGAGGGGAACTTAGCCATAGGGCATAATCTAGGAACTCGCTCAGTGATCCTCGAGGACCATCATGGATAAGTGTGAATTTTAATGGGTTGTTGAGTCCAAAAGAAGTCAAAGTGAAGTCCAGGAGTCAATGATGTTAGCAATGTCCAAAAAGTCTGTGTGTTCCTCAAGTAAGTGAGTTCCTTGGTTCCTGGATAGGCCTATGTGGTCTGGTGTTCTGTAACAGTCCCACAGTTAGTAAATCGATTAACAATTAAGATTTCAAAAAATAGTTCATCTCTAAAATTTTGAGAAACAGTTTTAAATTACAAAAATATTAAACAATTAAAACCATTGCAAAACAAAACAAATAACATTCAATCAGTATGAACTCACTCATTTACATACAAATTAATCAGCATTCTCTTATTCAGTGATTAATAGTAGTGAAAGACGCATTTGTTCATCCCAAATGTCTAGGCCTTAACAACATATGATTCCGAGACATAGTATTCTACAGCTGGTACAGTTGCTATACAGTGTGTTTCAACACGACCATGCTGACCACCCCGCTACGCTAACATTGAAGGGCACCATGCGAAATATGTCAATTTTAGAGGACAGACTAAAGATCACAAACATCATAGAGTTTCACGGTCATAAAAGGACAAGAAGCTATTCAATGTTGAAGTGGCGAGGTGGTGAAGTGAAAATCTTCCCCCTAAAAATAAAAGACTTTGTTTGAACTGTACGCCTTAATTTTTTCCCAATTGAAGATATTGCGCATGTTTGGAGCAAAAAAACAAAAACAAAAAAAACTGTCCCTCTATTTCAACTGTTCACAGTACCCTACCAACGAAAATAATACCACCATACCAATGGGCAGTGTTACTAGTTACACTTATAGCATTACGTAATTTAATTACAAAATAAATGTTACTGTAATCCGTTTGAGTAACTGAAAAACAAGTGTAATTAAATTATAATTGCTTGTGAAAATGTTAACGATTACAAATGGGTTTAAATCTGAATATTTTCTGTAAAAAGCTAGGATATTTATTTGAATAATATTAATTTGTTGCTATGCCTGTTTTTTAAGTGTGCATGATGCCTCCTGCTATTTAAAGGCAATTTAGTAAAGCTATGCTATTCTGATTCTTTTGATTGGCTCTCTTGTTTGAATTTGCAGAGCACAACATCTGCCAATTACATTGCCACTGAAAGCTTTAGGCTACAACCTGTCTGATAGTTGCCACCATGGCATGTGATAAAAATGCGTTCCAGTGATGAAAATTTTTATTTTTTATTTTAAAGGGTGCAACTATACCAGTTCAGAGCTAAATATCTTTGCCAACTATTAAAATGCTATCGACATCTAAAGTTTCAATGTCTCACATGAGGAAGCATCTGCAGGTATGCAACTGTAAGCGGTCATTAAATAAAGTAGGGAAGGCATTACTGCCACACGCCACACCATGCTACTCATTTGTATTTAAGACGTATTTTAGCTCTTTATTGCTTGGTGCATGTCCAGTAGTTTATTTTACAATGTTAATCTCCATTCATAAAATTAGCTAGTTTACCAGCCACACTTCTATTTATGAACCCCTAAAAAGTTTTCTTCCTTGAATAAGCTTGGTAACCGTGTCAGAATTAGTTAGAAATTTAGAAAAGTAATCAAATGTAATCAGTTACATTACTTTAATAAAGTATACTTTATATACTATTATACACCAATCAGGCATAACATTATGATCTAATATTGTGTTGGTCCCCCTTTTGCTGCCAAAACAGCCCTGACCCAACCCTGTTTGTTCAGCACTTCCCTCAGATACTCGATTGGGTTTAGATCTGGGGAATTTGGAGGCCAAGTCAACACCAACTCGTTGTGGTCCTCAAACCATTCCTGAACCATTTTTGCTTTGTGGCAAGGAGCATTATCCTGCCCACATGCCCATTGTTGGCGCTTTCAGCAGTGGACAGGGTTCAGCATTGGCACTATGACTGGCTGAGGCTATGCAGTCCCATATGCAGGTCTCACACCTTTCTATCAGAACCAGCATTAACTTCTTGAGCAATTTGAGCTACAGTAGCTGGTCTGTTTGATCAGACCACACAGGCCAGCCTTTGCTCCCACGTACATCAGTGAGCCTTGGCCGCCCATGACCCTGTCACCAGTTCACCACTGTTCCTTCCTTGGACCACTTTTGATAGATACTGACCACGGCAGACCAGGAACACCCCACAAGAGCTGCAGTTTTGGAGATGCATCACAATTTGGCCCTTGTCAAACTCGCTCTAATCCTAACGCTTGCCCATTTTTCTTCCTTCTAACACATCAACTTTGTGGACAAAATGTTCACTTGCTGCCTTATATATCTCACCCGCTAACAGGTGCAGTGATGAAGAGATAATCAGTGTTATTCACTTCACCTGTCAGTGGTCATAATGTTATTGCCAATGGGCCATGTCATTAATATTTTTAGGATTGTTAATTTTAACAAATTAGTTAAATATTTATATATAATATAGTAATAATAGTATAATAATATAATATTGTGAGTTCTAAAGAAACCTGTACAGGTCCTTCTAAAAAAAATAGCATATTGTGATAAAGTTCATTATTTTCCATAATGTAATGATAAAAATTAAACTTTCATATATTTTAGATTCATTGCACACCAACTGAAATATTTCAGGTCTTTTATTGTTTTAATACTGATGATTTTGGCATACAGCTCATGAAAACCTCAAAAATCTCAAAAAATTAGCATATTTCATCCGACCAATAAAAGAAAAGTGTTTTTAATACAAAAAAGTCAACCTTTAAATAATTATGTTCAGTTATGCACTCAATACTTGGTGGGGAATCCTTTTGCAGAAATGACTGCTTCAATGCGGCGTGGCATGGAGGCAATCAGCCTGTGGCTCTGCTGAGGTGTTATGGAGGCCCAGGATGCTTCGATAGCGGCCTTAAGCTCATCCAGAGTGTTGGGTCTTGCGTCTCAACTTTCTCTTCACAATATCCCACAGATTCTCTATGGGGTTCAGGTCAGGAGAGTTGGCAGGCCAATTGAGCACAGTAATACCATGGTCAGTCAACCATTTACCAGTGGTTTTGGCACTGTGAGCAGGTGCCAGGTCGTGCTGAAAACGAAATCTTCATCTCCATAAAGCTTTTCAGCAGATGGAAGCATGAAGTGCTCCAAAATCTCCTGATAGCTAGCTGCATTGACCCTGCCCTTGATAAAACACAGTGGACCAACACCAGCAGCTGACATGGCACCCCAGACCATCACTGACTGTGGGTACTTGACACTGGACTTCAGGCATTTTGGCATTTCCTTCTCCCCAGTCTTCCTCCAGACTCTGGCACCTTGATTTCCGAATGACATGCAAAATTTGAGCGACAGTCCAGTGCTGCTTCTTTGTAGCCCAGGTCCCAGCACTCTGGGAACAGCCTATTCGTTCTGAAATGTCTTTCTGTGTCTTACCCTCTCGCTTGAGGGTGTCAATGATGGCCTTCTGGACAGCAGTCAGGTCGGCAGTCTTACCCATGATTGCGGTTTTGAGTAATGAACCAGGCTGGGAGTTTTTAAAAGCCTCAGGAATCTTTTGCAGGTGTTTAGAGTTAATTAGTTGATTCAGATGATTAGGTTTATAGCTCGTTTAGAGAAACTTTTCATGATATGCAAATTTTTTTAGCTGTATGCCAAAATCATCAGTATTAAAACAATAAAAGACCTGAAATATTTCAGTTGGTGTGCAATGAATCTAAAATATATGAAAGTTTAATTTTTATCATTACATTATGGAAAATAATGAACTTTATCACAATATGCTAATTTTTTGAGAAGGACCTGTATATGCTGAAATGGTTCTTTGTGTTAAAGTTTAGGGTTCTTTATTCCTGCCTTTTTGTTTTTCAAATCTATAACTGTCAAAGCCACCTCATTACTGATTTTCTGGAGCTCAGCTACTACACAGACTGTGTAGTGACAGGTACATGATTTATTTCTTAAAATGTCTATACATTTTAACTTGAAATATTTTAACTGGTTTCCTAATTGTGTATTTTTCACTTTTTAGTTTAACAGAAAATGTAAGTGTGAGCATGTTCATTTGAGGATACTATGATATTACGAGCAAAACAACCCTAATTTGGTACTGTTTAGAATCCTTTTTTCTTAAGAGTGTTTATTGTAGCTTTGCCTTGTTATATGGCATTAATGAGCTCAGGCCATGTCATTTATGTCTAGCGGTGACCTTTTATTGTTGTAAGGTTTTATTGCACGTTTTATGGCCAGGCAATGAGTAACATCATTTATTTTTTGTTTAGGTCCTTCTGTCTTCCTTACGTTGAAGGGCAGGTTGACCCAGCTTAGGTTGGTTCAGTCAGACTGCATTATGCAGGGACCCCTCTGAAGAGCCTTGAAGAAAGACGGAGAGCGGACCTCTCTGCTGGCTATAGGGTAGGTGATGAATCGTTATTCTTCCTCATCATACAGTTCTCATTTCTGTTTATTCAATATCAGGACTCATTGCAATCCATTTAGAATGTTGTACTGAGTCTGATGTAAAAAACTTGACTGCACAAAACTGTTATACTGCTATAGTAGCAAAGGCAGAATCAACTCCCTATTAATGCACATGGTTTTGAAAGTAAACATTCAAAAAGCACAAATGATTTTTTTTTTATCATACCATGTCTGTGCATTTCTAAGTAAACTAGTCCATAGTTTTACTAAGAAAACATGTTACCCTTTCTCACTGGATGTATTCAAGTTAGAGAGCCATCTTTATGCATCTGTCTCTCTTCTTATTCACTTTCACTTTTAATATGCATAATTGTATTGAGAGAAGTGAATAAGTCATTCATTGTCTGACTGTTCCAGTCATAAAGAAAGCTATCCAGTAACCTAAAATTCCAGCGAAAGATCGAAAGTGAGATGCAGAAAAAGAAGAAAAACTCAGGAAAGTCCCCAAGTCTTGCCAATGCCGGAACCTGCTGAATACTGGATTCCCTTTCTGAAGCATCCATGAGTTCTCCCCCACAGTTGCCGTGGAAACATAGCCTTGTACTCTGTAGCTAAATTTACTGCAGTGTCCCTCACTCTCACTTCCATGAAGCTCAGTTTCATAGATTTTTAAAGATGTGGGTTTTACCGTATCTCTTGTTTATTTGAAACACAAAAAGCTTGTTTCTACAGCCTTTTACTTTTTTGTAATTAAGATACTCCAAAACTGTTTAATGAATTCATTATCAATATTATCAATATAACACATAATTTGACACAATATATTCTCTATTGAGTCAATCTCAAACACACATCTGTGCCTGCACAAACTTTTTGCAAATTTGATCCCTGGGGAACGAGTTGCATGTTGTATACTCCTAAAAGAGAGAAGGAAGCGGAGAACGGGATTTTTTGTATGGTATTGCTACGTAACCGCACTCTACGCTGGATTGCCTGTCTTATGGCTTGTTTCTACCGAGTGGTATGGTACCGGTACCGTACAGTACAGTACGGTACGCAATTATTTCCGTTTTTATTTTTTATTTTATTTTAATTGATTTATCTGCACAAATAATTTTTTTTTATTTCAAGACATTCCCACCCTCTTGCAATGACTTCTCTGATGAGGTGTTTACTGAGGGCGTGACAACCTGTCACTCACATGAAATCACAGAAACAATAATAACAACAATTTGTTACATTTATATAGCGCTTTTCAAGTCACTCAAAGTGCTTTACATTGCCTATAGAAGAGGGGAATCTCCTCAACCACCACCAATGTGCAGCATCCACCTGGATGAGTCGACAGCAGCCATATTGCTCCAATTGTATATATACACTCACCTAAAGGATTATTAGGAAAACCATACTAATACTGTGTTTGACCCCCTTTCGCCTTCAGAACTGCCTAAATTCTATGTTGCACTGATTCAACAAGGTGCTGAAAGCATTCTTTAGAAATGTTGGCCCATATTGATAGGATAGCATCTTGCAGTTGATAGAGATTTGTGGGATGCACATCCAGGGAACGAAGCTCCCGTTCCACCACATCCCAAAGATGCTCTATTGGGTTGAGATCTGGTGACTGTGGGGGCCATTTTTGTACAGTGAACTCATTGTCATGTTCAAGAAACCAATTTGAAATTATTCGAGCTTTGTGACATGGTGCATTATCCCGCTGGAAGTAGCCATCAGAGGATGGGTGCATGGTGGTCATAAAGGGATGGACATGGTCAGAAACAATGCTCAGGTAGGCCTTGGCATTTAAATGATGCCCAGTTGGCACTAAGGGGCCAAAATTGTGCCAAGAAAACATCCCCCACACCATTACACCACCACCACCAGCCTGCACAGTGGTAACAAGGCATGATGGATCCATGTTCTCATTCTGTTTAAGCCAAATTCTGACTTCTGACAAATTATGTCTCAACAGAAATCGAGACTCACCAGACCAGGCAACATTTTTCCAGTCTTCAACTGTCCAATTTTGGTGAGCTCATGCAAATTGTAGCCTCTTTTTCCTATTTGTAGTGGAGATGAGTGGTACTGGTCGGGTCTTCTGCTGTTGTAGCCCATCCGCCTCAAGGTTGTGCGTGTTGTGGCTTCACAAATGCTTTGCTGCATACCTCGGTTGTAACAAGTGGTTATTTCAGTCAAAGTTGCTCTTCTATCAGCTTGAATCAGTCAGCCCATTCTCCTCTGACCTCTAGCATCAACAAGGTATTTTCGCCCACAGGACTGCCGCATACTGGATGTTTTTCCCTTTTCATACCATTCTTTGTAAACCCTAGAAATGGTTGTGCGTGAAAATCCCAGTGACTGAGCAGATTGTGAAATACTCAGACCGGCCTGTCTGGCACCAACAACCATGCCACGCTCAAAATTGCTTAAATCACCTTTCTTTCCCATTCTGACATTCAGTTTGGAGTTCAGGAGATTGTCTTGACCAGGACCACACCCCTAAATGCATTGAAGCAACTGCCATGCGATTGGTTGATTAGATAACTGCATTAATGAGAAATTGAACAGGTGTTTCCTAATAATCCTTTAGGTGAGTGTATATATGGGGATGATTAGGAGGCCATGATGGACATGGGCCAATGGGCAAATTTGGCCAGGATGCTAGGTTACACCTAATCTTTATCGAAGGACATCCTGGGACCTCGGTTTAACGTCTCATCCAAAAGACGGCAAACTACAACCATCCAATCAGTTGCCAAAGAACAAAATTAAGTCCCAAACAACTTTTTTTTGTTGTTTGTTCAAGAAGCCGTTTCATGCGGATAGACATCATAAAAGGGAAGAAAAGACTATTTCAACTTCCATTATTTGAATTATTATCCCGTCCTGACATTGTTTCACACATAATGGGAGAATAGATGTTGTTGAGAAGAGAAGGGGACATTCTAATTTTTTATAATGACCTCCCAACAGGTCTGTTTTGATGATTTTGGAGGGTTTTTTGACAATAAACCAGCCAAACACCATCTTAGCCAGGCTGGAAGACCAGCTTAAACCAGCTGAGACCAACCAGATAATGCTGGTTTAAATGTTTGGGGTTTTTAAGCATGGTTATTAGATTAGATTTTATTTTCAGCGCACAGCATCTCTATCTGTTTGCCTGCTGTGTTTTGTATTACTATCTCCCATCCTCCAAGAGATACAGAAATCTGCTGACATCATTGTCCAAGACCCACTTGCTGACGGGAGAGCATGAGGAAAGGAGAGAGGGAGAGGAGGGAGGGAGGGGAGAGAGAGAGAGAGAGAGAGAGAGAGAGAGAGAGAGAGAGAGAGAGAGAGAGATAAGGAGGGTTATGAGGCAGCACAGCAGTGAGGAAGGGAGGGTAATGAAAGAGTCCGAATGGGGCGGCGCTCTCGTAATCAGAGAGAATACTGCAGCTCATGCTTAGATTCCCCATGCTGTTACCGGCGTGTCTCTGCAGCCCCTCTTTCTCTCTTTCTCACATGCACACTGACATAAATGCACACGCAGAAAACACGGATCTGTATCTTTGCACTGCGGAGGCAACATCCTATACTCGTTTTCTCAGTCTTCAGTTTGCTGGCTCCTGATTTTTAGGCAGTGCGTCAGAGGCTGTACCACGGATATGCCTGGTGAGACTGCACGTCGGAGCGGCCCCACACAGGGCCCTCTGGACTCTGGAGACCCACAATTAGAGCTGCCAGGACCAGGTAAGCAAATGTACATTTCACTGCATGCTACATGAGGGAAAGGGAAGGACATAAGTGGAAGAAGTAAGAGCACACAAAGGATGCTCTGTTGAAAGCATGTGTCAAATATAATTATCTGCTAGGATAGTGAGCCAGAAATCAGCCGCACCCAGAAACATCATCCACAGTATTGTCCGAAAAGAGCATTGTGTGCGTTAAGTGGTTGTAGTACACACACACACACACACACACATACACACACACACGCGCGCACGCACGCACACTCCTCCTTCCTGCCTGCAATTACAAGAGCATGACACAGCATCACTCTCACCCCAACATCAGTTGGAATCAAGGCTGTTTAGGACAAGTGCATAGGTGTCCATAACATGCCTGCATGAAACACTGATCTGATGTTACATTACTTTGAGATAGGATATTGACGTTATTTGTTTGTTTGCCTATTTGGCGAGGGAATGAAACCCATATGTTAAGTACGAAAAATAATAAAATTGTCACAGAAGACAGCTGACTTTCCTGAATTTCTGTGTATATTTGAACTATATTAAACCAAGCTTTTACGTAAACAGTATTTGTCGTTCCATTTTGTGATAATGGTAGGTGGTTACATTTTGGACACATGGTCCTTGATTTGTCACCAATCAGTAAAGTAAATTGTCTTGGTGCAGTGAATGCACCAAAGTTAGTGCTTAAACTAAATGCTTATCACCTTCAACATGGATTAATTAGAAAAGAATGCAAAATCTGTAAAAAGACATGGAATTTTCCAGTAAGCATACAGACGGCCGTGTGTTTGAATGAGTGGAAAGATTGCCCTAAAAAAAGAGATCCCTCATGTGTGACAGTTTGTCGGCACTATCTTTAGATGACTGAACTAAAAAGAAGGAGACCTGGGACAGCGGGTTTGTAAAATCTGTTGTTGTCTCAGTCAACTGCGTCTCTAAATCAGTTGAACTGGGCATCACAAAACAGTATGAGGCACGATGGGACAGTAATGGTTGTGTTTAGTGGTGATAAGGGTGTGGTATTTAATAGCAGTGTGGAATATGACAGCATTTTTTAGGCCTACCCGATAATGCAATTCTGTGTATAATTTCTATTGTCAGCATTCAAATGTACTTAATATTATTTTTGTGCTCAGAAAAGAATCAGTCGTCAGCTATTATACAAGCACACTTTTGTTACAAAAGCAAGTGCTTTCCATTTCTGATCTCTTTATTCACATTTCATTGCTATTGAGTTGCTGCTGAATATTTAAAGGCACTGTGAAAGTACCGGAGATGTTCTTTAATTGAATAATGTGTTGGCACAGCGTATGAGCTTGATAAGCTGAGTGGATGTTGATCGGGTTTGCTTGGCCTGCTTCTATTCAGTCCCTCTCAATTACATCACAAGCACAAACCAAGGAATCAGATAGGTCAGACATCAAATCATCAGACAATTGGAGATAATGTGTGTTAACAAGGCCAGCTCCATACATATAACCCACTTTGAAAATTCGTAGTTTTTAGCTATGAAAATATTTTCAAAGCCTTATTTGTTGACAAGTAGCATACTGCAGCTGACACAAGAGACCCACCATCGGGGATCTATTGTTAAGATAACAGGGATGTTTCATCATTTAGATTCACTTGTCTCTAAGGACGATGCATTGCTCAGTCAGCCACTGCTTCATAAAGCCTCATTACCATTTTTGTTTTAAATCTAAACATGCATCTGATTCTTCAGCATAATAATTGTTACGTCAGTGAACAGAATTTAATGTGTGACGTCCATTGTAAGCAATGGAAAGGGAAATATTTTGTAGAATGCCCCAGATATTGCATCAGATATTCTTCACAGGACTTGCAGTATTATGCAAGTGTGTACAATATAAGATTTGAAACCGTATTCGTAATGTTGATGATTTCTACTCACTTCCATTGTTCCAGTTCAAGAATACCAGTAAAATCACAGATTGAATTTGGATCAAAGAGGTGAACTTTAGCACCGCCTACTCATCCTACCTGGCATACAGCAGGGATCTGAAGGACCCTCAAGAAAGAGGGCACACACACACAAAAACATAACTCCATCTGTTGTTTTATTTGAGGAGGGCCTCGAGCAGGTGTAACTTGGAGTAAGTGTGCAAAACTTGCTCTGGAAACAGAATGACACAAGAAGAATGACAGAATTGTGAGTTATAAAGTGTGAGTTATAAAGTCAGAATTGCGAGATTTTTTCCACTCAGAATTGGAGTTTATAACTCACAATTGCGAGTTTATATCTCAATTCTGACTTTATATCTCACAATTCTGACTTTAAAAGAACAAAACTTGCTCTGAAAACTATACATAAAAAAGACCAGTTTTGCCTTTCCCCATAAGTGATTTTGCTCTGCAAATGACGTTTTGAGGCAACAAAAGCCCCTCTCACTTGTGAACACTCTCACACACACACACGACTGCTTTGCATACAGCTCCAAAACAGTGCTGCCTTGTGCAGAAAACAGAAGGCGTGACGTTATCTTTTTGAATCGTGACTAAGCAGAACAATTAGACTATAGTCTCTCACACAAGCATACCATCAAGTATGCACACAAATGCACAATTTAGCTCAAATGGTTTTGGTTATGTGTAGACGCAATGATATACATTATTATGGCCCAATAAGATGGATCTGGCCCGTGGTTATGTTTTTAGGACACAGAAGGAGACAAGTGGGAGGGGATAAGATGGTGACACAGAGAGGGAAATCAGAGAGAGAGAGAATCGAAGAAGTGATACACATGATGAGAAGGTCAAAGAAGACAATGGACAAATGAGAAAGGAGAAAAACACAGAGAGGCAATCACCAAGCACAAAACAGGAAGTGTGTTTGTGTGTGTGCGTGTATAACAGCAGGCATATATTATATTATTCAGGTCATTTAGGTCTGCAATATGCCTTTGTGTGTTGTTGATGTTTGAGTGCTCAAAATCATTTATTAATCATTTAGAATCATGTATATTTTTTCATTCAATATATTTTGAACACATTGCCAAGCAAAGAAACTGAGATGACATATTAATGACAGTGTATCAATGTGAAAAAATTACTTCCAACATATTATATTACTAGTTATATTACTAGTATTACTATATACACTAGTTACTGTCATTCGAAAGTAATTAGTTACATTACAATATTACTGTCTCTGAATTGTAATGCGTTACACTTTTGCGTTACTTTTTAGTTACTTTCATCAAAATGACCACAGAAGTATGACTAGGCATTCTAAAATGTTAAATTGTAGTTTATTGCTGCTCATTATACATCTAGTGGAGGGCGATATGGTAGAGCATAATGATTCTGTTGGCCCTCAAGCCTACTAACAACATAGGCCCTGTCCCAAATCGCACACTTCATAATGCACTTCTGCTCTTGTGGACTTACAATGGCTGCCACGTGCGCGACGCGCAAGTCCATTAGACTGTAGGGTGTCCCTAACGTCTGATGCATATGGCACACTTATCTGGAAATACTTCAGGAGTTTCAAAGTTGTCATCTGATTGGTTGAATTCTACAGTTGGTTTGTTTTTGCAGGGACATTGGCTTTACATTTTTCATGTCCCTAAACATGACGTGGAACAAAACAAACTGTGACTGGTTGCTTTACATGTCAGTCAAGCATCCTCTTGGGCGGTCCTTGAGCAAAGAAAGCTGTAAAAGAGTCCAGAACCTCTGAAGGTCAGTCTGAAGGTCTGGCTACGTGAGAATAATTTCTTCCTGTGTGGACTCAAAGGTAGTTCGCCATTTGGGAACAGGGCTATAATGTAATAAGCACAGTGAAGGCTCAGTACAATACAATAAGTAACAATCACTGTCAGAATCATAAAAGTAAATAAAAGATCAATTATTGTAACAATAACACACACACAACACCACTATAATAGTTAGAGACCACTATAATACAACCTATAGCCTAATGACATGGCAAGACCCACAACCTCTTTCTTTTCATCTCTATTCTTTTCTTTTAATTCAAGTTTACTGCACAAACCTGACATGCATTGGGTGGACACGAGTCTCCACATCTCGGGGTTCAAGCAGTATGGCAGACCGAGTGTAAGGAAGTTTGTGGAATAAGGAGAAGGTGGCGGGAACCAGCGAACGTTTAAAAGATTTTAATCAAATAAACAGAAAGTAAAGGCGGCAGTCCCTTACGGACGACTGCCGTGCACACATAATACAATGTAAACATAACCTAAAACCCAGGCCTGGTCCTCTCTCGTCCTTCACTGTCATCACTCCTGCTTTTATGCTGCGTCACTCTCCCATGGCTCTCACGGCTCCCTCTGTGATTGCACTTGACTTTTACGTACTGGGTCCTTTTCTCTGACGAACTGAAAATAATGGGAGTATGTCCATCTCAAAAATGTAGAATCTGTCTCTTCAGTCATCTCAATGACTGAAGAGACTCATTTTATTAGTATGTGTTTAATTATGGCATTACAGCAAAAAGTTATATATTATAGTAATGGCGTTACTTTTATAATGCATTACTCCCAACACTGGAAACAGTCAACAAAAAGAGGTTGTGGTGATAATACACAATTAGTCTATTGTAAGTTTATTGTAATGCTGGGAGAATTTAGCAGATTGAAGCGAGAAGAGACTCATTTTATTAGTATGTGTTTTATTATGGCATTACAGCAAAAAGTTATATATTAAAGTAATGGCGTTACTTTTATAATGCATTACTCCCAACACTGGAAACAGTCAACAAAAGGAGGTTGTGGTGATAATACACAATTAGTCTATTGTAAGTTTATTGTAATGCTGGGAGAATTTAGAAGATTGAAGCGAGTAATAAGCGAATAATGTGGCTAATGATGGCTCCATTTTGCCACAGACAAACCAGATAATAAGTGCAGTGGGTGAAGAGCGGACAGGAACTACTCTGTGCTAATCATGTTCGAAAAATTCAACCCACACAAATACAATGCACTGAATGTCGTGCATTGGTTGAGTTTAATGAGCTACATGGCTATCACTGCCTGTGCCTGTTGCAGCTATGACAGCTGACATTCACATGCTCTTCAACAAAGTGTTAAAATAATTTTTAAAAATTTCCTCATTCAGTTATCTGAGTACATGTACTCACACTTACACTTCCTTGCTGAAATATCCAGCATTGCTGGTCACCAGCATAAGGTATGTTTTGCATGGTGGTACTATATGGGATGCTGGTTGCTGGTCCCCATCATGGGAAGCGTTGGGGGACTAACTACACCAACTCAGAGAACAGCATGATTATGCTGGTCCACCAGCTAGACCATTACTATATCAGCTCTAAGCAACACAAACAAGCCTCGACCCAAAATGGAATTCATTTTGGGTTGTGTGTGCATGCAGTGGTGTTAGAAATCTAGAGAGGAAAAAGAGATTTCTGCTGACACTGCTGCTCATTTTGCTCTTTTTGAAATCCCTGCTGTCACTCTGAGTTCGCCATGCAGGCAAAAAAGACCCTTGTTTCCCAAATACCAATTACTCCACGGACATTAAAATGCTCCCCACGGGGCTGACAATTCAGGCCTCATCACACCCCCACCAAAAAAAAACCTCACTGTCCTGAATACAAGTAAAATAGTTTAGTCATGATATCTTTAAGTTTGATCAATCATAGGGGAAAAGCTTATGTAGAAACACTGATACCAAATGGCTTTCCATCACAAAGTATTTTTTTGGCCTGTACTGTTATCCCACCCTACATTACACTACTCTTGGGTAGAGCTTCTAGTTGTTAACCTTATAAAACTGGAATTAATTTGTTTTTTTTGTTTTTTTTTATTTATTGCATTCAGTTCACTTTAAAACACTTCCCCCCGCAGTTTCACAGATAAGGCTTAAGCCTAGTCCTGGAACACAAAGCATGTTTTAGATGCACATCTAAAAATATGTCAGTGCCATTGTTTTGTCTCAAGATGTACACCAGTGATGTTTTTTCTAAGGCATGTTGATAAAAGCTATTTAAATGTCCTTGTGACCTAAAACCTAATCCTGTCTTAATCTAAGCCCTGTGAACCCAGGCCATAGTAACTGCAGGTCAGATGACCTTTTGCAATACTGTATTTAATATTTCATACAGTGACATTTAAGTGGCACTACTAAGAGAAGATTCATGTTTGGGGCAACATAGATCAGTTGGCTGTGTACAGTTTGAAGTGATCGTATTAGGGATTTTCAAAGAAAGATTGTATAATATAATTACCAAAATGTTTAAGTTTGCTGTAAATATAGTAAAGATTTTCTTTGCCAAAAAATATTCATGCAGAAATGTGTTAAAATCATAAATTTATGCATATTTTCATACATGCAACTTAATATTTAATAAATAATTTTTCATCCAATCTTTTAGATCTCTCTGGTCAAACATCCAGCTCTTCAGCCTCAACTCCAACAGACAGTGCCTCCAGTCCTTCTCCTAGCAGCCCTCCAAAACTCTCCCCACTAAGTACTCCTTTTGGACCCCGTCTGATAATGGCCAAACCAACCACTTCTCCTCGCCCACAGCCTGAGGGTGCAAGTTTTGAATTAGAAGGGCATTCTGGAGCTATCGGCCGACCAATGGGGCGGTTTGGTAGAGGAGCCTGCAGACGAGGTCCTATGAAAATGGAACGAATCAAAGTCCTAACTGGATCAGAAATAGAAAGTGACTTTCAAGAGCCAGAGACCATGGATTCAAGGGTTGTAATGGGGCAAGAGGCTTTGCTGAAAAACATGGAGACACAGAGTGGAATGCTGCTAGGAAAACAGATAGGTCAAGAAATGTCTAGTTTAGGGCACCAGCCCTCAGAAACCTCCAAGAAAGGTCATATTGGGCTGGATGAAAAAGCTAAACTAGATACTGGTCAGGTGAGTTCTATTGTAGATCAGAGTAAGAGTTTGACTTCAGTCCCAGAACAGGAGAAAACCATGGGTCAGACATTTGAATGTCAAGTCCTAGAGTCCAAAGTGAGAGATGCCGAATTGACAGACAGCAGTACTCTTTTCCCAGACAATGAGGGAGAGCCACTGTCTTTATCTCAGGGTGAAGTGCCTTCCTTGTCATTTTCCGAGCCTTCCTATGTTGTTGACCCACAACGCATTGGTGTCCTTCCAGGATTGGATCCTGATCGCTACTATACAGCCCCTTCCACCCCCATTAAGATGGCTTACTGCTCACATCTCAAGCAACAATGGCGCCCAGGGAGCCCAAGCCAAAGTCCGGGTTCTCCAACTGATGAGTCTGATCTGTGCTCCCCTCCTACCTCTCCCTCTGGCTCCTACATGACTGCTGAGGGAGGCAGCTGGACCTCGTACACCTCCAGCACCTCCCACTCCTGCTCCCCAAACTTAACAGCTGAGACAGAGTTGCAAGAAGCTCCTGCTTGCTACGTGGGGTCCCTCTCAGAGATAGGCGATGAGCTTGGAGATGAGAGAACTGGTAATGAGAGAGATGCTTGCCTGGGTAAACCTGATTTGCCAGAGTTGCTGGAAGACGTGGCCTGTGAGGTGGATATACTAACAAGAGACACATGTAGGCCTCACTGGGTGACAGAACATGTTTCTATACAAGAGAGCAGCAGCAGCAGCAGCAGCAAGAGAAACACAGACTACCAACAGGAAACAGGGAGGCCTGAGGGCACTGTGAGGCCTAGAGATTTCCAGAGAGCCCCTGTTGCAACTCAAGGCTATAACGAGCCACATCACAGTTTTGAAATGAATTTCAATGCCTGTTTCTCAGAGCCATCTATGAGACTAGATCCCCCTCAAACACCAGAGGATAATGCAACTTCTGCACTTGATGGAGAGAAAAAAAACTCTGTCACTCACTCTCCAGAGACTGTAGACTTAGGCAGTAATAGCGTATATCTTGAGATAGGATCCTCTGCTCCTCTGTTCCATGGCTACTCTAGGGAGGATGGGCCAGAGAGTGATGCAATGATTCCTGCTTCTATGCTGCCTTTCCATGGAAGCCTGATATTCCAGGCAGATTCCATGGATATAACCCTATTCCCCACAGATGATGAGCAGGGGAATGATGTGGATGCATATGCTGCTGGAGAGGAGGAAGCCGATGTAGATGAGTATGATGATGAGGATGATGAAGATGAGTGTGACAATGAAGATGTGAATAATGACGATGCTGAGCAGAAAGAGCCAGCTTTGAGGGGTGAAAGAGGAGTAGAGGACCCAACTGAAGACGACACCTCTGCATCTTTCCTAAATTCCCTTTCAGAGAACTCAATAAATGATGGTGTAGATGAGTCCTTTGCTTATCCGGATGACACCGAGGAGTCAATTGATTCCACGTCTTATAACGGGGAGGAAGATGACCATCTCTACTGCACAGAGAAGCATGCTGAACTCTCCCAACAGTTCCCTGGGCCAGATGAACCTGTGCAGCCAGTAAGCCATGCAAAGCCTGAATCCTCTGGCAGTGAGAGCGAAATGGAGATATCATCAGAATCATCTGAGCTTCTACATGTATTGCAAGAGAATCTGACAGACTGCAATGTTACTGATGAAAGTGTAACTGCACAGCAAATTTCAGAAACAAAGATGCTGAAGTGTGAGATTTCAAAAGGATTGACTATACAGATCAAAACAATGGATGATAAAGGCAAACAGAGTACAGATCCCTCAAAATTAATGGTCACAGAGAAAGGAAAGCAGATCCCCACAGATAATCCAACATCTTCTGTTGATCAAGACAAAGTAAAACAAAATGATAGTACAAATGACTCCTGTGTTGCAGGTGCTACAGCTGCTGACATGTGGTATGAGACTAACATAGGTGTTAGCCAGGAACTGGATCATAAAAATGGAAATAGCATGGAGTTGATTGACACATCATTGCAGCTGGCTGAAACTGCAACCAATGACCTAAATAAGGGAGTCCCCCAACTAACATACCTGGATGACTGCAGCCCCACAAACATTCCAGTTTGTGCCTATCCTGAGCTGTGTGAGGTGCCAGATAACTTAACTTCAGCTGATGTTTTACCCTTTGAACGTTCCATGAATCAAGATAATTTGACAGAGAATCAACCTAGCAATGATGATGTAAACCATAGCTCTCAAAATATGTCTTGCTCCACATACAGTAGACTTGTCATTTCACCAAAGAAAGAGAACTCTGAGAGCAGCATTACAGAAAGGGAACTTTACTCTGAGAGTTGGACACCAAGGATCCCTTGTCTTTAGGTGAATGCTGTGACTTTGAGGCTGAAAATCTGCTCATGTGTGAGATAGCTAGATCAGTGCACAGTAAGGGTTTGTCTGTCGCTCATAACATTGCCGCTGGAGAAGACATTATGGGTGATGAGGACAACAACCGATATTGTGACCTCCAAGAGAAGATGGCAGACATTGATGTTGGAGTGGTTGAGTCAAACATTGCCACCTGGAGCTCGATCCAAGATCTTTCAGAGGCAGGAGGGGGTGAGGATGATGCAAATAACCTTCAAAATCCAGAGAGCAATCCGCTCATACATTGCATTTCTGATAAGAGTCTGGTGTCATCGTGGAGTGATCCAGAAAAATCTTGCACACCCCTAATTCAGAGTGGTCCATCAGAACTTGCATTGAATATGCTTTCAGATGATGGGAAAGATGTGAAAGATCAAACTCCAAATACAGACTTCAACATTCCAGAGGATTTATCTTCAGACACATTAAGGAAGGAAAGTGCTGAAATAACTCCTGAACAGCCTCAAGTTCTGGAATCGTGTCAAGAATCTGATAATGTCAAATTAACATCAATAATTTTCCCAGAACACACTGATCTCTGTGGATCTTCTTCAGAAACACTTATTTCCAACCAATCAGATACTCTTGGTCCAGTTTTAAACCAGGGTCATTCAAATTCTCAACAAATTACACAAACAAACGCATATTCTGTCTCGCAAAACAAGCTTGCATTCAACTTGCAAGGGGGATCATTTGGCTGCTTCACATTCAGAAAGAAACCAACTGATATAAAGACCGTTGACTCCTCAGAAGCAACAGTTCTCCAACAGAGTTCTGTCTCACAAAAAGAGACATCAAATTCCAATGATGAGGCTTCAAATGACGTTATGGGGGAGAAAGTAATTCAATTAAAAGTAAACAAAAATGAAACCATAAATGATGAACCTAAAAGTACTGAGAGACAACTTCTTGAACAAGAGACTACAACTAACCCTCAGGATCAGGAGAGAGATCAGTTTGACTCACATCAGAGGGGGAAAAAGGAAAAAAAAACATGTCAAAAGAGAGAGGCACAAGATTTTACAGACACCGTTTCATATCTGGAGCAGAACAATAAGCATGATGGTGATTCACATAAATCAGGTCTTTCTCAAGCTAAAAGTGATGAGGTAACACCAAAAACACAGAATGCTAATTCAAGTCATGCCACAAAACCAAAGGTAATTAATCCCCTTAAATCCAACACTGCAGTTTTAGCCTCAATGGATAATGAAAAGATCCAGTGCCAAGGAAAGGAAATTGAGGCTACAGGTAATCAAGCACCAAGCTTTGAGCTATATTCAATGAGAGAGGAACTTGGTGAAACTCAGCATAAAGAGGATGCCTCTTTACCAGAGAACACTGAACCTGTTCAAACACCAGAACAATCAATATTTCAATCTCCTGACCCTAGCTATATTGATCCAAATGAGTCTGTTCATAGAGAGCCAGTGGTTGCAACTCAGACAAGAGACCTCACAAGGCCACATAGGCAGAAAGAACTTTCAGACAGTTCTTTGAGCAGAGTAAGTTTGACAGAGAGCACAAGAGACATCAATGACAATCATGTAGAGGGCAGTTTATCCCTCAGGGTGGACAGCTCAGAACAAGACAGGGTCTCTCCCACATGTTCATCCACAGCTGTCCAGGAGCAGGATCTCTCTACCCCAATTCAGGAGTCACAGCCTGCCCATGACATTTCCCAAACATCTGCTATCTTCTCACATATTCAACCAGTTCCAGACAACAAACCCAGCCAGCCTGACTCTGAAAGTCCTTTTCAAACCACTGGAATATGCAGTATGGAATTAGCAGCATGGGAACCTGAGGAACAAACACAGACTTTGCTTCTTATTCAAGACACGTGCCATCAAAGAACAGTCATGACAGCAAAACCATGCAGACATGAGAACCCTCCAGGTAAACGTTTTCTTGTTTCTTTAGTTGTTTTGTTATTTTTATCCTAGGAATTACTAGTATTTAACTATATACATGTTATGTGTTTTTCCTGAGTAGTATGTATGGGACACCGAATAGAACATTCCCAGCCTACAACTTCTACTGGACAAACGGACAGTACCTGTGCCCAAAGAAGCACTGAATCGGTCAGATGAAAGAGAGACCCTACCCTGCATCAGTCCAAGACCAGACTCCTTGGTAAAAACTCAGCAAAACCAAGCAGAGCGACAGAGTATAGAGCAAGATATATGCCAAAATAGCTACAGATCAAAAGGCCCAGAGGATGTGGATCTCCCCTTCAAAAATAACAGTATGTGCATCATCTGTTTTAGCCATAAGAAATTACCATCTTTCTCAAGTATCTGCTTTATGGCTTCTAGTAAAGCAAAGCCGTTTGTGTTTAATTTTTATGTCTTTAGTAGGTTCATGTAATGAAACAGACAGTGATGGTTCAGTGCCTGAGCTTGAGGAACCCAGTGGGACATTGCCGAGACCCTCAAATCCGCAGGTGAGCTGTAGATTGATGATAAACTGCAGTACAGATGGAATCTCACACCAAACATAATTCTTTGGCTAAACTTCATTCAACTCAATAAAATTACACATCAAACTATCCCAGCTGAGTACTTTACTATTAGCTAACATAGGAGTAGCACATGTTAGCATACTAAATGTTACTTTGTTTTAACATATAATGTTAAAAAAAGTACTAGCATGTGTACAATTACAGCTTTTTGAGTAAAGCAACATGCATTGCATATTTTATCTACTGGTTCTCAACCAAAGCAGTAGCTCCACTCTTCACTTCTATGGTATAACTTCAAACAAAACAGATTTTTTTTCTTCTAAAGAAAATCCCAGCATAAATTAACAAAAGTCCTTTTCTTGATTTCAAATTTTGCTTAAAACAACACTTACCTGTTTCACAGGCAAGGCTTAAGCTAGTCCCAGACTAAAATGCATGTTTAAGATGTTTTAACTGTAAGCAACTTGCACTGACATATCTTAAAATATGTTAGTGCCATTGTTTTGTCTCAAGATGTACACCAGTAATGTTTTTTCTAAGGCATGTTTATAAAAGCTACTTAAATGTCCTAACTGAACTAAGGTCTAATCCTGGCTTAGTTATTCGTTTACATGGACAGCATTAATCTAATTATTGACCTTATTCTGAATAAGACAATATTCTGATTAAGGTGTTTCCATGAGTTGCTTTTAGAATATTCCATTCATATTCCCGTTTTACATGTTATAGAACATATCGATTAATGGCACACGACATTACGTCTCCATGCCACACAGTCCGACATTCCCGCCAGAATTTCACGTATCAACATACAGTTGTCTTCCTTACGGTACCATAAACAGTTTTGGGTGTTTCATTTTCAAATTTCACAAAAGTTTCAAGTGCAGTAAATTATTTGTCATGCTACACATGCAAATAGATGACGGCGGATACAATTTCTCCAGCATCGGGCCTCCTCTGCTACCACGAAAAAACTCTGAGGTACTGTATGACAGTACAAAGTAAGGACTGGTGGGAAACAGTTGCTTGAAGCCAAGCCATGCTCTCATGTTTTCCATCAAATGATTGATCACTGCTTGTGCGTTTGTGTCCTGTAACACACAACGTTAATAATTAGATTAAGGTGTGTACGTCTGTAATGCACTCCGATAATGCGACTAAAATAGGAATACCCCACATCTTAATTTGCGTTTACTTCGAGGATGACTTTAGCCGGATTAAGGTAATTAGAAATCGCTGTTTACATGATGGTTTCTTTATCAGAGTATTGTCTTAATCAGGTTAATATCGGAGTATTGTTGTCCATGTAAACCATGGAGTACAAAGTACAACCATGCAGTATTTTATGCAGTGTTTTTATCTACAACCCCAAATCAGAAAAAGTTGGGACAGTATGGAAAATGCAAAAAAAAAGAAAAAAAGAAGTGATTTCTAAATTTACTTTGACTTGTATTTCATTGCAGACAATATGAGCACACAATATTTCATGTTTTGTCTGGTCAACTTCATGTCATTTGTAAATATGCATCCTTTCCTGTCATTCAGACCTGCAACACATTTCAAATAAAGTTGGGACAGGAGCAATTTAGGGCAAGCAATGAGGTAAAATGGTTAAATAATGATGTGATTTGAAACAGATGATGTCAACAGGTGATTGTAATTATGATTTGGTACAAAAGCCGCATCCAAGAAAGGTCTAATCCTTTAGGAGCAAAGATGGGCCGAGGATCACCAGTTTGCCAACAAATACGTGAGAAAATTATTGAAATGTTTAAAAACAATGTTCCTCAAAGAAAGATAGGAAGAGATTTGGATATTTCACATTCAACAGTGCATAACATAATTAAAATATTCAAGGAATCTGGAGGAATTTCAGTGCGTAAAGGTCAAGGGCGCAAGCCTAAGCTGAACAACCGTGATCTCCGATCCCTCAGGCGGCACTACATCATGAATCGTCATTCATCTATAAGCAATATCACCACATGGGCTCAGGACTACTTTGGCAAACCTTTGTCAAGTACCACAATACATAGTTACATCCATATATGCCAGTTAAAACTGTACTGTGCCAAAAGGAAGCCCTATGTTAACAGTGTCCAGAAGCGCCGTCGACTTCTCTGGGCTCGGAGGCATCTGGGATGGACCATCACACAGTGTACTGTGGTCAGATGAATCAGTATTTCAGGTATTTTTTTGGGAGGAATGGACGCCGTGTGCTCCGGACCAAAGAAGAAAAGGATCATCCAGACCGTTACCAGCAACAAGTCCAAAAGCCAGGGTCTGTCATGGTATGGGGTTGTGTCAGTGCCCTTGGTAAAGGTAACTTGCACTTCTGTGAAGGCACCATTAATGCTGAAAAGTACATAGAGATTTTTGAGCATAATATGCTGCCTTCAAGAAGACATCTTTTCCAGGGATGTCCATGCATATTTCAACAAAACAATGCAAAACCTCATTCTGCACACATTACAAACTCCTAGCTGCGGAGGAAGAGGGTACGGGTACTTGACTGGCCTGCCTGCAGTCCCGACCTGTCTCCAATAGAGAATGTTTGGCGCATTTTGAAGCGCAAAATGCGACAACAAAGACCCCGTACTGTTGCCCACCTTAAGACTTGTTTGCAGGAAGAATGGGACAAAATCACACCTGAAACACTTCATCACTTGGTGTCTTCAGTCCCTAAACGTCTTTATAAGTGTTGTGAAAAGGAATGGCAACATTACAAAGTGGTAAATGCCTTACTTTTCCCAACTTTTTTTTAAATGTGTTGCAGGTCTGAATGACAGGAAAGGATGCATATTTACAAATGACATGAAGTTGACCAGACAAAACATGAAATATATTTTGTTCATATTGTCTGCAATGAAATACAAGTCAAAGTAAATTTAGAAATCACTTTTTTTTTTTTTTGCGTTTTCCATACTGTCCAAACTTTTTCTGATTTGGGGTTGTAGTTGAGTGTACTGTATGAACAATGATAGGTCCTAACATACTCTCTTTATACTTCCTATTTTAATTTTTTCTCTCATAGTTATCACACTCTCCTGCCGATGAGTCTGTGAGCAGAGCTAAGCAGAGTCGAAGTGAGAAAAAAGCACGAAAGGTGGGACCGCACATCCACAAGCACATTTAATACAACTTTAAGACTCACTGTATTGTGCACAAAATCTCTGACATACTTCAATCATCTTTTCCTCCATGTGGTCGTTATCATAACAAGGCGATGTCAAAGCTCGGGCTGAAACAGATCCATGGAGTGACACGCATCACCATTCGGAAGTCCAAGAACATTCTCTTTGTTATTACACGTCCAGATGTGTTCAAAAGCCCTGCCTCAGATATTTACATAGTCTTTGGAGAGGCCAAGGTTGGTCTTTTCCCATATGCAATAAGAAAAAGATATCTTCCAAAAGCTGGCACAGATTTCCTTATATTCCTAATATTTACATCTTGACCTGTGTTCATTCATCTTGGCTTTCGGTCTCTCTCTTCTTCTATTTGTAAGATCGAGGACCTCTCACAGCAGGTACACAAGGCAGCGGCAGAGAAATTTAAGGTTCCTCTTGACCCCTCACCTCTGCCATCAGACATCACACCAAGCCTGACCATAAAAGAAGAGAGTGAAGAAGAAGAGGAGGTACAAATCCTCCATTTCCTACTTGAAAGGAAAAGATCAGCCAAAAATGAACATTTTGTCATTATTTACTTACCTTCTTTAATTCCAAACCTTTATGAGCTTCTTTCTTCTAAGGATTAAATAATACCAGAAGTAAATAATGACAGAATTTGCATTTTTGGGTAAACTTGTGTTCTTGAATGAATTAAGGTGAACAACATTCTCTTTCTCTGTTTGCAAGCTGGATGAAGGTGGGCTGGAGCAGAGAGATATCGAGCTGGTGATGGCCCAGGCTAATGTGTCTCGAGCTAAAGCAGTCCGTGCACTGCGCCACAACAAGAATGACATTGTCAATGCCATTATGGTGAGAGATTGCTTTTGTATTAAACATTCAGCATTTGTACATCTATGGCCGGTTTTACAGACAAGGCTTAAAGCTAGTCCCAGACTAAATGCATGTTTCAGCTGTTTTAACGGAAAACAACTGGCACTGGCATATCTTAAAATACGTCCCATTGTTTTGTCACAAGTTGCACACCAGTAATGTTAATTTCTAAGGCACATTTGAAAAAGCTACTTAAATGTCCTGATTTAACTAAGGACTAATCCTGGCTTAATCTAAGCCCTGTCTGTGAAGCCGGATCCTAGTCTAATACTTGCTTTTAAACTAGATTTCCTCCAATTTAAAATCCGCCTCCCATGAACTGGAAATTGAGCAAACAAACCAACCTGAACCCTACTTTTGACATTTTAAACTGTGAAAACATAATTTAGTGTCTCTATTGAGCTTTTATTAATCCAGTGATCACTGTTTACACATTTTACCCAGCAAATACAGTGATAGTTCACAAACAAACCCTTTGATTGCTTTTAATATTTCACCTTTTGTGTCTGTTCTTAGGAGCTGACAATGTAAGAAAGGAAAAGACATCTTTCCTGACCCTTGCGTGTTTTCTTTCCCAAGTAATGCTGCTATACTGCACCCTCCTGCTGAAATAAATCTGTTACAACCAGAGCTGTTCGTTTCCCAACATTATCTACAAATCACATAAATGCACCTTACAGACAAAAATGTGTAGTCATACATTTTAAACATACACTCTTTTAATATTGCCTTAATGGCTCAGATGTTAGATCAAAGGATTGTAGAAATAAAAGCTTATGTCCTCAAAACTGATGGTTTGAATCTGACCTGAATATTTTCTTTTTGAAATTTTCCCCTGGGGTGTATGCATTTCTTATATCTTGCAAGCAGAAATTGTGCACATGGCACTGACATTGATTATAGAAGTGTTTTTAACTTCCCAAAGTTGTAATTCTTTGAGAAAACTCATGCTTAATTACATCTGATTTGAACACTTTTGATTTTATTTCATATCAATATACAAAGACAGAAGAATAATCAAACAAATACTGAAGAATCGCCATAAAGGCATGAATGTTACCAAAACTGATTAGATCTAGTGTTAAGACTTCATTCATAAAAATAACACTGTTATGCTGACATCCACATACCAAGTACCGAAGCACACACAGGCCCACAATGACCTTCCCACTATGAAAGTATAGTTTTATGCATTAACTGTATAACTAGCATTAGCTATAACATTTTAGGTTTAACATAAGCCTCTTTGTATTCAAGTTAATAAAATGAATATGTGTCTGAAATGTAAAGTTAAGCTCTTTATTCAAGTAAGGCCTGTGTATCTAAGGCAACCAAAGTCGCTGTTTGGTCCTCCAAGTAAGAGTCTCTCCAATTTCAGCTGTTCCCGGACCTCTTTCTGTTCCCCTCCCTACCTTTGTTCTCATTGTGTCCAGCTACATTTGGATCAGCTTTTAGGGGGCAGGACATTGGCCTGGAAGTGGCCCTGATTGGTAATGTTGCCGGCGGGGAAATAACGCGCCACTCACGAAGGTAGAACCATCCGAGGCCACAGCTTTACCCACACCGAGTTTCTTCGAGCTTTTCCACACCACTGCAGTGAAGTGACCTAGAACAAAAATATTGTTCTTACATTAATTGTGCATTGAAGCAAGGATCTGGATGTCTGTGTGATTGTCACAAAGTGTTTATGCATGTTTGACTCACATAAACCATGTGTTGGTTGTGTTAGGGTTCAGTTAAATATTTATACGCTGAGAGACAGAGTGGAAACATTTGAGTGGAAGGAGGTACTCTAGTCCATTTTATTCACTTGGGAGATGCTTATCTGAAGCTAATTACTAGTGATTTCATCACTTTTTTCCCTCCTGAGAATCAAACCCACAGTGTTGACAGCACCATCCTTGACCAACTGAGCTACAGGAACACCCGTTCCTAGATTCCCAACCACATATTTACAGATTCAGAGTAAGCACAGATGTTATACACAGTATAGTCACTTCTAAGGGTTTTGCATCAGCTGCTGTAAAATTGGGAAACCTTCAAATATGCTCAGCCCTCTTGAGGTGGTGAGTGGTAATAGTGGTAAACATCCTGCAGGCTGAAGCTGATGACAGCTGAGGTGAATAAAAGCTGGGCGGGTGAGTTAACAGCTGCAAGCGAGACATCATACTGTAAGAGACTTTTCATGACTGAATTTTATGGGGAATTTCCTGTGCCTGGGAGAGCTTTGGAAAGCTTCATTCCAGTAGGATGATTCACATCTGAGAACTTAACATAAATTAAAAGAAAATATTCCAGAAAATAGTATTACACTGACCGGACCAAATGTATCTATTATGTGTGTTTGTATTGTATTGGGTTGCTCTAAACAAAGGATGCTCAATCCTGATCAATTCAAATCAACATTCCAGCAAAGTTTAACGCAGAATTAATTTGGACACTACAACAAATATGGGCACCAGGATATGATGTCATGCCTTAGTGCTTCTGTTTAAAAAAAATAAAAAATAAAATAAAACATTTGAAGTTCTGAGCCGGAAGTTGTGACCTGAGTGAAGTTGTGACCCGAGTGAAATGTAATCCTGAATAAGAAAAAAATAGAGGCCAGGGCTTGATTTTAGTGTACCTCCTCACCACCTTTTAAGGATGCTCTGCCCAAGCTGTCAAACTGACATCATCAGACAAGGAACACCATTTCAGAAGTGAAGCAAATTTTCAGATTTTAAATAAATATTTATGAAGATAAGCTGCTTGCCACACTGTCAATTAGGGCCGCACCCACCATTGAGGTCTGGACCTCGTTTCCAAGGAGTATATAGCAAAGGTTGTAAAATTACTGCCCAATTTAACTCTACTTTGGTGCTGCAAGGATATTGCACAACACCAAGATAACTAGCCTTCACATCTGAGCTGCCTCTGTGGTCAATAGTGCTTATGAATGTCAAAATGTTTGAGATGACCAATCAAATCAAAGTAGGCAGGCTTTATGTTCACAGAAGCTGCTGAGCGGTATGCGTGAATTCCTCATAAAATCATAAAGTGCGAGATAAGATGTAAGTAGCTAAATTAAACATTTAGCTGTTTTTTTTTTACAATAGAACTGTTAAACAATTGATAGAAATAATCAGGGATGCAAACTAATTTTGTCAAATTTTGTTATTTTTAATTGAAAATACAATTAATAAAAAAAATTTATTGAAAAAGTAATTTGTAAGCTTGGTAGCCTTCAGTAAATCCACTTATCTAATAATAAGATTTATAAAACATATCAGTTCACCCTATGTATGGCCCTGCTGTCAATTTATTGCTTACCACAAGACTAGCAATGTGTTCAAACACATTAATTTCATGCTGATTTCAAAATATGTCATCCACTCCACTCTCCTGCAACACTACAAACCATTAAGAATTTTAGAGTCATATTTTGTAGTTCTATGTACCGAGCCAAGAGGTCAATAATGACATTTACATTCTTTCCTACTAAAAAGAACATCTTAAACCAACCAAAGCTGGTTTTCTTTCATTTTACAGGGATTTTGGGCAGTTTTCAGCTGGTCAGGTGCATGGAATGGAAGTGAATGAAGTACAAAGCTGCTTAACGGCACAGAAAGACCTTAAGTTGCTGGTAATGTGTGTTGGATAAGAGTCCGAATTAAAGTAGATTGATCTCCAGAAGCAGCTGTAAATGCTCTTACCAGTTGGAGAGGAGAATCCTGGCTGGTTGAAGTTGTAATGGTTCACTTCATTATACCAGCGATCAGACACATCTTTACCTATAGTCACATGCACACAAACATACACATAGATTATCATGTGAAACATACAGGACCCAGAAATTCAGTTATGAAGTTCAAGTTAATTTATCCAAAATGCATTATTCTGTGTTTTTGAAAATGTTTGCAATGTGGTTGTTGAATTATGATGATTCCAAAGAAAAACTTGAAGCTAAACTTCATATGACCCACTATACATTTAGTGACACTTTACAAATCACCTCAGACTGGCCAGACATTCCATTCCTCTTAGTAATCATGAGTTGCAACTTCAGACCGAACATGGAGGTAGTCAATTCATAATGAGTCCCAGCTGTTGAGAAAATCTGTCTGTGCTATTATATCTATGTAAATATCTGTCAGATGGCCACTTTTGAGACAGAAGAAGTGGATTTGTACCTGTTTGATCATAAGACGCCCATGCTAAATTTTCTCCACAGTTTCCTCTACTAGACTCAGCACTGTGCTTCAGAATCCGGGTGCTAGCAAGGCTCTCAGCATATCTACAAGACACATGCATTTAGCTGAATTGAAGGGCATTAAACTGTAGTGAAGATGTAAGCAATGTCAAAGAAAAAAAAAAAGGTGGTTTTAGAAGACAAGAAATGAACAGCAAAAAGCAGAGCAAGCATATGAAAAGAGAAAAGTCCTCACCTTGCTGCTTCACGGCTCAGTTTACTGCTGAGTTTTAAAGGTGGGGCTTGATGTTTCCTCCTGTACTCATTATGTGTCTTCAGCACCTCCTCACAAAAAAGCCTGGAGGCTGCAAAGCCAACAGGGTATCAATAGCAAGAGATTAGAAAGTGCAATTATTCTTTGCTAAACTCAACAGTTATACAGCTTAAAATCCTAAAATATATATTACTCAAGGCTAGTACTAATTTGACTTGTTAATAAAGCATTGCAATATCTTTTTTATTATCTTTTTCTTTGAACAGCTTTATTTTAGCCTTGAAATTAAGAGAATCTAAGTCTTTTTTGTTTTGTTTTGTTTTTTACATATATTTAATATAACATATTTGATATTTACTTAACATTACTTACTAATCAACATTACCAAGTTTGATTTTTGGTCCTTCGTGGTAAAAAGTTTGGGCACCTCTGGTATAGAGGGGAAATACACTATGATAAACTCTGGAGTCTGTTCATGTTTGTACCCTCATATCTTTCACAAATAAATAACCAGGTCATATCCATATTCTGTATCTCTGGTCTTTCTGAGTTGCAAAAATAAAGTCTGTATGATTTTAGAGGATTTCACTATTAGAATAAAATGTTACAAAGATTTCATTTTGGTCTATTTTTAATAGACTGTTTTTTATTACAATTAATACATTTGATTGTTTGAAACAATTTATATATGATATATTTTAGTACTTTTGAATTTATTTATTTTATTTTTGAAGTGACTGAACATTCAAATAATGCATTGAAATGATGTCAAAATCTGTTCTCTATTTCCAACAACTTTTGGTCTGGGCAAATGTAGCCAAACAATTGTACTTGCCACTACTGCATAGGCATAACTCCAACTGCATGATGCTATTGCTCAAACAAAGCAAGGATTGAGTAGCTAACAATCGCCAGCACACACACACACACACACACACACACACACACACACACACACACACACACACACACACACTGGTAAAGAATATACTCAACCTGTGCAGACAAAACATCATTGAATAGCAGAGGATGGCAGTGACAGAGACTGAAGAAAACATGTATTTGACAACATCACAGATGCTAAAGAGAGACATGGATTTAAAGGTGAATTATACACTTACCTGACTTCCCCATGGTGAGAAGACTCCTCTAATCGTGCTCCTGCTTGTAGAGTAAAGTTCTCTCAACTGTCACAATTCCTGACAGCTGTTACAATAAGTCTCTCTTTTTCCCCACCCGTTTCTTTCTATGCCTCTTTCTCTCGTGTTTTTCTAACCCTGAAACAGCTTACAAACAAGCTTCAGTTCACTTCTTTATATCATTCCCTACGAATGTATCTTCTTGTCTTTCTCTTTACACTTCACCACACCTCCCTTACTTTCTTTCTTTCTTTCTTGCTCTCACACTGTGGAGGGCAAAGGAGATTCTCCACTCTAGACTGTGGTGATGACATCATCTGTATGAGTCAGCAAGAGCCTTATATGGTGTTGATATTGCTGCTTTCAGTTGGAAGCATTGAGCTAAAAAAGGAGCATACGTGTTATTATCTGATAAACATGATAAACTCCAGTTCTTCTTTTTAACATATCCTCCTAAAACAAAATGAGGGACAAAAACGTTTTTTTTTTTGTTAAAAATTATATTTTATTAATATGTTATGCTATGTCCTCATAAGTGGACACCAGGACTCAGTTGTTTGAAAAATAAAATGACATGAAATTACATGTTTAGGCAAAAACAATGGGATTTTTATGTTTCAGTGTTTTTTTTAAACCAAACTTTGTTTAAAGATGATTCTCAACTATGTTATTAAATATATAACAGAATGAACTGATATACAATTTTACTTTATGCAGTATGTGGGTAAAATGCCCATACATGGGTTCTCCCATGCAATGTATCCATACACTGTCTCTAATTTGCATATTAATGTGTTCTTGGAGCAACATGTAATAAAAAAGGAAGTGTAATAATGGGAGTAATATTTGGCAACATTTTCATAATATGTAATATTTTATAGGAATATTGATATCTAATTTCCCCATTCACCTGTTGTGTCTCCTAAAATGCCTGATAAACATGCTTTAAGTTCTGGTGTCCTTGAAACCAATGTCCTGTTTTGTAACAGAAAGTCATTTTGATGAGAAACCCCTAACATTTTCCTGGAACAATTTGAAACAAATTAGTCAGCTTTAAATGATAATTATAAAATATTATCAAATAAGAGTGCTAAATTTGATCATTCAGTCACTTTTAAAGACCAAGGAGAGGTTGTCCTGGTGAAGTCTCCAAACCAATGGTATCTCTCTCTGAATGTAAAAGCCCTGAATGTGCTCTTTGCAGAACATCCAGAACTGTGACACGTATGGTGTCAGAGAAATGCACTACAATAATGTCCTTGCATGTGGACAGTGGCACCCAGGAGGTTAAGAAAAGGGTGAAAATAGGGGGCAAAAATAAATTATACATTTAATCTATGTTTATCAGTTATGACTGGCATTGTTTGTTTAGAGTGTGACCCTGGCTTTGATGCAGTAACCCATTGCAATTTTTTTTATTATTATTAGTATGACAATTTAAAGAAGCATAAAAGTGCCAAAGGGTTTGGATGTTGTGCCAAATTAATTTAGGTGTGGATGTCTGATTCTTGTTAATCAGATAAACTCTTGAACTATGTAGTCATATTTATTTTTTCAGCAATAGAACAGCTTGACATCAAGTAACATCACTGATCAGTGTTCACTAAGATCAGATTCACCATCATTAACCCACTGGTTTAAGATGAAGAGATTTTATTTTAATACATTTGATTTAAGTAATATGACATACAGTAAAACATAAGACAGTTTAAGAGGGAAAACGACATTTAAAACTGGCAATGATACCAGATATGATGTCCAATACAGACCTCTGGTGGACAGAATTAAAACTACATTTCTTAACTACAATAGCTTATTGTAGATGTTGTAAATCCAATGTGAACAACATATATCTAATACAGTTCATTATATTATAAAAAAATGATATAATCATCTGCATGAATGCTAAAATGCGCTCCATTCTTCACTTAATTATGGAGATCAGTCCAAAGGTGCATTAATAAATCATCACAAAAAAAAACATGGAAGAGATTAAGCTTCATCTAGATAACATAGTTAGGATAACTGTTGCATAAGTTTACATCATCAATGGCAGAATATGTTTTGTTGAGGATATATCCAAGTTTCCAGCAGTTATGAAATATAACAATCTATAATGTGACTTAACAGTTTGAAATAATTTCATGAAATATGTTTTGTCAGCTGTGCACTTAAGCTGTTTAATGAAGCGAAGTGGTTTAAATGATGTAACTGTGTGTGGCATCATTATCTTTGTAATTCCATGTGAATGTATAATATCTACATGGCATGCTCATCTGCAACCACTGCCTCCAAACTGCTCTTAAGATCAGCTAATACACTCTCAGCTTTGTGCAAACTCAGTTTAGTGTCTGGGGCCCTGAGAAGAGGAGGCTCAGACATTTCACACACACTCACTCCTTCAAACAGCCTGTCCTGGTCTATATGCAGCACCCACCCTGGCTCCATGTGGAAAGCTACACACACATGATCCCACACATAGTATTCTTTGTGATGAGGGCTCACACTAACACTTCCATCAAAGATGTTGACATCAAGCTGATTCTTGTAGGTTTCAGACGGGGATTGACAGCGCCACCACATGGCCCCATTATTGTATCCGCAAACACCATCACCATTATATGGAAGACGAGGATAATGTTCATAAATATCTATGGAACGAGGATGCACTACAACCGTGTATTGAATCTCTTTTTTGTAGAGCACAGTCTCATAAACACGCAGGACTAGACCTTGGCCACCACAGAACTGATCGCCATAGTGCCGGAGAAGCTCCTTAAATGAAAAAGTGAAGCAAAAGTTTCCATAGGAAGATTCTTTCTGGAAGGCCTTTGAGCTGGTGAAGTGCTTAAGGACGGGCTCCTGGTTGCGAATTTGAGCAGCACTTCGTTGAGGGAATAAGGACGTGAGGAAACGCTCTTCAGCTGAGGATATGTCATCAGATGTGACTGATAAATCCCACCAGAGGAAATGGTGCTGATCACTAGCCACCAGCTCTGATGGCTGTCTGAAGCCTGAATTTAGAAAAATACCCCTAAGACCTTTTTCTCCAGTGACATGAGACACTTTCTGGACACGGAACTCCACAGATTCAGGATAAGCAGGAATGTTGTTTTTATACAGGTACCCATTTTCTATTGGCAATTCTTTTAGATCTGACAGATACAAATGCTGTCCTTCAAAATATGTCCCAATACATTCTCGTGCATTTTGACATCATCTTTGAAACCAAAGAAAAGACAAGGATTAGCTTATTATAAAAGGTCAAACAGTATTTAAAAAAACATAGTTAAAGAAATAAATAGAAATAGACTATTGCAAATAATCTAGCATATGGATAACACGATTAAAGGGATAGTTCACCCAAAAATTCTTTCAGCATTTATTCACCCTCACCTTTCTTCTGCTGAACACAAAATAAGATATTTTAAAGAATGATGGAGGCCAGAGAGTTGCTGGTAGCAATAAAATTATGGAAGTCAATGGCTACCATCCACTGTCTGGGTACCGACATTCTTCAAATATCTTCTTTGTGTTTTGCCTTCAGCAGAAGAAAGAAACTCATACAGGTTTGGAACAACCTGAGGGTGAGTAAATGCTGAAAGAATTTTTGAGTGAACTATCCCTTTAATTTCTTGTGTAATTTCTGTCTTGCCCTGATTTAGCCACTAGATGGAAACAAAGTTGCTACTTTGCTCAATTAACATCTAACACTTTAATTCTGAGTCTTTATTATCTTAAATATCGAAGATTTTTTTTAAAAATATATCAGTTTAAATAGACACAATGCTTCTCGAAATGTTTAACCTTAAAAATAAATAGGCTTATCATTATTATGTAAACTATTTTCAAATCGGGGTTTGAAAACCGATTCCTCCATTTGGTGTCATTCGGCCCATTAGCTATTTAAAGCAACATTTTAAAAAAATGTTGTAAAAAACATTATGCTGTTCCAATTTTGCTAAAACAATTCAAATTTTTCCAGCTAACAGGGAACGTTCTGTAAGAAATTGTAGTCTGCCTCAACTCAGATTCCACTCCTATTTTAGAATGAGTGATAGCCCCAAAATGGCTTAATTATCATAGAGAAGAAGAAAGTCAAGTTATATTGTTTCTGTAACATTTGGGTTGATCACATCCTGAGCAAATGGTCATCAATTAGTAGAATTGGTGTGGGACACATGAACCATCTCAGACAATAAGGTGTCACAACTTCATTAACATACAGACCACAGCTGTTACAACAGGAGCAATTTCCTTTACATTAAGAGTCAATGTGGTAAACTGTAACAGGATAGAAGGTTTGAAATTTGGATGTTCTGGGTTCATTACTACGCCGGTGAACAAGATGCCTGTACTTTATCACTGCTATGCTGCAATAAACTTCTTCATCAAGATCTTCAAAGTCCATCATCATTTTTTCTTACAGTTCCCATAACTTTTTAAATAACATACATTTTTTAAAGGTTTTAAAATGTTAGAACAAAACGATCTCAAAATAATGCTTATGAAACGTTCTTATAATGTTACTAATAGTTAGTTACTATACGTTCTTGTAATGTTGAGAGAAAACATTCTTAGAATAATCAGAACATCCTCATAATGTTATTTTTATTTGCAGAATGTTTTCATAATGTTATCAAAACGTTCTGAGTACAACATTCTTGGAATGTTCTATTAATGATATTATAATATCCTGAATGTTTTCATAATGTTATCATAAAACATTCTGAGTACAATGTAATTTTTACTTCAACATTCTCTTAACATTGAGAGGAAACGTTCTTAGGACAACATTTTCGGAACGTCTTTAACGTAATGTTATTAATATTTGCTAAATGTTTGCATAAAACGTTGTGGGAACTATTTTAATGAAACTAGTCTAAGGAATTTTTTTGTCTAGTGCTTTTCAAAATATATATTGTTTCAAAGCAGCTTTACAGAAAATCATGTTGTTATAATGTTTATGTAATGTTATAATATCTTCATGCCTTATAGTCGCATTTAGCAGATTATGCAGCTCAGGGAACGTTCTCAGAACTTTGGCTAACGTCGTGGCAAAGTTTTAACAAAGTTAGCATTATTATAGTTAACATTATACATCGTTCATGGAAAATATCTTTTGGAATGGTTTAGTTGGATGTTCATCTTACATTCTTTAAACATTACTATTTGTTTGATCATTAAAGAGAATTTAAGAGAACATGAAGTCACAATACATATGCAGAAGGATCAAACAATGAAAGTTGTATATAAATTATACAGCAAACAGGAATAATACACTGACTTCATCCCAGCTAAAAATATGTTATTAGAATTAACATTCCCATTAAATTATGAAAACATTAGGCCTATATCTAAATGAACATTCAAAATGCTCATCAAAATATTCTTGGTTTATGTGAATGTTAAGAGGAACATTCCATTGTATACTTTTGAAAATGTTTTCTGAACGTTCAAAACGTCCACTTTTTAAGAGTTTTTTTTTTTTTTAAAGAACACTTTTCCTAACATTTACAACTGTTAAATAACGATAGTGAAAGTTATGGGAACGTTCCTTGTTAGCTGGGATTGAACCTAATGCATTACACTAAGCAATCGGGACTTTGAACTTCCCGTTGTGTAACAGCATTTCATTTGAATCTGAAATAAATTCTCTCAATGTATTTTTTTTTCTATTGCTCACAACTCTGCGCATGCTCTCCATTCCACGCCACTAAAAATCTTCCAGAGTCTGCAGACAAGACAAGACAACCGTTACACTAATAAACATAAACAGGGCAGTACAGGGCGGCACTGGTCGGTAACCAGTACTCCAGTTTCCACCACAGTTCAAAGAATGCAGCATAGGTGATGTGGCGATTGTGTCTGTGTGTGAGCCCTGTGATAGACTGGCTATCCGTTCAGGGGGTTTCAAAGCCTACCAAAATTACATAATGGAATACTGTCTTAATACATTAAAAAGAACTAGCTATAGTTTAAACATTTAAAAAAACATTCTTAGGCCTAACTAATTTGTAAAAAAATAAAAAATAAATAAACATAAATATAATTTTGATTAGGTTCTTCTTGAGAGATTTAAGTAAATTCACCTCTAATCACATTGGGATTAGTTTCGTTTTAACAGCCTCTACCCGACAAAGCTATGTATTGCGTTAAATCGAGACAAAAATATACTAGGCCTATAGCACAGCTCTTTAACATAAAATATCAACTTCATTATTTAAATGTACCTTAGTCCCGCTCATCAAGTTCTGTTATTGTGCCAGAGTTCTGCTGAAAATGATGCAGCTTCCGCGCAGTTCCCGCCTTCTGGTTTAACTCTTATGTGTCCTCGGGATGTTTTCAGCCACTAGGGGTATTTTTGAGTCTTAATTTGGAGGAGAAACAGCGAAGTGGGGTTTCTAGGCCCGTCGAGCTATGCCATCACAAGGGTCCAGGGTCCACAGGCAATGTGTGGACTTCCCTCTGGCCCTGTAGACGCCAGCCAGAATCAGTAGCCCCATGTAGGCACAGAGATCTATGCTGGCCCCCCGGTCTAGTTTCTCATTGTGTGGCACACATGGAGGTTGGTCATGCTGACAATGAGGTCAATCATCTCCTCCCGTAAAAAACAGGTTGAACACAGAATCCACGTTCTGGACCCTTGTGATGGCATAGCATGTCGGCCCTGGACTCACACCTCTGACTCTCCTGAGTTTGAAGGAATTTGGGGGCCCCAAGCAAAATGGACATGGAGGCTACCCCAATACAACCACCCCCCCACACACACACCTGGTTATCAACTGTTAAAATTACAAATTTTACCTCTTCCCAACAGGAAAACCATCAACAATCAAACATGCATGGGTATATGGTGTCATGGCTGCTCCAATCAAAAAAATGTGGTTATAATGGAAGTCAATGGGGCAAAAACAGCCACAAACAGTAAATGAGGGAGAACAAATTAAAATCTGATGCTGCATAAAAACTAACAATGCATTAAAGCCAATGTTGTTTCTAATCTTTGACATGTCCGAGACTGTGATAAGAGGTAAAAAAAAAAAAAAATCCAGGCCACAATTACATTTTATATTTAAAATCAGTCATTTTGTGTGTTTTTCCCCAAATCAGTGACATCATTTATGAAATTGGCAATTAAAGGGTTAAAATCCTGACCCTTTTTTTAAACATTTGGTAGTTTTGAACAAGACTGAGGTTGATTAATAAAATTTATGCAAAAAAAAAATTGAAAAAAAAATTATCTGATACATTTTTACAGCAGTTTAATTTAGTGGCTGTTTTCAGCCACGAGGGTAACGAAAGGGTAGTGCATTTGAAGGATGCACAAGGGATAAGTAAATAGACTAACCACAGACCTTCGAAACTAAGGGCGCTTAATTATATCTAAAATGGTGGCAGATCGCTGATCAACAGCTGGGGGCTTGGAAACCAGTGAAAATATTTTAATTTTAGCTCTTGGATATTACTTTTACAATAACTGCTCCAAGACTTTGGGATGGAGATCCAAATCTTTATTAGAGGGACAATCCAGACACGTAATACAATCCAAACAAACAAACAACCAAACAAACAAGGCAGGAGTGACAGGCAAAAGGGTAGTCCAAAAACAGGCAGAGAGTCCAGATACCAATATACATGAGAAACCAGGGATGAACGCTAAGAGATTCAGTGTAACACACTGCATGATGAAAAGAAAAAAGCACAAAATGAAAAGAAAAGAAAAACCTTACCATTATGTTTATCGGTGTTCCCTTTGGCTGGGCACTTGGAACATTCATTATAACTCTTTCTATTGATGCAGTGATGCAACAAGAAATCACAGAAGGTTTTTAAAGAAAGATAAGTAATAAATATGTTGCTTTTAAAAGTTGACCTAGACTCTGACTGAATAATTAACTATTAGTTGATAGTTTAGTCAGAAATTAAGGTCACCTTTTAAAATGAACCTATGTAAAATTAACTATTGTGTAAGTGAACTATAATAACTAAGCATTTGTTAGTACAAAATACTACTGCACTTTACTTGTTTTTTTTAAGGGAATTGGTTTGCATGCTTTTTTAATTCGATTTTACAGTGCACATTCAAAACCTCGCAGTGAATGACAGAAAGGCTTAGGCCTTGTCCACACTAATGCGATTTCATTTGAAAAACGCATCCTTTTCTCTCCGTTTTGGCCTTCCGTCCACACTGAGACGGCGCTTTAAGTCAACGAAAACGTAGCTTTTTGAAAAAGCTCTCCAAAGCGGATACAACTGAAAATGCTCTCTTTGCGTCGAGAGTGGACTGTGAAGACGGAGGTATTTGAAAATGATGACGCATGTTTAGTCATGCAACGCATAATGTACCAATAGATAAGTATGTTTATACCGCTTTTGTGCCTGTTGTATGATATCTATCATCTCAGTGTGCTTTTATGTTTTTATGCATGCACAGTAAGTTGAATTTGCTATTTACTGACATTTCAGTGTGGATGAGAAACTTTTAGAAAATGTTAGTGTGGACAGAGAGCGTTTTGAAACGAAAACTCAGTTTTCAAATCTGCCCAGATTAATGCCTTATATGGGTGAGCAAACAAGGTTAAAGAGACACATGTGAATGAATGCTGGTGAATATTGACAACTACACACTTGTACACCAGAATGTAATTTATTATGTGAAGACACTAAAATTGTATCTCGTTATCTGGGTTTCTGCATTAAGGTGACATTCTTTTCAGCTAAAGTCAAAGACTGCAAAGGTTATAATTTCTCAAATCTTAATTTTCTCAAACAAGAGGAAATCTATAAGGTGCAAGTAGATAGGCCTACTCATACAACTGAAGTGTTTGATTACAGTAACAGAAAAGGTTTGACTGAGATTGTGGCCAACAAATAAAGTTTCCAGCAGTTATAAAAGATATCAATCCTTTAAAAAGATGCCACTGCAAATTCTTTGTTAGTTAAAATCTTTTAATTTCACAGCAATGTACAATGCTACCATTAATGCCATTAATGCAACAGAAATACACAACAGGGTTCACAAACGTTTCTTACAACTAGCCTATGCACTTTAAGCATTTTAATGAGTGACATTACTTTTTACTGCAGTGAGTCTAGCTTCAAGCACCAGCCTAGCTCATACTGGCCTTAAGATCAGCTAATACACGCTCAGCCTTGTTTAAACTAAGTGGAGTCTCCGGAGCTCTCAGAAGACAAGGTTTGGATGTTTCACATGCATTCACACTTCTTAATAGCTTATTTCGGTCCACATGCAAAACCCACCCAGGCTCCATGTGTAAAGCTACACACACATGATCCCACACATAGTACTCTTCTCTGTGGGGGCTCACATGAACATGATTTAGCTTGTTCACCTCAAGCTTCAGCTTGTAGGTTTCAGAGGGGCTTGACAGCGCCACCACATGGCCCCATCATGGTATCCACACACACCGTCCTCCTGACCAGGAAGTCGAGGATAGTCGTCATAAAGATTTATGTCATGAGGGTGCACTAGGACCTTATATAGAACCTCTCGCCGGTAGAGCACAGTCTCATAAACACGCAGGACTGGACTTTGGCCACCACAGAATTGCTTGCCATAGTGCCAGAGAAGCTCCTTAAATGAAAAAGTGAAGCAAAAGTTTCCATAGGAAGATTCTTTCTGGAAGGCCTTTGAGCTGGTGAAGTGCTTAAGGACGGGCTCCTGGTTGCGAATTTGAGCAGCACTTCGTTGAGGGAATAAGGACGTGAGGAAACGCTCTTCAGCTGAGGATATGTCATCAGATGTGACTGATAAATCCCACCAGAGGAAATGGTGCTGATCACTAGCCACCAGCTCTGATGGCTGTCTGAAGCCTGAATTTAGAAAAATACCCTAAGACCTTTTTCTCCAGTGACATGAGACACTTTCTGGACACGGAACTCCACCGATTCAGGATAAGCAGGAATGTTGTTCTTACACAGATACCCGTTCTGTAATTCTTTCTCTTTTAGGTCTGACAGGCTCAAATGTTGTCCCTCAAAATATGTCTCTGTAAATTTCCGGTTATTTCTGCGCTTCATTTTCTTTCTAAACAGAGGGACAGATAGGAAGGATTAGCATCATGTTTAACAAATACACTATTTTCCTCTTGCTAACTAGTCCTGTAGGTTTAGCTTTCCAACAAAAAAATAAATAAAAAATTAAACCATTGTCAAACACTTGGCAGGTTTGGCAAGTCATGTCTATATTTCTTGTTTAACAGTCTCTACTTTTAAAAGTAATTTAGAACAAACATAGAAACATTCAAAATTATTAATTAAAACATTAGTCATGTGTATAAAGTGTAGGGTTACCAACCATGGCGTAGCCTATTAGGCTATATGGAATTGTCCTGTATTTCAATGAAGCAAATTGAGAATTAATCAAACAGCTCAATTTGTCTCACATGATTTGTGAGACAAATCATTTTTGATGATCGCAGTCGCACGGAATCCCGATCTTTCACTGTCCACGTTTTGATTTCGGCAAATCAGTTTTGGGCGCGTATTCATGAGTACAACATTCAGCCACACAAGAAAATATGCTATTTCCCTGAGGGAAGTCATCGATTTCACTATTGTTATTATGGTTAAATAGAGAAAAAAAATTATTTTCTTGGACCTCATTAATGAAACACGAAATAGGCTAACCAATGATAATAATTTTATTAATAGACCAATCTATTGTGTAAAAAATAAAATAATGATGCTTTTCTAAAGTCATTTAACCCCCCTGTAATCTGACTCCAAATCTCAAGTGAAAATTGCATCCTGACCCCCTCTACAAAATATTGAATTAGGCTACTCAGCATCCATCACATGTGTAGGTATTTTTGCTTCTTCTTTTTTTGTTTGTCTTTCTTCAGCAAAAATTTGAGCCGAGAAAGTTTCTGAAATGTGTTTGGTTGTGTTCTACGTCCTTGAACCTTTTATACACATACTTAACTGCAGAGATAGACAACTAAACACTGTGGTAGCCTACAGTACAAATTTTTGAAGTGTCCCTTATTTTCCTAAAGAACCACGATTGTCCCTTTCCTTTCCAGAAGTTGGCAACCCTATGAATTGTGCAACGATTGTCTTTTTCACAATTTTACTTATTTATATTTAACTCCAGGATCGTCATGTCGTTAGTCGTTTTAAAATGAACGTCGACTGGCGTCAAAACGTTCATGAAAGTAGGCTAATTACAAAGAAGGAAACGAACATTTTAAGTTTCGATTTTACTGCATGTAGCCTACGCGAGATTAAAAAATAATGGTCAAATTGTGATAGTGAGAAAGCGCTCGTTTTCTCTTTTAAACCCGTGCATGAATTTAAAATTACATTAAACATAGGCCTACATTAAATATTTTTACGCAAAAACAACGGTATTACCTGCTACCAGAGGCCGCTGTTTTCAGACTGTACTTCTTCTGCAACGAGAAAGAATGAGGTCGGGTTTTTTCTGTGTTTTTTATTTCATCGAGTGAATCTCCTCCTCCTCCTGTATCAGAAACACGCACCCCATGAAATGGCAAACAAAATCCTTCAAAATAAAGTCACTGAATAATTCAAATTGGTAGGCCTATAGGCAATTCTTGCATTTAACCCATTATGGTACGAGTTGGCATATGGCAAGAATTAATTTCTACTAATTTCCTTATTATTCCGAAGAAATATGTAAGGGTGGTTCACCTACAGTGGTTAATGCTACAGAAACATTATCAGCAAGATTGTAGAAAACTGTAGCCTACATTTCTTGTCTATTACCACCCACTGCAACTTACCAAAGACGGAAATAAGTGCATACAATAGCTAAATATGTGGGGAGAGCGTTGCTATAATGTGACCAGGGACTCTCCCGCCCCCTCAGATCACCATGAGAAAATATTCTATTTAAAAATGACATTTGACAATTGCCTTTTCTTCCTAGAGTGAATATTAAGCTTAAATAGCAATATTTTATGTAAAGGAAAGTCTGTTAGGCAAAGTCGAATTTTGATTGGTCCGGTCGTTTGATTAAGCGTGCTCCCCCACCCAAACATTACATTCAATTTCTCGCGCAATAGTAAGTACGCAATCGACCATTGAAGCTACGGAGGACATTCCTTCATTAATATTTCACCATGGACATTCGAAAATGGATTAAAAAGACAGAACCCACCATGACACCTGCCATTACCTCCCGAATAAGCAGTGTGGACACTGACAATGCAGGCCCGCTTACGCCACTGGCAGTCACTCAGCCCGCCAAAAGTAAATGCTGTTTATGTGGTCATAGATTTTAAATAAATGCTGTTTATGTGATCATTATATTTTAAATACATTATTTTTTTATGTGATCATTATATTTTAAATAAATGCTGTTTATCAGGGGTGTTCATTTAAGCCGTTGTTCACGCCTGCCGCTTCATGTAGGCTAGTGTTCAAAATCATTTCTGACCCCCATGTCATCTGACATATTGCGCATTTTATGTGATGTCCTGTTCACTTTTCAACGTAAATTAAATAAAAAAATGACATAATATTTAAACTGAAACTAAAAACGTGTTTTAATGGCTACAAGTAGGCTATAGTAGGCTACAGTACAGAGAAATGTCATGTCGCAGGATTTAAGCGCACGTCGTTTGCCGGTTCATGAGTGGAGATCCGCTTTGCTGACGGCTGTTTTTGCATTCATTTTTATTTCCTGTCCCTGTGTAGGATCTTTTATTGTATATGACTGTGTAAACAGATCAGTAACCCTTTTATTTAAATAAGATTCAACATTGTAAAAAATGTGATGTGCAGTCAAATGTCCCGGTGTGTGAGCAGCAGCTTCAACGAGTGTTTTCATCAATATATTTGTTTGTACTTTCGTGTTTTATATACTCGATATTGTTTCTTTAAAAAATAACCAACAACATCCCGTTTATGTGATCATCGCCCCCTTTCAGTATTTCACACGCCCCCTCATCAGCACTCGGCTGGCGCCGGCTCTGACTATATTGTTTTGCAATATAGGTAGCACTTCAAAGTCAATACCGAATCAAAACTGGTTAACACATCATTTGTAGTAGAAAGGATTTAATGACAAAATCTGGTTATGGTTACCCTTAAATTAGTTACAAAATATGTATGAGATGATGGTAAAAACGTATACCATTAATTGTACCCAGCATAATGTTACCTGAGGGATAGAAAGAGAGAGAGGAAGTGAGAGAAAGAGACTAAGAGAAGAAGAGAGCAAAGAAGAGAAGAACCAAAGAGCAGGCCCCCCGACAAGAGAGAGAGAGCCAGAGAATCAAGAGAGGGGCAAAAGAGCAGGCCCCAGGAAGAGAGGGAGAGCTAGAGAATCAAGAAAGCCAGAGCAACCTTTACAATCTTATTTTATACTTTTCTTGACCATGTGACTGAAACCCAAATGTGAGACATTCAAACTGAAAAACCAGATCATTTCAACTCCCCCCACCATACTAAAGGTGTGACACACATTTTGGCCTACAGACCTTTAGCATCTCTTTGTCCTTAGGAATTCCAAATGGCCCCTCTGGTAAAAAAAAAAAAAAGAAAAGAAAAAAGATGGGAGTTGAAACCAGTAAAGCAAATGTCTTTATTCAATTTCAAATATCTTTGATTATTTTCAATACATATACAATATATTCCACTATGGGAATTAAAAGGGAAGGCCTTAGGGTAGCCAGAGATGTGCTGTTTTTAAGTCAAATGACATTTGAATGTCCCTCTAAAACTCTCTTTCCAACTGTCACCCTCAAACGGAAGACACCTGTTGAAGTGCTCCAGAAATTGCTCTATTGACCTCATTTCTAAACATCTCTTCTCAATGGGATTTTTTGCAGCTTCTTTGGAAAGTAAATGAGATATTTGTATTCAAAAATCAACTTTGTCTACTGTAAATTGAGAAGATGTTTCCATATGGCAACACTGAACGAATTGCAGTGGAATTTCCATTGTGGTACAGCCATATAGCAACTTTCCCCCAAACAAATATTGATTTAATTTGTATGATTGAAGCTATTTCATGTAATAAAAAGTTATTTTAAAATAATATTTCATGGTTAGAACATAATGCATACCATAGAGGGTTAAAATATGTTGTCAATATGCCCCTTCTCAGGAAAAAGGGACATATGTCTATTGTGGACTGTGTGTGAATTAACACCTTTGCATGGCCAGAAAGCACTGCTCTCTCGTTACTGATTTGAAAAAAGATTCTGTGATTTAGATAACAGGCCTATCTCACAACATATCATCTGTTACAAATGTTTTGTTACATTATATAGTGTTGTGAGATCTGGTATTTATCTCAGGTCCTGATTAACCCTTAGAATACAATAATAATAATAATAATAACAGCCTTGTGCTGTCAGGTCAGAATTAGTTCTAAACCTTCACTAGCTTGTTTAACTTATACCATTAATCTAGGTGTATGGCCTCTTACCCTTTAATGAACAACACAAAATCAATAATCAGTCAATAACCATTTGAATGAATTCATGATTTATCCTCCAGCAGATTCTCTCATGGATGGTTAGTTGACCTTGGCCTTGTAAGATGTACTAGAATGCTCTTTCTATTCTTATAGAACTGTCTTAATAAGCTGAAGTAAAAACTGAACAGCATTTACCTCTTTGCTTAGGGTCTTGTTTCATATGTGTGCATGTGTATGCATCTAGAAGTGTATTTGTAAGTTCACAATACCTTTCAATATTTATATAAGAATATTTTCCTCCAATAGTCTTATTAAAAGGCTCTGAGGGGTAATTGATTCTGACTGCAATGAGCCATCAAATATGTTTCTACTCTTGTTAACATGAAAAAAAGCTTTACAGGGCAACATCAATTTTAACATAAAGGTGAAATTACCTTTGTTTGCTGAATAAGGGAGAACTTACGCAAGTAGCAGATCATAAATTGGACAATGAAAGTAAATCAGACTCAGGCAGTGAGTAAATCAGACAGTGGTTAATAATTCTAATGCAATGATACCTGGGAGGACAATGCCTACTCATGTCTGCACATCACATGTGGAGAATTCCAACGGTTATTTTTTTTTTTTTTTTTTTTCAGCTGTAAAGGGAAAATGAAAGTAAATTTTTCTGGTGAAAAGAAAGTGAAAACTAAAACATATTCAGTAAATTTATTTCGGGAGTTAAATGAAAGTCCCTGCACAACAGATATGCAATATCATGTCCAAGCTGAAGGGAGTGGAGTGATTCTGTATTTGCATATAATGCAAAGAATCGAATCAGCGTAATGTAATTAAAAGAAAGATAAAAGCACTTAACATAAAGAACATAAATAAAGAAAGCAAAGTAAATCATACATTTAAATATTTCCTCAATAAACATAGTCTCTAAAAATGTAGCAAATGTTCAAGGTTAGCCAAACTTTCATCGAGTTATATCAAAGTGCAATGTGTTTTGGTTTCTTTGTGGAGTGGGAACATCTCAATGTCAGCTATATGCCTGTGTTTTTGTAAGTTGAACAGAGAGGAATTCACAGGGAGTAAAGCAAAACTGATAAAGAACCATAATTTCTGCAACAAATGATGTACAAAAAGGGGCCACAATCTATTTCCTTATCAGTGCTTTATTTAAACAGGATGGGCAGATAGCAACATATTCTCAGAATTTTAAAACAGCAGGTAAAAAGAAATAGGGCCTAGTTCCCCACATACTGTACATTTCATACTTATTACAAAAACCTTCTGCTCATATTGACTTTTAATACTTAATCGTATTATTCACTCTAAGGCCTGATGGGGCCAAACTCACAATTCACAAACTCTTCTGAGTTAAGTTTTGGCTCAGCGCCCTCACAGAGTCTGAGACTCTTAAACAGAATTGCCTGGCTGAATCTGAAGATTTGTCCATGTGGAACATGGAATGCCACTCCGATGTTATCCCACATGTAATTTTTTCTGGCTTTTGTAGGTATCCAAATAGCTTGCATGTTACGAGACAGACGGAATCTATGCGTTTTACTCATTGCCTGTGGTCGCCATATAATGGTGTCTTCATGGAACTCACACACTGCATCTTGGCTATTTCGAAGCACGGGATACTTAGAGAACAGGTCTCGTGCACGAGGGGCATGAATCACAATAGAATACATCACTTCCTGCTTATAGACCACAGTCTCAAATACGCGAATTTGGGGATTCTGGCCTGCACAGAACTGTTGTTTGTAGCTTTTTAACAACTCATGGATTGGCATGCTGAAACGGAAGTTTCCCATGCGAGAGGATGCCAGGAAGGCCGGGGAAGAGGTAAACCTGTGCAGGAATGGTTTTACTTCGTAGTCAAATTCTTCGTTATCCAAGTATTGCTCCTCAGCTATAGTAATATCACGTTTTGAAATGTCTGGGCTCCACCATACCAGATCGCGTGTTGGCGAGTCGCTTCGCAATGGCTTTTTAAACCCTTTTGAATCCCAGATGCCATGGTATCCTTGAAGGTTAGTGTTATGCCGAAGGTATGACACTTTAATTTCCACCTCTTCAGGTTGAGGTGGAATTGAATTATAGAGGTAATCATTCTCAATTCTGTAACCATTCTTGAGATCTTCAAGTTTCAGGTGATTCCCCTCATAGTATAGTTCAGTACATCTTCTCATTGAGGCGAAACATTCTTTCAGGTTGGGAAAAGGTGTTTATGAGATGGAAATCACTTGGACTGTGATGGCTTGTTGCACTGTATTAATAGAAATGTTACATATTTTATTGAAACAAATTGAAACAAAGCTATTTACAAATATTGAAAAAGACAACTCTTATCAACTAAAAGAAAAATATATATATATATATATATCAAAACAGAACAACACTCATATCAGAAGAAACATTCAGTGATAATATTTAAATAAATTGATCTCAGACATAACTATTAATATTAGCTTTAAACTAAAAAAATAAAAAGTAGCGTTTGTGATGAAAGTACTCTTTCATCAAGAGTAAAACGGTTGATATCTGGTTTATGTGGAAATCGAAACTGTGGGCATGCCTAACAGACTAGAAGCATGCCCAAAGCAAAAGAAAAAAAGAGAAGACATTAATATTTTCACAAAAGCATTCTGAGGGCATTTTAGCTGCTATTGACCACTTCCATCTCTTGTTGTAAATTTTACAACAGCTTATTTCCAGTCCATTTTCATTACCAAAAAAATGGGTAACACTTTTCAGGGTCCAATTCGTTAGCAATTCCCTAGCAATTATAGGATATTGGCTGTTTATTAAAGCACATATTAATGCCTTATTCTGCATGCCCATATTCTACGGTCCTTTAATCCTACCCAATACCTAAATTTAACAACTACCTTACTTACTATTAATAAGCAAGCAGTAATTAGGAGTCTATTGTTTTGACATATCCTATTGATTTTGAATATTTTATGCCAACCATTCTTACATTAAGTGGACGTTTAAAATACAGTGTTTTAAAAACAAAATAGATAGATATAAAAAATAGTAATAGTAATAGTTACAACAAATCCACTCACCAACTTGCTGTTATCCTAGCTGTCACGGTGTTTGGAACATTCACAGAGTAAGTAAGTGAGTGCAGGGGGGAGAGAGAGAGAGAGAGAGAGAGAGAGAGAGAGAGAGAGAGAGAGAGAGAGAGAGAGAGAGAGAGAGAGAGAGAGAGAAAACTAACAGATGTAACTTCAAAATAAAAGTCATGTGCGTGAATGATAAGTATGAATAAATAACATGACGTAGCCATTTTCACAAATTCACCTTTTGGGGTTTTGAGGAGGTAACAATATATTTCATGGGGCTTGGGGTGGGTCCGAACGCATTGGGTTTTTCTGTTTTAGTTGAAGATTGTGTTGTTTAAATGGCACCAAATTAAATAACTACAGAAATGAATCCTCAAAAACATTTCTTCTTAAACAAAACTTAATTTCCTATTATCACTGTAAAGCTGCTTTGAATCAATCTCTGTTGTAAAAAGCGCTATAAATGAAGGTGACTTGACTAGAAATCAATGCCAGGGATTTCTTTACACAAACGTTTCCTCTGACATATCCTAATACTCAGGCAGTAGAGTGTTTGTAAAAGTGCCTTTCAAGACATTTGTATAGCTTAAGGTATACTTTAATAGTGGCAGATACACACTTTGTTGTTGATAGTTTCAAGTTGGTGTTGCCAAATAGTGAATGTGTGAAGGACATATTAATTTAATTGATTACAGATCAGCTATGTGCTTTGATTTGAGTTCAAATGGACCCAAGCTTCACCCCTCATCATTGAATGTATGAAATATTGAAACAAACATTTTGGCTCACACAGGTAGGTGTAACCCCTCTTGTTCAAGCCACCCACTCCAAGCAGGACTCAATCCGGGTCTGCCGGCATGAGAGTCCGACGCCTAACAAGGAGGCTAAAGACTTACCCCTAACGATAGTCGCTAGAGAGTCTCTTGAGATCAGAGGAGTGAGGTTCACTCGTACAGCAACTACTAGCTGGCCTCCGTTACATAGGCCTACCATACACTATTGGTTTATAGTCATTCTGAGCAATCTATTCACTGTTTGTTGGAGAATAATTACACAATGCTAACAGACACACCCCTTACAGACACACAGAAAATGTCAGTACCTTTCATATGGTAATGAGGACAGTACTAGAACAGGTCTGGCTCCATAGCTCAGTGGTTAGAGCACTGGTCTTGTAAACCAGGGGTCGCGAGTTCGATCCTCGCTGGGGCCTGTGAGACACCTAAATGACACTTTTGAGTAGTTATCAATGTATGAATATCAATAGCGAAACAAAAGAGAACCGAGCAGTTGGCTGTTCTTCATGTGGATTACTCAGTTGTCTGTTAGGTTCTTCAAATCTCATCTGAGTTGCTGTTAGTCTGTACGCTCAAACTTGCTCAGGTGAAGACTTATTTCAGATTAGACTGCATTTTTAAAGGTGAAAGTCTGTCCCAGCCATTGCTACTTTCTTACAAAAGCACGCTATTAAAGAAGGGAAATTAATAATTAAAGACTGGTGTATAAAAAAATAATACTATGGTTCTTTCTATGATTATCCTATGAAACATATTCTTCTTGTATGAATATGATCCACTTATGAATGTTCCTTTTATTCATTATCTTTTGAATTCATACCCATAATTCATATATCCTGTTCAGATATCTATTTCATCTTTGTTCTGAAGATGTATTCAATATTTCCAAGAATTCTAGGAATAATTTGTCTGTTACATATGTTTTATGATTTATCTTATTTCCACATCTAAAATGTTAGATAGGTGTCAGGTTTCTGTCACCTCAGTCTGTTTATTCTTGGGTTGGTGACAGAGCTCTGATATGGCTTGTGTCTTGTCTTGTTGTGAGCGTGTGTCTCTGAGCATCCTCGAGCCGTGCCCTCTTCTGTTTAGGTGTGTTGTTTTATCTGTTTGGTACAAGCACATGACTTCCTGCATGTTTCTCTGTGCCATGTGCATGACTGTCATTGTGTAGCCCTGCCCATCTTGTTATCTGCGGCGGACAGGGGTCAGCATGTACTCCCTGACTGGTCTGCGGCTATGCAGCCCCATACGCAACAAACTGTGATGCACTGTGTATTCTGACACCTTTCTATCAGAACTAGCATTAACTTCTTGAGCAGTTTGATCTAAATTGGCTCCTATACTTTTATTCATTATTTTGAGAAGCCGTGTGTAAAAGGTGAATAATGACTGCAGATCAATGTTTAGAAATTATTCATTAATTAGTTTTTAACTATACTGTATAGCTGTATTTAGCGATGTGTTTGTTGTCAAACTCAGAGTTGTTTATTTTAATTATTAAAAATGGCATTATCCTATCTAAAAAAAGTTAATAATTGTATTTTATTAACAAAATATTTGAGTTTGTCTTGAATATTTTTTATTATATTAGATAACATTTTAAGCTGTCATTTGTCCTGTTACACTATGTGTATGCAAGGGCGTAGATTTGGTTTGAACATTGGGGGGGTTGAACGTTGGTATGCTGCCTGTTTTAATTTTTTATTCATTTTTAATGTGTTGTAACTGATGGATTTAAATATTGGGGTGGGGTTGTTTGTCAAAGTCAGTCAAGGTTGCCAACCAGTCTCAAAAGTGGGCTGTGGGAGTGCATTAGCAGGCATAGCTTTCCTCTGAGGGCGAAGAGCCAGCTGTGGTGCACTGAATGGAAGGCTAACCCACCCCACCCAGTTGGCTTGGAAAATGGCTTGGTTGTTATCTGAACTGTAGGCCTAGGGGTACGGTAGTGATCAGTGTAGAACCTGAGATAATATAATTGAGAAAATAGAATATTATACTCCTACCTGACTCCTCCTGAATATCTTACAGGAGCTGAGTAAATAGAGGAAGTGGCTCGCGACCAAGAAGAGTAATGTGGTTGCGGTAGAAACCACACAGGTAACGCGGCACACTATTATACAGGTGGCTTGATGCAGTGCAGATAAAAACATGCAGTCTGCTTAGGCTACACTTGACACTGAAAAAAGTTTAAAGCCTGTACACAAGTGAACAATTTCATTGTGTAACAAATATTTACATGATTTATTTATCTATTATAATTTTGCCTGCTTTTTATTATTATTATTTGTATGCTTGGCTCTTTACTTTTTTAATTATATGATCATTATGTTATCACGATAATAAGATCTGTGAAGATGCATTAGCCTACGCGAGGAAGAACGGACCCAAGGTCTAATATGAAGCATTCTGCTGCGAATAAAGATTGAGGAGCATCACTGAAAATAATCTGTTCATCATCCATCCTGAAAGAGGTCAAATGTAGCCATTCCTAAAGCTGAAGGGAAATGTCTTGCCTAATCAAACAAAACTGACACATGATTGGTTGCAGCCAGTAAAATAAATTACTTGTAGAAGCAATATCCTAGAAAATATGATATTTAATCAGATTGTCCTAGACACCTATTTTAGATTAACTGTATCTATACTTTCCCAATCTGGGTAATCTTTCATCTATGAGTGTGGCCTAAATGATACATGAAAGTTACTTTTAAGCAATAATAATAATTTTTTTAGCAAATAATACGACTATCAAAACAGTAGACAAGAAGCAAAATGGCTGGAAAGATGCAAAAGATACAATCGGGAGAAAATCACTCAAGTGTTAACACGTGTATTTTCAGTTGTCTTTAATAAGATTATTGTGACTGCCTCAGATGCAATCAACTCAATCTGTGTCTGTAAAGGTGTGAACCAAATGGTCTATTCAATTAGAATAACAAAGTGACTGTGTTCCACTGGATTTTTGAGTCTTTTTTCCCTATTGTGATGTATATCCGAGCGAGACGGCTTCAAGAATAAGAAAAAAATTCAGGGCGGGACTTTTTCTCCATTGGGAATTGATTAAATTGCTGTCTTTGCTATTGCTGTGATCTCATGTGAGTGACATATACCGCCCTCAGTAAACACATTATCAGTGAAGAGAAAAGATGTTGCTTTAAGTGGGAGGGGAAGTGATTTTGTTTTGTGATCTTTTTAAAGATATGCATGGTGTTGTATCAGATGATGATCTAAAAATGAGATGCTGTCCAGATAACCCCCTGTACTACATTTTGAATGTACCAAGTGAAATCCTAAATGTACCAGGTGAACTCAAACTTGACATGAGTGATCTGATTGGGCAAGGTCTACAAAAGGAACAGGAGAAATCATCAAAGAAGGAATCCAAGAAGAAGAGAATGAGGAAGAACAAACCCAGATTAATCTTGAAGGGAAGGGAGATGATTAAGGAGAAGGCAAGAAAGATTAAACAAAAGATTAATGACAATTGTAAAATAAAATAATTGTTCAAGAATGATTTGAATGTGAATTGGAAATACTGACAATCAAGGTAGATGGCCTTAGCACAGAAAAAAAAAACACACCACAAAACATGCTATACAGCATAGTTCAAACCAATAATAATAAATAACTGAACATTGACTCTTGGTCTTATTCACCCTTTTCTCATATTTTCTCAATTGAATTCATAAAAGTGCATAGTTCTAATGGGGCACATTGTAATGCAGTGTTACAATGTGCCCAACCTGTGCTACTGGGATTTAAACCCAGCTAGTTCTGCAGGTCAGAATTAAAGAACTATCTCAGCTTTTTTCTCTATATAGTTTTGATATTGCAACTAGTAAATATACTAAGTTTCGTCATGCTGGCATGTGTGGAAAGTTTTAAATCATGATTGTTACAACCATCCCTGCATTAGGTTGTGCCCCACTCACCCCTACATCCTGTGAGGCGTACATGCAACAGAAATACAGATTCTGTGAGGCGTACATGCAACAGAAATACAGATTCTGTGAGGCGTACAAGCAACAGAAATACACATTCTGTGAGGCATACAAGCAACAGAAATATACATTCTGTGAGGCGTACAAGCAACAGAAACACATCCTGTGAGGCGTACAAGCAACAGAAATATACATTCTGTGAGGCGTACAACAACAGAAACAAATCATGTGAGGCGTACAAGCAACAGAAACACATCCTGTGAGGCGTACAAGCAACAGAAACAAATCATGTGAGGCGTACAAGCAACAGAAACACACATCCTGTGAGGCGTACAAACAACAGAAACACATCCTGTGAGGCGTACAAGCAACAGAAACAAATCATGTGAGGCGTACAAGCAACAGAAACAAATCATGTGAGGCGTACAGGCAACGAAACATACATCCTGTGAGACGTACAAGCAACAGAAACAAATCATGTGAGGCGTACAGGCAACGAAACATACATCCTGTGAGGCGTACAAGCAACAGAAACAAATCATGTGAGGCGTACAAGCAACCAAAACATACATCCTGTGAGGCGTATATGCAACAGAAACATACATCAACATACATACAAAAACAAATGCATGAAGAAAAAACTACAAGTTACATTTAAATTTAGCAAATGCTTTCATCCAAAGCAACTTACAAATGAGGAGAACGACAGAACAAATCAAACCAATAATATGGAAACAATGCACTTTCTTCGGCTCGATAATGACCAATCTTGCTGCAGTATTCTCGATCAGTTGCAGAGATTTGACAATACATACTGGAAAGGCTGCCAAGAGAGCATTAGGCAAGGCAAGGCAAGTTTATTTATATAGCACATTTCATACACAATGGCAATTCAAAGTGCTTTACATAGAAAATGAAATTAAAACAGTGATATGAAATAAGAATACCACATGTCAGAATTAAAAATAAAAACAGGATAATTAAAACAGTTGTAAATAGAATTTTTAAAATAAGAAGAAATAGAAATATACAGTTGTAAAGATAATTAAAAAGAATACAATTATTACAGTATATATAGATAAAAATAAAATAAAAAATAATAAAGATGATGCATAGATTAGATTAGGTGCATTCAGTCGGACGTACAGTGGCACAGTGCTCGTTCAGTAAATGCACAGCTGTACAGATGTGTTTTGAGTCTGGACGTACAGTGGCACAGTGCTCATTCAGTAAATGCACAGCTGAACAGATGTGTTTTGAGTCTGGATTTGAATGTGGCTACTGTTGGAGCACATCTGATCTCTTCTGTAAGCTGGTTCCAGCTGCGCTGGCACAATAGCTAAACGCAGACTCTCCTTGCTTTGAGTGAACTCTTGGTATTTCTAACTGACTTGATCCTGATGATCTGAGTGATCTGTTGGGTTTGTAGTTAATCAGCATATCTGCAATGTATTGAGGTCCTAGGCTATGAAGTGATTTATAAACGTAATTACTTACGAAAGTAATAATGCTTTAAAATTGATCCTAAATGTAACTGGAAGCCAGTGTAAAGACCTGAGGACTGGTGTGATATGGTCATATTTTCTGGTTCTGCTCAGAATCCTGGCCGCAGCGTTCTGTATGAGCTGCAGCTGTCTAATGGTCTTTTTGGGAAGGCCGGTGAGAAGACCATTACAATAGTCCACCCTTTCGTTTCTTCTAAAATTTTAAAATCAATCGCTTCGAAATCAGACATAGTAACTTTCTGAGGTTGTGGTCTGATCTAACTGACCCCAGAACAACTCAAGGATGTGCTGATCGCCTTTCTGATATTATTGATTTTCTCTGAGCAGAAGGAAGCAAATTCACTGCATTTGCTGTCAGAGAGCATTTCACTGGGAATGTGACTCGGGGGTTTGTTAGTCTCTCTACAGTAGCAAAAAGAGTGCGCGTGTTGTTTATGTTTCTGTTTATAATATTTGAGAAGAAGGTCTGTCTAGCTTTGCCTAGCTCCACATTGAAATCATGAAGGCTGTCTTTATAGATGTTATAATGGACTACAAGTTTTGTCTTCCGCCACATGCGTTCAGCTTTCCTGCATTGTCTTTTCATTATTTGCACTGCCGTTAAGTTTTTCCAAAGTGCTTTTGTCTGCCACTTTTTCCTGACTTTCTCAGGAGCAATATCATCAATTACACTCTTGTTAAAAGTTAAAGAGTCAAGGAGAAAATCAACAGATATGTCTGTTGTCAGATATGAGTCTGCAGATATGCTTGGTGTTAGAGATATAGCCTTCATAAATAGCACACTAGTGTTCTCATTTAAGCTTCTCTTTTGACAGATCTAGCTTCAATGGCAGGAGAGATTGAAATATCAAAGAAAATACAGAAATGATCAGACAATGCTACATCCTTAACAACAATTGATGAAATGTTTAGACCCTTGCTGATAAGTAAATCTAGAATGTGTCCACGATTGTGTGTGGGACCATGTACATGCTGTGTCAAATCAAAAGTGTTCAGAACAGTCATGAGCTCTTTGTTGTACTGGATTCAGCATTGTCTATGTGAATGTTAAAATCCCCAGCAATGGCAAAACAATCAAACTCTGAGGAGATTGATTGATAACAGCTCTGTAAATCCTCAACAAAGGATGGAGAGTATTTTGGAGGCCTGTAAATAATGATAAGCAGGATGTGTGGAGCACCTTTTAACACAATACCCAGATATTCAAAAGACAGATAGTCACCAAATGACACTTGCTTACATTGATAGACATCTTTAAATAGAGCAGCAACACCTCCACCCCTCCTAAACGCTCTGCACACACTCATAAAAGTAAAGTTAGGAGGGGCTGTTTCATTGAGGACTGTTGCACTGCAGTTTTCTTCAAGCCAAGTTTCATTTAGAAGCAAAAAATCTAGGTTGTTTGTGGTTATTAAGTCATTGACTAGAAATGATTTGTTCTTAAGTGAACAGATGTTTAAAAGTGCTAACTTAACAGTATTAACCCCCCACCCCACAGTAATCTTAGTTTGACATGTAATAGGCAGCAGATTAGATGGGTTTGCTATATGGTCTGAGAAGGTCTTACACTTTCTATCACGTAACAGAACAGAAATAGAGAAAGAGACTGGCACACTGGGTTCCGCTCGTTTTGTAAACATTTGATAAAGTTACTATTATCATAGCGGGACCCAACACACATCACTGAGAGCTGGTATCAGTTGTTTTTGGTTCACCTACAGATGGAGGAGGGAGAGTGCCCTGGCGTTGTGACTGAAGAAATGTCACAGGAGGAGGCGGAGAGCGAGCTGGGCCCACAGGCTTTGATGGTTGTGGGGCTCTTCGCTTTTTGGTTGATATCTGGGGGCTCGCAGCAATCGAGTGTGATAGTCTAGTTCCAGCATAGACCATTTGCTCCATTTTCTCTTAGAAGCTCATAAGCGGGGATGCTGGAGAGAGGAATAACATGTCTGGTGAGGGTGGCTGTTGTTCTGGTGTTATCGGAGGCTGAAATATGTTATCATCCAGTTCATAGAGTGACTTAGACATTTCATGCAACTTCCTGTTCAGACTAGTCATAAACCGTAACAGTTCACCAGTCTGACCCCCCATGGTGCCCACCCTTTCCTGCACCTCCACAGTCCGGGCTGAGGTGTTACAGTTCAGTCCCTCAATCTGTGTCAGTTCTAATACGTCACAGTCTGTCTGTGGTGAGCTCTGTGGGCGGGACTCAGCTGGGAGTGTGTCCGTGAGCAGTGGTTGTTGTGGCTGCATGGTGTTATCAATGGTGTTATCATTGTCCTTGCGGAGTGTGTCAGCTGCATGTCCATTCAGGTGCTGAAATTAAGCCCTGTGGTCGTCCATAGTCTGTTCAGGTGTGTGTGTGCCATCCAGGTCGAGTGGGTTAGCACACACAGCTGAGGGATGGTGTAGGGAAAAGTAAATATTGTCCTTTAGCACTCTTGCACCAAGTTTGTTTGGGTGGAGGCCATTTGATGTAAACAATTGTCTCAGGCTCCAGAATAGATTAAAATTGTCGATGAAGTTCACTTCCTTCATGTTGCAGGTTTTTTGCAGCCATGTATTAAGCCCAAGTAACCGTGAGAACCTATTTGTTCCTCTTGCTGGAAGTGGTCCACTGATGAATGGCTGAACTTTTAGTTTTCCAAGTGTTTCAAAAAGTTCATTGAAATCCCTCTTAATGAGTTCTGACTGCTCTCTCTGAATATCGCTTTTCCCACATGAATGACAAGTCGATTTGCAGTCTTAGTTTCATCAGAATGTTCTGAAGTTCCCTGTTTACATCAGAAACCGTTGCTTGTGGAAGGCAGCATGTAGTTGTATCCCTGCTGCTCATGTTTCTGACTGTGGAGTCACCCACTATCAGAGTCCTGGTCTCGGCTGCACTCTGAACTGAGTGCCGCTGTCTGCTCGACCTTGATGGTATCCTGTTGGTATCAGTGTTAGCTGCGGGCTGATACGATCTGTGTTCGTTTAAATTAATCACATTTGGGGATTCATCATCCACATTCATTAATACTTAAAATCTGTTTTCAAGATGTATAGTTGGTGGTAGGAAATCAGCATTTGCAATCCTTGTGTCTGGGGTGGAGCATGCTAATGTGGAAGTATGTGATGCTCGTGACAATCTGATGTCTCGAGTCCCTTTGGGTCTTGCTCCCTGTTTTGCCATCGATTAGTGTGTTGATCAGTTACTTGTTTCTCCTGTTGAGTAGCACTACATTTATGGGACTCACCGGCAGTGTGCTGAGGGCGTTCATGTTGAAGCTCTGTGTGATTCGTCAGGTTCTGTGGTTCCGCAAAAAACTTTGTTTCAAGAACTGCAATCCTCTGTAAAAGTCTTTGGCAGTTTGTGCAGCAAGTAGATTCTAGAAGAGGCATTTTCTTATCCTTTTGAATGTAGGCAGCTGTGTTTTCCCTTCTCCGGAATGTAAGCTGATGGCAGTGGGAGGCTGGTTGGATGAAATATTCTGCTTTTTTGTTGTAATCCAGTCACCGGAGTATCTAATTTTATCATTGAAGTCAAGCTTTGTTGTTTGAGCACTGTGCTGATTTACTGAAGTTGAAATTAGGAGATAAAATATAGAAGCGATAGAGCAAAGCACCATACCGCATCCTCGCTTTTCCAACTTAGGAGCCGACAGTGACTCAGTCCTTCAGTGACAGCATCGCAGCATCCAGCGAAGGGACGTACGTCTCCGTTCCCTCCTTCAGGGAACGAGGGTTACATATGTAACCGAGACGTTCCCTTTCAGTCGCTCGTTCGACGTGCGTAGGAACTGACCGACAAACACGCCGGGATGATGGCCCGTCCAGCGCCTGGTAAGAGCTCGCTGAGAAGCCCCTATGTTGGGGCGAAAGCCAGGGCACTGAGCGGGAAGGTCCGTCACCGCTGTTTTTCAGCAAGACCCACTCAGCGTGAATATTGGAAAACGCTGGGAAAGCGTGCCCACCTTAAGAGATGGGACGCTGCGGAGCCACAACCGTTCCGGAAGGAGGGGTGGTAGATTACTCATAAGGACTAACCTCTTAGGGTAGTGCAACATATGGCAGTCTCTGGGGTGGATCCAGCCTGATCCAGGGGGGAAAGAACACCCCAGAGACGACAGAGCGGAGCTCTGCCCAGGGAAAGACACAGGGCTAGCCGAGTAGGGTAGCTGGTACCGTGGAGGAATACACATATGGGGTCGCTGTTAGGGGACCATTACATTTGGATACCCAGCCTACACACACGTTCCACAAGCATATGGGTACAGGCATAGTGTCAGACGGCCACCATGTCTGACATCGCAGGGGTAACGGCGGAGCTCGACAGGGTTCGCCATTCCTGGGGAACGCAACTGAGAGCAATGGACACACGTATCCGGCCCAGAGGGCGGGAGTGACGTTGCAAGCCGACACTAGAACGGGTCCTTCGTGCTTACCGGCCACTAGGGGCGAGTATGCCGGAAGAGACCGGCTCTACACGAAGGCTATAAAATCTTAGCGAACATGTTAGGTGTCGCCCAGCCCGCAGCTCTCCATATATCTGTCAGCGAGGCGCCTTGAGCCAACGCCCAGGATGAAGCCACACTCCTAGTTGAGTGTGCTCGCACCCCGAATGGACAAGGCATGTCTTGGGACTGGTAGGCCAAGACGATAACATCTACTATCCAGTGCGCTATCCTCTGCTTGGAGACAGCCTTTCCCTTCTGCTGGCCTCCATAACCGATGAAGAGCTGCTCTGAGGTCCTAAAGCTTTGAGTCCGGTCAACATTGGTGCGAAGAGCGCAGACGGGACATAACAAAGCTAGGGCTGGGTCTGCCTCCTCCGAAGGCAGCGCTGGCAGGTTCACCACCTGGTCCCGAAAGGTAGTGGTGGGAACGTTGGGCCCATATCCGAGCCGGGGTCTCAGGATGACATGAGAGTTACCCGGACCGAATTCTAGGCACCAGTGTTAGTTGACCGAAACTGCATGCAGGTCCCCTACCCTCTTGACGGATGCTAATGCAGTCAGGAGTGCTGTCTTCACAGACAGAATTTTCAACTCTGCCGACTGCAGTGGCTCGAAAGGAGGACCTTGGAGTGCTCTGAGCACCAAGGTTAAGTCCCAAGAGGGTATGGAGCTCGGGCGAGGAGGATTTAGCCTCCTCTAAGGAACCTGATGATTAGGTTGTGGTTTCCGACGGACTTACATTTGACTGCGTTGTGATACGCCGCTATCGCTGCGACGTACACTTTGTGGGTGGAGGGAGACAGCCTTTGCTCCAACCCATCCTGCAGGAAGGAAAGCACTACACTAATCGAACACTTCCGGGGGTCTTCTTGGCGCGAAGAACACCAGTCAACGAACAGGTTCCACTTCGGAGGACACAATTCAAGGTAAGGCATCAAGGCATGTCCAAATCTTCACTTCCTGTCTCCTGAGATACCTTCATCTGATTGAGTTTTGAGGGCAGCATATGTATCCTTCACTGCCTTTGATATCCCACAATCCTCTGTGCTCTATTCTGTGACAGTTAATAGAAAATAAAGATGGTGTCCGAGTTACGTTTACTGGTCAGCTTGTGTGTAAATGTATGTTTTTGACCAACATTTCCCACTTCTGATGTCATTTCTAGCAAGAAACTACTAATGTAGTAATTTAATATTTGTTTAGTTCTCACCAAAGCTCCGCTATTTTGCCGTAGATCATTAAACTGTTACACTGCCTCAGAAGTCCGTCCAAAATCAGTTTTGTGAGGTGGCTTCATGCACAAACGCTGCCTTACAAGTCATTGTCTGATAAGGCAGCGAGGCAACAAGTTTTCGGACGCAGCCAGAGTGTGGTTTCAGTCCTGTGTTCCAGGATAAGGTTAAAAAGGTCTCAAAAAGGAGTCTGTTTTAATTCTCTGACTTTGTAGGGAACCCCCTCCATTTTCTTAACTCATGATTTATTTATTTATTTATAATGTAGTGAATTCTGACCCATTTGTCTTGGGTCACCTAAAGGTGACCTAAACCTTTCCCAGTTGATGCAAGCATCCTTGGAGGAATAACCAGTTATAGGCCAGACTTGCTGGAGCCACAATGTCAGATCTCTTATTTTATAGTCCCAGGGTCTTAAATTTGGGAATTCGGGAACAGTTCTGATCGCGTCATCACTGCCTGACAAATCAATGTCATTGTAAATATATGTGCTAGGATTGAACAAATAAAGCTATACAGATAGAAAGATGTCATTTGTGACAAATGAGTCATCTGTTTGTCATTCCTCCTAAACTTTAAACAATCAAAGCTAAAGGGAAATGTTGGACACACCCTTTGAAATGCTATGCAATGTTTCTTGTGTACTTTTTAAATGATAATGAGGATAGTACTTGAACAGGTCTGGCTCCATAGCTCAGTGGTTAGAGCACTGGTCTTGTAAACCAGGGGTCGCGAGTTCGATCCTCGCAGGGGCCTAGAATCAGTTTTACACAAGTATTAAAAACAATTTGCAGACATAACTTCCAATAGAACCATTCAGAACTAACAAGAGGAACACTTAAAAGTCATCACATACTGTGTGTGTTTGACTTGTGTGCTCTGAAGAACTTCAGACAATGTGCTGAGCTCCTTCAAAAACTTGATGCAATCTATTATGTCTATGGCTCTGTTTATACTTGGTATCAAGATGTGTTTGGGTTAGTCAGCGAGTAGACGAGACATTTAACTGTTTACACCTGTTTTTTAATCCGTCTCTTTTAATCTTGTCCACTTTCAACCACTTCTGTCCCGATTTCTTTAAGGAGAGAGTCTATGGGCAGTTAAATGTAGTTTTTTCAGATCTTTCAATCATTGAACGCACATGGAGACCGAGTCCACGGAAAAAAAATATGGAGCGCATCACCTTTGTTTCTGCTCTGATAGCCACAAGACCATGCAACGCTCTGAGTGTGTGATAGAAATCATGAATGGTGGGAGAACATTGTGCTTGGTATGTTTTCTCTCTTCAAACCAAACTTGTCTTCATCTGACAAAGTTTAAATCCCTTATGGCCAGCACACTTCCCATAATGTTTATGCATTAGGCCAGTAGGCGAAGAGTAGGCTGTCTTTGTGGCTGTTCAAACACATTCAACCGCATGAAAGCAATCCAGTTGAATCCGTTTCGACTACATCTGGAAGTGGTTGAAAGTGGACAAGCTCAAAATGTTTTAGACCCTGTTTACACTTGTATTTAGCATTGTCCACTTGTAATCCGATCGACCAAAATGCTTAATACCAGGTGTAAACAGGGCCTATACTGTCTCAGATTTACTCAGGAAGTCCACCATATGTAACCAAGTAATGATTTAATTGATCAAAAATATTTAAATATAAAAACATTTATGCATCAAACTCCAAAATGTCTTGGCTTAGAAAGTACAAAAAAATCTTGCACAAATAATACTTAAAAAAAAAAAAAAAGTCTGTAGACGAAACCTGAAGGCTGCCATGGCATAAAACACAAACAACATCACAACAACAGAAACAGAAAGCAGGTAGAAAAAGCAGAGGAACTAGATGAGAAATCTTTTGTCAACCAGAGTTTTGCTGGCTAGGTTCCTGCGGCCCATTCCATTTCGGATTAATCTGAAGACCTAAAGGAGAGCATTTTAAATCTTCAGTTTAATCATCACCTCAAGCCAATCAAACAAAACCAGACCATTAGCATATCCACATATACTAACCAGTTGCTGGATGTATGTTAACACAGCTGCGAGAATGAAGTTCTGACTGCCCAGATCCACCACACAGAAAAACAGTGTGTCAAAGATCAACAGCACAGCTTCATTACCATAAAAGAGGACATCAGCGAATGAGTGAGAATCATCTGAAGGAAGATAAACAAGATATTCACTGAGAACACTAATGACTGGAATTTATTATGTGTGCATATGATTATCACAGTGTTTTTACCATTATAAAAGATGCTTTTATCCAGCGGCTCTATAAACTCCATACCGATGAGTCTTTCAAATAGCAGCTTATCTTTCACAATGTAATCCATCTCGCGATGTGCCTGAGAATACGAAGCATTCAGAATAAGCAAACCAAAACCACAATATACTACAGGAAATCACAAGCATCAATGAAATGCAATCCTCACATGATCGATGACAGAGCCCAGGAATCGGTTCATTGTATGGTACGCTTTGTGCTCTGATCACATGGATTGGCAGAAGCATCCACCAACCTTGAAGGACCATTTCTCTGTAGGGTAGAGACACTGTTAGCCAGCCACCCTTACTGAAAAAAGATTTGTGTGTGAGTGTGCTAAGTATGCTTCAGGGACAAAATTGTCTTCAGAAGGGAGTTAAATCTGACAAAAATCTCATGGGACCTGATATCTGATATACTTTCAATGCAATATAAGTCACTTCAGATAAAAGCATCTGCCAAATGCATAAATATAAATGTAATGTCTTCAAAAGGAAAATGATTCATAAATAGTAATAAAAAAATATCTATTTTACTAAAAGTGTAAAAAGCTATCTTGTATATTATAATACCATTACTTATTATAGAATAATAATCATTATCATTATTGGCTTTATGAAAAAACAAGTCCTCTTTTAGATAAATAACATAAGTGTGTGAAGTTGTTTTTATACCCTGTTGATCGGCTCAATAATCCGGTCATACTGTACTCGCAGACGGTTGGTTATTGAAATCTGAAATGTCTGAGTGTCTGAGTTTGGCAAAAGTCCCCTTTGGCCACACAGATTCTCCTAAAAGACATACAAATAAAATAAGTCTCCCGTTCATACTTCTATTTAAAATGTAAGACTCAAAATCCATCTTACCGCCTCCCTCTTCAGGTTTGTATTCATTTCATCCATGTTAGTGTCAGCATGACCATGAACAGAACGTCCATGGATGTAGTAGCCAAAACATCGATGAGACAGCAGCAGCACTGAGACCTAACAGATGCAAATATATACATTCAAAGGAAAAAAGCTACATTAAACCATTACATATGATATGGTCTACAATTGTACATTTATTAGTTACGAATTATAGTCTGTATGTTCAACTGCAAAGAATTTTTTTTATTTTGCCTGATACTTACATTGCTGATTGAACACAGATCTACAAACTGGCGAATCTTGTCTTCAACAAAGCGCTCATGAAATACTGTGAAGAATATCATCTAAAGTAATATGACACAAAAAGTAATGTGTGAAATAGCACAGGTGACACACACAGAGACAGACTGCTTGCCGTTGAGTTTATATGTTTGTTTACCTGTATTAAGCCAATGCAGAGCCACATAGCAGAAGCCACACCGTAGCGGAGTATGAGGCTGTATGGAGGTGTGTATGCCTCAGGAGACCGACGCAGGTTGGACAAGGGGTCTCTTAGAGCCAAATTTGAGAAGCCCACCACCTGCAAGCACAGTATTCATTATTTGTTAACACAATCCTTAAAGTGGTATTATATGAGTGGCCATTTGGAGAATAAGATCTTTAGGTAAACTGTAGATCAGAAATGTTGGTGGTCTCACCTCTAGAAAAAAGAGCACAGCAATGACTTGAAAAGTGGGGTTGATCTTGCGAACGGTCTGAATCTCATTCCACTCATTGGCCACAAAATATGTTCTCCAGATACTGACAGGAGATGCTTGACTTTTTGCTTCGCCAGACCCTGAGCACATTACAAAACATTAATATAGAATATTCATTAAAAAAAACTGTATAAGTATAGTTTGTATAGGTATAATGGAACGTGTATTTGAAAAACACATAAGAGGAACAATGTAATTACCCTCCACATGTTTACTGGTTTTACCACGAGGTCTTTCCCAGTCTATGAAGAAAATATCCACAGATAGCTGAACAAAGAGCTTATGAAGAAATTGTACAGTCTGTAATAAAAATAAGAGTTAGGTTAAACTGGGAAGAAAGGAAAGGGAGAGAAGAGACTAAGTATTACTTAAATTATGCAAACTGTAGTGTATAAGCTAATGTACATATTTGTACTCACCTTCAATGCAAAGGCACAACCAACATAAACAACAAAACGCTCCTCCTGAGCTGGTAATGGCAGCAACACGGACACAAATAGCTGGGCCTGGAGATATACAAAAAAGCATTGTTTTTATAAGTCCTGATTCCATCTTAAGGCCCGTTCACACCAAGACAAAGTTCGGTGCGATTAACATTTTAATTTGAATGTATGGCTGTTAAGGCATCTGTTTAGACACAACACAAACATTTGCATGCCGGCAAAGTGACAGCTTCTTTTAAAGGGATAGTTCACCCAAAAATAAAATGTATCCCATGATTTGCTCACCCAAAAATAAATAAAGGCCTTCTGAAGCGAACTGATGCATTTTTGTAAGGAAAATCTCCATATTTAAATCTTTATAACCTAAAATTACTAGCTTCTGACAGAAGAACATATGCAAGTCGCTAAAAGCATGATGCATTGATGAACACAGAAGCGCAGCAGATAAAGCAAAACAAAACTGTTCTTAAATTATATGTCTAAAACGAGAATTTTATAAAAAGAGAAATGTTGGAGGATTTCAATATAAAAGAAGAGGAGCTTGAATTTGTTGCCCAGCCCTATTTGTTTGAACGGCGAGGCATCAAAGCTTATGCTACTCCTACATCATATAATGCGTCACAAGTTACTCTTTTGGCGCAAGTCGACTTTTGTATGGTTATCTGCCGGAAGATAGTTATTTTAGGCTATAAGGTAAATCCATTAAATCCATTAAATATGAATATTTTTCTTACAAAAAAGCATCGCTTCACTTTAGAAAGCCTTTATTAACCCCCCGGAGCTGTGTGGTGTACTTTTAGAATGGATTTCTATTCACTCATTTACCATTCACTGCCATTATAAAGCTTGGAAGTGCCAGTGTTTTTTTTTATAACTCTGATTGTGTTCGCCTGAAAAAAAAAAGTCATATACCCCTAGGATGGCTTGAGGGTGAGTAAATTATGGGATAATTTTCATTTATGAGTGAACTATCCCTTTAAGGGTTTATCACACTACACTGTTCGTTCCAATGACTTCCATTCATTTGTATGCAAATGCAGGAGATAGGAAATGCAATCTCATGTGAATCATTTTGAGTTGTTTGTAATCAAGTATTTATCAATATTTATCCTTCTAAATGTTGAGACTCAAAGCTTGTGAGACTTAAGTAGTTATAGAATTACGTGTCTTTTCACTGGAACATGCTCTCTCCTTGTTTTTGAGAGAAGCACTCAACACATGTTGAAACATATTTTTACTTTTCTAGCTGACATTGACAGCCTAGGTCACTGAGGTCACTCAGGCCTGTTTCCTATGTGACCAATTCACAGTTAAAGCACTTACTTTTAATCTTCAATCACTAGACTAAAGTATTGTCTGAACCTTTTACTGAGAGAAAGTACATCTTATCAGCATGTTTTGGGAAAGTTTCCTGATCAGAGCTAGAGCTCAACCAACTTCGACCTTGAAGAAGCTGTGTATTTGTGTGGGTGTGCGTCAGTATCTTTAGTTACAGGCCCTGGCTATAGTGGGGTGAACATCTGGCACCCAGGGGAGATGAAATTACCATCTTTTAGACAAACTAACATCTAGAAACACTGATAAATGACCTTGGTGGGTCACTAAATCAGAACCCCTGTTGTCATCCTGATAATCATTGGAGATATGCTTCGAACTATATATATGTCCATGTGAGGAGATTTTTTATCTATGTCTTAACCAATGAGAATCATTCAACTTGAAGTAATGATGTAGTTTAGAGACCCGTGTTAGAATACAATTGTTGTTGTACTGAGTGTGTACACAGAGCGGCCTCCAAACTCCTTGTGAGTGTGTACATATTTCTTCAATTGACTGCATCTCTGACTCTTCATTCAACATATCTAGTGTTTAACTTTAAATTCCCCTACACCCAGGCCAAGAAGAATACAACGAACGAATCCTTTGCGGCCCAGAGAATCCCAAGATTCATTGTGCACAGGTGACGACAGGATTTATTTACACTTTATTTTTATCTTAATTTAATTATTGGGTTTTCAAATTACTAGCCAACCAATAAAATGTATGATTTTGGTCACGTGCCCAGAGACACTGCAGTTACATAAAACTATGATTGGTGGTGCTCACGAACAGAGTAGTTTGCTAAGTGATAATAATAAATCCACTATATTGAATACATATTTCTGAATGGCTGTTTGAAAACATGTAAATAGTGCTTGACTTCCTTAAACATGACAAGCGGGTGTCAGAAACACAAAATTACACAATTGTCTTGATGTGAACAGGCCTTTAGACCTAAAGAACTCTGTCAATGCATAATGGGTATGTAAACAGCTCATCCTAGAAGAAAAAAAAAAATCTAATTTGGTAGGACAGTGGAAGAAAATCACAGAAATAAAGACACTAAACTGATATTTGAGAAGTGGATGAGTATGCTAACAACAGAAAAAAATGACAGACTTGCCTCCACTGTCTGGAAAATATTGAGAGGGACAGAAAAAGAAAGATAAAAGGAAAAAAAGATTTATGTAAGGCATATTCGTAATAGACTAGACAGCATCACCCACAGACATGACAAATGCAAACCTTAAAGAATATGAGCCAGTAGAGGCCTGTTCCAACAGTGATGATGAAGAAAACATTTGCTAGGTCACCAGCATAGAACACCAGAAACTTCATAATGGTCTGAAATAAAAAGGAACATTATTTTTAATAAATGATTTTGCATTAATAATCGTGTCTGGAGGTGAGTCCTTACCTGTAGGTCAATGAGAGGAGATGCAATTCTTCTTTTCCAGCTTGCTGTCTTCAATAAAGAGTGGACAACAGCCACCCCTCCCAACACACCAAGAGCAATCTGGATATAAATCCGCATATAGATAAACAAACAGCATTACAACATACACCAGAATGTCCTGACCAACAGAAAACAGAAAATTGACGTTCGGTGCACTCACATCAGTTTTGATCCGAGCTTCAACCTGGTCCATTGTATACTCAAGAGAGAACGACACCTGTACATAAATAAAAACAGAAAATAACTTAGCTAGCTGGTCATATAAACACTTTAAAATGTATATAATATTGTATGATTTCAGACCTGAGTTTTATAAAGTACAATGGTAATAATGGTCAAATCATGTCAAAATGGTAATAACGTCAAATGTATTACTATTTATTATATTTTGATAGTGTTTTCTTTTTCTTTTCTGCAAATACCCTAGCAGAAAGTCTCCAGTTTGAAAACCCCTGGCCTAAGGGATTACATATAAAGGCATGGTGTAGACTTACAGTAACAGTCTGTGTGCTGGGGTTAGTGACGAGTATATCCGAGTAGACCACGGTCATCAAAGGGGGGTAGACCTGTCCCTTCTGTGTATTCGGAACCAGTTGAAACCTGTTCAGTGCAGGGCATCAAGCTTAGTGAGATCTGAAACTATTCACGTTGTGCTTAAGCCCAGGTTATCGTTGTTCTTAAAGTTAGTTCACCCAAAATATGAATTACTCACCCTCATGTTGTTCCAAACCCGGAAGACCTTTGTTCATCTTTGGAACACAAATTAAGATAGTTTGGATGAAATCCAATGATGAGCTTTCTGACCCCCATAGACTGCAATGTTATTACCCCTTTCAAATAGTCCATGTGACTACAGTGGTTCAGCAACAAGAATACTTTTAGTGCAAAAAAAATGTATGACTATTCAACAATTTCTTTTCTTCCGTGTCGAAGGTTGGATAAACGATGAACAGAGGTTTTACGGGTTTGGAATGACATGAGGGTAATTAATGACAGAATGTTCATTTTGGGGTGAACTAACACCTCCACCGTTTTTAGAAATAGAGCTTATTCAACATCTTTCCTACATTTAGATATGTGGGCAAATGCATTTTTATCTCAGTGCATCCATTGTTTTAGTTTAGCAGGGTCGCGCTAGGTTGCTTAGCATAATGAATGGAATCCTATGTTGCCAGCTAGCATGTCCAGAGTAAAAGTGATCCCAAAAAAATTTATTTGCTACTAGGCGATTTTCTAGGGCAGATATTGACTTGGGACTATATTATGGGAAGCACAGAAGCACTGCTACTTGGGTGCAACGATGTCACGCAAAAACATGAAATCCCAAACTTCCGTCAACATACATACATGTTGCGTGATATCTCTGCGCCCAAGTAGCAGTGCTTCGCCTGTGCTTCCCCCATAATATAGTCCCAAGTCAATATCTGCCTAGGAAATCGTCTAGTCTTAATCTGCATCGCTATTTGTACTCGTTGTGAATACTCAGGCCACAAGAAGTAATTAGGTGTTTTTTTTTTTTTTTTTGATAACTTTTACTTGGGGCATGCTAGCTGGCAACATAGGATTCCATTCATTACGCTAAGCTAAGCTAGCGGCGACCCTGCCAAACTAAAACAATGCATGCAATCAATCAATCAATCAAGCGTTTGATAGAATGGAAAACAGTGACGGAAAACATTTCAACTGGAGTGAAGAAGAGATTTTTCCTTCTTACCTTTATAGTCCGAAAAGTCTGAAAAATTTTAGTACAGTCAGCAATGTGTAATTATGAGGATGTGCAATGCTTTTATGTGCCTTTATGATGTTAACATACCACTGCAAATATGCGAATAAGGATGTGAAACATCATCTTATGAATACCCAGGATTACTTGTTAACACCGAGCAAATTATGTGCAATGTAAAATGTTAAGCAAGATAATCCAGGTTTCAATTTACCTGGGGTTTAGAATGACTTCAATTCAAAGTGTGAAAAGCCCTTATGTGTGTATTATGCATTTGGGAGTGCGTAGTATTTACCCAATCTTAATGTTAGAGGCCACACGTATGGCTCTGGGTGAAGAACTCAAAGAGTTTTCTCTTCCACTCAACGTGTCCACAAGCATCAGCCTCCGGGTCAGGTACCAGTTATTCATGTTAGATCCTGACACAGGAGAAGGTGGCATGGTGATGATTTAGCAGCAAGTCCTTCACATATGACAGTGTTTGATCAAAAATGTGTTCGTATATTGTACCCTGATTAGTGAACTGGCCATTAAACTGCTGGTTGACATTTAGAAGAGGCACTGCAAGAAGGCGCTTGTCCTCCTGTGCCATCTGAATGACCAGGAACACGTCATAGAACACAGGCTCTGGATAACCAGTCAAGAGCTCTGACACAGAAAGCACACACTAAGGAAAGAAAAAAAACCCTTTAACACAAATCCACATACTCAGCTGAAAATAAAAACATGCATAAATACAAAACAGCTGAACAAATAGCTAAATACAATATGACAGAACACATATAGAATCTTCTAAATACTCTGTTAAATATAGAAACTTCTAAATACTTCTTTGTTTCTCGCTCCTCCAGCCTGAAGGACATCTCAATTCTCTAATTTCACCACGAGGAGGAGAGGCGAGGAGTGAGAAAGCTTCCTGAGGAGCTAATCGAGGATGCACAGGTATATATGGAAGTCTTTCTTGTCAAAAACATGACACACATTCAATTTATTCTCCCCTTTACAGCTGTCCCAACAAATTGAATTTATGTTTTATATTTGCAGTTTAAAACATACATTTCAATAGGACATCTTTTTTTTTATTATTATTAATACAAATTTCCTAAATAAATAAACTTCAACAACATAATCGTAGATCCATTGAGCGTGGCTGATAACGCTTTGTGATAAAGAATATTCCTATATACAAATAAGATTTCCTTAGATTCCTCCTTCTCATTTTCTTTCCTTGCATCCTTTCCTCACATCCTAAGTGGGGTGGGTGGAGCTGAGACACAAGAAAAGGAAGCAAGGAAAGGAAACGAGGATGCACAAATAAGAAATGAGAAGCATCCATGAATGAAACAGAAGATAATTTAGACTCACACTCTGCTTGTAGGCTGTCCCAAACGTGAAGGCGGACTGTTGACTGGTAAGGGTGTCTGGACAGAGCTATAGAGGATAAATTAAGCAACTTTGTATCGCACAATACTTTTCATGTCCAGTTGTTTAATTATAAGCTTTCACAAAGAGGGGTCAGGTTCACGAAAATCTTATAAAGAGAAATTAGTAAGAATGTTAAAGTAATCTTGAAATCAAAATACCTTTTTTTTTTTTAAAGGTCGATGCTGGTCGCTGTCCAGGATGAGTAATTTATGACGTAATTTATCCCTTAATTATTTTAAGTTCAGGGTGAACTTTCCGTTTAAGAACATCTTTTTTTCTTAAGAAGAAAATTGCTCATAGGAGCTTTGATATACACTCACCTAAAGGATTATTAATGCATTTATCTAATCAACCAATCACATGGCAGTTGCTTCAATGCATTTAGGGGTGTGGTCCTGGTCAAGACAATCTCCTGAATTCCAAACTGAATGTCAGAATGGGAAAGAAAGGTGATTTAAGTAAAATTGAGCGTGGCACGGTTGTTGGTGCCAGACGGGCCGGTCTGAGTATTTCACAATCTGCTCAGTTACTGGGATTTTCACACACAACCATTTCTGGGTTTACAAAAAATGGTATGAAAATGGAAAAACATCCAGTATGCAGCAGTCCAGTGGGCGAAAATGCCTTGTTGATGCTAGAGGTCAGAGGAGAATGGGCCGACTGATTCAAGCTGATAGAAGAGCAACTTTGACTGAAATAACCACTCGTTACAAACTAGGTATCCAGCAAAGCATTTGTGAAGCCACAACACGCACAACCTTGAGGCGGATGGGCTACAACAGCAGAAGACCCCACCGGGTACCACTCATCTCCACTACAAATAGGAAAAAGAGGCTACAATTTGCACAAGCTCACCAAAATTGGACAGTTGAAGACTGGAAAAATGTTGCCTGGTCTGATGAGTCTCGATTTCTGTTGAGACATTCAGATGGTAGAGTCAGAATTTGGCGTAAACAGAATGAGAACATGGATCCATCATGGCTTGTAACCACAGTGCAGGCTGGTGGTGGTGGTGTAATGGTGTGGGGGATATTTTCTTGGCACAATTTAGGCCCCTTAGTGCCAATTGGGCATCGTTTAAATGCTACGATACCTAATCATTGTTTCTGATCATGTCCATTCCTTTATGACCACCATGTACCCATCCTCTGATGGCAACTTCCAGCAGGATAATGCACCATGTCACATAGCTGGAATCATTTCAAATTGGTTTCTTGAACATGACAAAGAGTTCACCAGATCTCAACCCAATAGAGCATCTCTGGGATGTGGTGGAATGGGAGCTTCGTGCCCTGGATGTGCATCCCACAAATCTCCATCAACTGCAAGATGCTATCCTATCAATATGGGCCAATATTTCTAAAGAATGCTTTCAGCACCTTGTTGAATCAATGCCACGTAGAATTAAGGCAGTTCTGAAGGCGAAAGGGGGTCAAACACAGTATTAGTGTGGTGTTCCTAATAATCCTTTTGGTGAGTGTATGTTCCTGGTATGAGAATTTTATTTAAATAAACATTTTATTTAAAAAAAGAAATAGAAAAAGTGACACGCTTTCTAACTAGAAAATAATTAGATAAATAAAGTTAGAAAATAATAAGAAATAAAAAATTAAAGGTAGGGTAGGTAAGAATTGGTTAAAAAAAACTTTTTTTTCCAAATTTGTTTAAACTTTCTTTATATATCAATACATAATTAAAACGTAAGTACTCTGAAAAAGAAAGTATAACAATTGAGTGTCTGTAGACCTCTCATTATTTCCATTTACTCCACCTTCTCCCTTCTGGGCTCTTTCCAAAGCAAAACACATGAACGTGCTCCGCCGACCGCTCAGCTGGAAGACGCATTATTTACCTGAGACGAGCGGAGAAGAAGGAGCGGAGTGCATGTAGTGACATCATGTCAGAATCACATGTAATAAAAAAAATCTAACTTTATCAGTATGAATATAAACAAATAAGATGTCTTTTAGAACTCATTATCAAGCTAGAATAGGCCTACTGGTAAAGTTTAAAATATATTTTTGTTTGATTCGATAATGAGTTAGTTATATTTATAAGGCAAAGCTAAAAACGGGTAGCATTGATACATGTTTTTCCAATAACATCAGTTATACTGTGATGAAGATGAATTTCGTGTAAGATTCATAACATAGGTATACAGTGTTTTGCATGTAAGAGTTTCCATGATGAAAGCATTGTACACTCGAGACAAGTACCGCATCGTCGGCTTGAGGACAAGGCGGGGTCGAGGGCGAAGCAGAGGAGGTCGTGCAAGAGCGCGGGCAACAGGTTCCGAGGAAGTAGAGGTGTGCGCATGTGGGCAGATCCTGTAGCAAAAGGGGTGGTAGCCATGGTAGCGAGAGAGAGTGACAGTCGCACAAGCCAATCACTTGATTTGTCCCGAACGAAAATAATGAGCGGTGTTTATTGCAGATTAAAAACTCAATTTTTATACTCTCTTTTCAGACTACTTACATTTGAATTATGTATTGACATATAAAGAAAGTTTAAACAAATTTGGACAAAAGTTCTTACCAACCCTACCTTTAAGAATAATTGTATTCTTTTTTTTTCAGTAAACCCAATCCCAGAAATCGGTCTTGTCTGCCTACCTGCAGGTTTCCTCCACCTACACTCTCCCATCTCATAAACTCCCCACGCACCGAGTAAACAGCAGCCCGCAGCTCGATGTTAGTGTTCTGAAAGTGGGAAGACGGTTTGTGAAAATTACAACATGTATGTTTATGTTTACAATATTTTTAGATGTCCACAGTGTTTACTTTTTGTGCCCCTTTAAAGCTGAATCCAACAGGAAGTGGTTCATTCTGTAGAATCCGTGATGCCAACCCAAGCTGTTCTCCATAGTATAGCCAAGGCAGGTTTGTCCTCCTGCAGCCACAACATTGTCTATGAGAATCACAAATACGAGCACACTGGGTTCTTCTGCCCATTTGACAGTGCTACTTCTTAACAGTATCATGATGTAAGCAGCTGTAATATGTAAATTATGTAATATCGAATATCAGTTCTTCTCAGTCAGTATAGCAGTTGATTTTGAATGAATCACACTGTATTTAAGTACAACCCCAAATCAGAAACAGTTGGAACAGTATGGAAAACGCAAATACATTTTTTTTTTACTTTGACTTGTATTTCATTGCAGACAATATGAACAAAAAATATTTCATGTTTTGTCTGGTCAACTTCATGTCATTTGTAAATATGCATCCTTTCCTGTCAGTCAGACCTGCAACACATTTAAAAAAAGTTGGAACAGTAAAGCATTTACCACCTTGTTATGTTGCCATTCCTTTTCACAACACTTAAAAGACGTTTAGGGACTGAAGACACCAAGTGATGAAGTGTTTCAGATGTAATTTTGTACGGGTCTTCGTTGTTGCATTTTGCGCTCAAAATGCACCACACATTCTCTATTGGAGAAAGGTCGGGACTGCAGGCAGGCCAGTCAAGTACCCGTACCCTCTTCCTCCACAGCCAGGACTTTGTAATGTGTGCAGAATTTGGTTTTGCATTGTCTTGTTGAAATATGCATGGGCGTCCTGGAAAAGATGTCTTCTTGAAGGCAGCATATTATGCTCCAAAATCTCTATGTACTTTTCAGCATTAATGGTGCCTTCGCAGAAGTGCAAGTTACCTTTGCCAAGGGCACTGACACAACCCCATACCATGACAGACCCTGGCTTTTGGACTTGTTGCTGGTAACAGTCTGGATGATCCTTTTCCTCTTTGGTCCCATTCCTCCCAAAAAATACCTGAAATACTGATTCATCTGACCACAGTACACGCTTTCCACTGTGTGATGGTCCATCCCAGATGCCTCCGAGCCCAGAGAAGTCGACGGCGCTTCTGGACACTGTTAACATAGGGCTTCCTTTTGGCAGAGTACAGTTTTAACTGGCATTTGTGGATGTAACTACGCATTGTGGTACTTAACAAAGGTTTGCCAAAGTAGTCCTGAGCCCATGTGATGATATCATTTAGGCATTTAGCAGACGCTTTTATCCAAAGCGACTTACAACATAGGAGTACAGGAAGCCATGAATAATGAATATATAGATGAATGACGATTCTTGATGCAGTGCCGCCTGAGGGATCGGAGATCACGGTTGTTCAGCTTAGGCTTGCGATCCTTGTCCTTTACGCACTGAAATTCCTCCAGATTCCTTGAATCTTTAATTATGTTATGCACTGTGGAATGTGAAATATCCAAATCTATTCCTATCTTTCTTTGAGGAACATTGTTTTTAAACATTTCAATAATTTTCTCACGTATTTGTTGGCAAACTGGCGATCCTCGCCCATCTTTGCTGCCTAAAGGATTAGACCTTTCAGCTTGGATGCGCTGCTTTTGTACCAAATCATAATTAAGATTACCTGTTGACATCACCTGTTTCAAATCACATCATAATTTAACCATTTTACCTCATTACTAGCCCTAAATTGCTCCTGTCCCAACTTTTTTAAATGTGTTGCAGGTCTGAATGACAGGAAAGGGTGCATATTTACAAATGACATGAAGTTGACCAGACAAAACATGAAAGATTTTGTGTTCATATTGTCTGCAATGAAATACAAGTCAAAGTAAATTAGAAATCACTTTTTTTCTTTTTTTTTGCGTTTTCCATACTGTCCCAACTTTTTCTGATTTGGGGTTGTATATAACAGATGCAATTTATGTTGCAATTTACAGATCTCTTATGGTTGATTATAGACCTCATTAATGATCATTTAAGAAAAAAACTAAATTGTGCAAATGCCAAAATGGGCCGAATTCATTTGCAGCACCGCTCACACATATGTGAGAATGTGAAGTTTGTGCAAATACACAGAAGAGTTAAGGGAAAATCAGCAATGTCATAACAGTAGGTTAAGAAACGTGTTGAAACAGTGAAACAGAATTAGCTGGTTTTATGTTTTATAGTAACAGTATAAATAATAACAGGGAGATTCTCTGTTGGACAGAGCTCCCATGGCCAATTTAAAATGGTCCAATAGTAAATAGCAAAGTAAAATATAATAACTGTATAAGTATTACCAGTAGGAGATGTCCTGGCTGCTGCCTTGAGCAGCTGTTGCTCTGTAGATTGTGTTGTAGAGGCCACAGGCATCATTGTTGATGGTGCTGGAAGAGTGCATGTTCATCACACACATGTTGCCCAGAGACTGACATGCTGTCCGGTTAGAAAACAACTACAGAACAAAGTGAAAAAATGTATATATGTATATAATGTATCAGAAGTATGGCATTTAATCATTTTCAACTTTCTTTAGTGTGGATCGTAATGCTGCTGTTTGAGTTAAGTTATAAAGCCCACTTCAAAGGGAGTTATTCTCTATTTCTGTCAGGTCCACTATCGTCAAAGATGATTGATTGTCTATTAGCAAACAGTTTGGATTGGCGGTATGGTTCAGTTCTGGGCAAGAACTCTGCGCATACATGGATAAGAGCTGGGAAGAGCAGCAATAACCCCTTAGGGTAAACAGAACAGAACCAACATCATGTATTGCAGATATCTTTAATGTCAGCTGATGCGAGTTTGACTACCGTGACCTGCCTGAACTGACGCTACGCTTGATATCAGTAAGCACTGTTACTGAACTCTCTTAAACGCCTCGACTGTAGTCTGTAGAAGTTCTTCCGGGAATGTACGCATCACAATATTCCTCATTTAAATCATTCCCAGGGCATGCGCAAAAAAGGGACGAGGCCTGGTTGAGTTTAGCGGGAAAAATTTAATTATAGAAGATGTGGAGGAAAAATTATAACATATTTTTTGTGTATTTTTGTGTTCACATATAGCTATACATGAAAGAATATTATGTTATGCATGTTTTGTGTTAAATAGATACGGTAGGGGGCCTCAAAGTAATACATATGTGGTTATTTGTGTGGGTCCCATGACCCTAGAGCAGGGGTGGGCAATTCCAGTCCTGGAGGGCCACTGTCCTGCAGAGTTTAGCTCCAAACCTAATCAAACACACCTGAACCAGCTAATCAATGTCTTCAGGATTACTAGAAGGCTACAGGAAGGTGAGTTTGATCAGGTTGGAGCTTTAAAGGGTTAATTCAGCGATTAGCATTAAGCTTTGTATCAGTAGAAACCTGGGAGTATATTCAAATTATCGTACTTTCCCCCCTCATATGACCCTGAGACAAGAGAATTATGTATTTTATTTCTGGAAAAATTCCTCCAGTGACGCAAATATCGTAATGCGTCATCGGAGGAGTTTTTGTACAGAGGTTAAAGACTACAGGCGCTGTTTCCACATGTTTTCAACATCACACTCACAGCACTCACAGCACTCGGCTCAGGCAGCTGCGGAGATTCATGTGGAGAGCAAAGTGAGTGTTTCAACTTTTCAAATGAACTTCCTATGAAAGTTAAGCTTCCAAAGACATAAACTGAAAATGCGCCAGACTGATCACGCTGTGAATGCAGCCGCAGCCGCGAATCCCGCGGTTACCTCAGCTCATGTGATGAATGTAATCCGATCCTGTTGCGTTTGTGCCGTGACACTCAATCGACTCACAAAGAATATATTGAACAGACACGTTCAGTTTTTAATTGTAGCGTCTCTAACTGAACTGATTTTATGAAAATGAATGCGGTGGGCAACTAAACCAGTAAGCCATGCCTAGAGCAGCCTCGGGCAGCAAAGTGCATTCTGGGAATTGTTGTCTTTCATCCCCATGAGACAAAAATACATTTTCTGTGCTTTCTCAGTCTAGAAGGCACCAAATTCAAAAATAATTTCACATTTCTACTACATTAATGACCGAGTTTAAATACAGATTCATCTTCCCAGCGCTGAAGTACCCCTTTAAAATTTTTGCCACATATGGAAAACTGCAGAGGGAGCAAGTCTGACCTTGACTGCCAGAGAGGGTATAAGAAGTGACTGAAAGTTTACTCTGCAGGCATTAATGATGACTGTATGACTGTCTGACTTAATGAATAAAACATTTAATGAAATTTGAAAAGGCCACAACAAAGAAATATTTATTAAATCACTATGCATGCATTTATTTATGTGTTCATATACTTAAAAGAACACTTTGCTATGTTGCTATGCATGGGAACTGCTTTGTGAAAGAGTATGAAATGTGGGAAAGTTTTTCTAGTGTTTACCATGTGTGGAAAATAACAGAAGTAGCAGAGTGCTGACCTTGGGGTTAGAGATAGTATAATGAAGGCAAGAAATATTTTGGTTGCAGCACACACTCTGCAGGCACTCTTAGAATGACTGTATGGCTGTTGACTCATCATTTATTGAAATTGGAAAAGGTTTGTCTCTTATTCAGTGATAGTTAAAATTTGCCACAACAAGTTTCATTAGTAGTGTGTTGAAAACATGGGGGCATGACATTTGGTCAACACAACACAATGATCCAGCTGAGCAATCAGGGTGGTATTCCAGAAAGCAGATTATGTGACAAATGTTTAAGAGTAAGTAAGTGGACAACCTCAACTTTTGGTTCCAAAAACAGAGGTAACTTTTTGGGTACATAAGTAACCATAGCAACTCAATCTTTGAGCATTTTCCAGGCTTAGTTTGCTTAAGAGGTATTAATATATGTGTTATATAATTAATATAGTTTTATTAATATAACCAAAATTTGTTATATAGTTACAGTTATATAATATACAATATTATATGTTAATTCTAAAGCACTATTATAACAAGGTAATGTTTAAATGTTAATCCAATTCAAATATATTTATTATTTGTCATCTCACACATGGATCTGCATTCAATTAATCAGCATCAAACAAACAATATAATCCTTATTCTCATTGAATAATTAATTACTTATTCAACGAATAGATGGAAAAAATGATTGCACAACCACCAAATACAACACTTTGTAAAAGGTCATAATAGGTCTTCTTTTAAATAGATGGAAATGCATGTGTGTGTAGAAACTTACCAAACAGGCAGCTGCTGAAGAATACATGAATCTTGAAAACCATGCTGATGGGAGAGAGAGGGTCTGTGTAACACAAACACGCATTACACTTTAAAACAATGAACCCAAGCACACTAACAACAGGACACAAACACAATTCATAATGTTAACTTTGGACTCTTACCAGTTGGCCAAAGATGACATTTGAGGCAACTGAGGTGGGCAAACTGTTTGGAGGGAAGCACATCCCTCCTGCCTGTAAACAGTGTGATTTTTCCTCATCACTCTAAATGCATCACATAAACATATACATAACATGTAAATGAATGCACCAAATTCTCACCAGTATGTTTGGTGTCCCGCAAACACATGACTGAGATGAGTTGATGAATGAGTCCTCACATCTCACACACCTACGCATTCACATGTCCGGATAAAATGAATCACTTTTTATGCAACATGAAAACCCAGTGCCACTGATAGGAACAGCATCTTTACCTTATGCCTGTCGTATCTGGGGCAGAAAAAGCAGGCTCTGTCGCACTACATGCTTCACATCTCGCTTCATTTAATGGATTCCCCTTCTCATCTCTCTCCACTGACAAATGCAATAAGATGCCATAAAATTAGTTTTTAAAATGCAGCAACTTTTACCTAAAACTATGCACCGTTTACCTACCCAGCACGCTTCCCTCAGGACACTGGCACTTGCCATTTACCCCTACACTTCCAGGACAACGGATACATCCATACCCATCCTGAGTAACCCCCTGCGAATGAGAGTAATCATATTATTGTAAAATAGTATTAGTATTCTTAATATTCTTAATACAGTAACAACATATGGGATCTAAAATGAGTAATCCAAATTCAATACAGTAACGTTACCTGACTGGACTCGGGACACTGCTGGCACGTGATGGACGCCCCATTACTGACCAGCACCTTGAAACCAGTCGGACACTCACATGCCAGTCCTATATGGCAGAAATATACATACACGTACAAGCTGGTTTACAATTAAGCATGTTCTAATACGTTTTATGTTTAATAATGACAAATAAAACTCTCTATGTTAAGCATTTGTTTGTTTATTGAGGTGTTATGAGCAGCTACATTTGCATAACGTTTTTATCAGCTCGCGTGCAGTCGATTCACTGACCAGATGCTTACTCGCATGAATCTAGGTTAAATCAACAACAGATATGTCGATATATTAGTAAATTACTACTGTATAGTGTAAAACTCCTATCATTTACAGGCTAGGTTGGTCAAAACAAAGCAAACTAATCTGTTCGCGCGTTCCGCGTACCTGATTTGCTGTTGACTTGATTCGGTCCACATTTCACACAAGACAAGCTCGAAATATCAAAATAACTTTCAGCTCCACAATCCGAAGGCTGCTGGAAAGATATAGAAAACTGCTGGCAAGAAAAAGCGTTTAATTTGAACAGGAATATGATTGAGCAACAGCACAAGAAAGCTCTCCGCGTCCCCGTCGCCATGGTGCGGATGACGCTTGATGACGTACCTGTTTACGCTGAGAAAGCGTGTTGCGTGCGCTGCAGTGCTCCTCTTAAAAAAGTCTCGAAAGGAAGTTGAGCGGTTACGCCACCGACCGGACGCGTGCGCTTCGCTGTTTGCAGGTTACCGCGTGGTTTCTCTGACAGAAAAAGTCTTGAGCAGAGAACAATTTATTTTGAAGTGTGTGTTTTAGAGAAAAACAAACGGTAAGTAAGGGTCTGAGGACATCTTTTCGATTGTTTAGCTGGAGGTGGATTTTCTGATGTGAATTTTGTTTGCCCTCTTTGAAAGGTGTAAACAAAAGTAGAAAACAGTAGTTTGTGCATGATTTGTGGATGTTGTTCGAAAAACTTATTTAAATCGTTTGCTTTTTGCCTTTTTTTAAACAGATCTCAGTGGTTTGTAGGAAGAATTTGATCATGACAGTAGTGGTTCTGCGTTTGCAAGGTTTAAACACAGAGGCAGGATCTGAAGATATTCGCAGATTTTTCCATGGCTTGCACATACCCGAGGGCGGTGTTCATATCATCGGTGGTGAGAAGGGTGAAGCTTTCATTATTTTTAATACAGAGAGAGAAGGCCAACTAGCCATGCGCTACTCTGGAAAACTCCTCAGAGGCTCCTCTATTTCATTACATATCAGCAGTTTGGCTGAATTGAAGAGAAAAATGGAGTCAAGATTGAGGAAACCAAAGTCCATAGTAGAGACTAAAATAGTACCATCATCGCCATCTGACACCAATGCAGCTCTTCTGCTTAGTCTAATGGCTGCCATTCATGGACCGCATTCAGACAACAAAGTGAATCGCCAAAGTCCGGGCTTCCAAACGCCTGAAGATCTCAACCAGAACATTCCAAAAACACAGAACCATTCCAACTCTGACAACCATACAAATACAGATGCCCAGAATAGTCTTACTTATGACTTGGTATCTAAGGAGCAGAAAAGCAGTGGAGAAAACCTCACTACCTGTAAACCAGGCTACCTTCGGCTTTATGGATTTCCTGACTCTGTTGCCAAACAAGAGATCTACCAGTTCCTACGGGGACTCCCAGTGTTGGAGGTAATTACGAAAGTTCGACTGCAACTGGGCTGGTGCTGTCTGGCGAAGCTGGCAAGTTTTGCAGACGCAGAGGAAGGGCTGAAATACAGCCACAGAAAATTCAAAGAATTCAATGTTGAGGTCAGACTTGCCCATGAGAAGATGTGGACCGATGCCGTGGAGGAGTCGAAAAATTGCACGCAAAACATCAAACCTCACACTTTCCCAGAGCAAAAGGAGATCAATGGGGATAGAAATGCAATTAGAGGTTTCTTAACCAAAAGAAGTGCCGATGAACCGCCCACACCGGGATCTCCTAAAAAATTCTGCCGAAACTTTCCATCCCCTCAAAATGAACATTTTGTTATCAATAATCTTTCAAGAAATATAACCAAGACGGAGATCAAGAACATTTTCGGATGTCACGCAATCCCAAACCATAAAATAAAGCATTTATTAAACAAGTGGGGAGAAAGGACAAGCACTGCGTTCATTACCTTTGAGCATGCAGAAGACCACACCTCGGCTCTGAACATGAATGGAACGACTGTGGGCTTAAAAGACATTGAAGTGTTATCCATTACTAAAGAAGAAATGTTAACGATACTCAGCAAAAACAGATTTACTAAAGTCTGGAGGCCACAGCCTTATAAAAATCCACATTTAACCATGTCGTGTGTATATGCACGCAATTTTCCTGCAGATATCAGGAAACAAGAGGTGAGAGATTTTTTCCTGCGCTTTAACATCTGTGAGAATGCAATCGTATTGCTTATGGACAGCCAGGGCAATGGCGCCGGGAAGCCATCGTGCAGTTCGGATGTGAGGAAATCGCCAGACAAGCCCAGAGTCTTCATGGCAAGTATTTCATGGGAGCAAAAATTCTACTCACTTGCATCACACGTCAACAGATGGAGAAGATACTTGGCACATGTTGAAAAACTTTGAGATGGGAGATGTTTTCAAGACCTTCAGACACTAGCAGTGGTGTTAAATCCATGTTAATGTGGACTACTAATTATTTTGAAGATTTAAAACAAGCTTTCTCACGCCAAATGCTGTAATAAGCTGTGCATTAAGAAATTTGGCAAGCTATGTGCTGAAGCAATATTATGGGTGTAACAATTGAAGATGCCCAGTGAAGAGGAGTACCACATGGAAGGAGCATACTAAAAAAAAAAAAAAAGACCTCCAATGTTTTGTTTCAATCAATAGTTGCCAAACTATTAAGTACTACTCCAAGTGAATAATGCACATTTAGAACTCTTACACTTGTTGCTTTTTTCCCCTCAGTTGTTGCTGCTGAACACAGCTTACTGGCTCCAATTAAAAACAGATATTACAGACATATTGTATATTAAAATTAAATTTGAGTTATTCAGTTAGACTGTATATATTTTAAGTTAATCAGAAATGTTACAAACGATGTTCAAAATGGTTTCTGACCATGTCTGTACGGTAGCCAGTATTTTGATTTGCCATTTTCTTTTTTTACATTATATACATTCCTATTTCTAAAACTAAAACAACCACTTGGAGTTGTTTCTGATGTCTTCGTGACTTGATACATTTGTTTTGATGTTATATTGCAATTAAATATGACTGATATGTCACATGCAATTTCAGTGATAATTTTTCAGTCTTTAATTTGTCAATAAAAATGTATTTGCATTCTAAAATGCACATCAAGGACTGTTTATGAAACCAGTATGATCAACTGTAACACACCATGCCTTTATGCCTGATGATCAATAAAGCTGACCAAGAGCACTCAAGGCTGAGACGGAACACTGCATTAATGGTACAATGATGCAGCTTCATACATGCAATGCCATTTGCAATGGACTACATAAAGGGAAAATAAAGTGAGAATTAATGAAGTGCTCTACATAAATATTTAAGAATAATAATTAAAAAATAAAACTTTGAGGGTGTTTTTTATTGTTGGATCAACAGTGTTTGATCAGTATCATTAGTGTTCCATTAATGCAACCTACCACATTTCCCAGTGTAAGCAAACTACAGATATTAACGATTCACTGTACCAATAAACGAAGCAATTGGTGCTCAGACCGTCACCTTAATGAAGATATTGAATTCCACTGGAGATGTGAAGACAACAATCTTAGTATTTAGTATTATATATCAGTAACATTCTTTATTAGTATTCATAATCAGTTGTACTTTGTGAACTGCATGAAAACGTGTGTGAGTATTAAATGTCAGAGACATGGAGTTGAGTTATTTTAAACCACACAGGAATGTACATGCAATGTAGCATACATTCTCCCACGAGAGGCTATGGAATGTTGACATATGCAAGTACTCTCTATAAGGAAGGAGGACTGTGTACATCTATTTTAATCATGTTTACCAGCTTGTAGTGGTAACAGCCAAACTTTGGGTATGGACTGGGCATGAAAACATCACCTCTCCAGTAAATTATTTATCTCCTATGTCTTGGCTAAATAACTGGTGTTCGGTCCCATGATTCAAATAAGATCTTAAAGCCTACAAGATGCTTTAATCAGACTGTGGGACAACTTAATCGAAGTGAGGATGTCTTCAAGGGATATGGGGACTGCATCCACAAATCATACAAAAGGAACGATAAGATTCTTTAAGGAACTATGAATTTATTTTACAATAAATGGCAACAGACCTTTACAACAAGATGTCACATTGGTTGAAGGTTTCACTGACTTCGCTTGTTTAAATCACTCACTAAAAATGGTTGCGATTACAAATAACCACACAAATATGTTTCCATTCTCCTGTGTGAGTGAGAAAGAAAGAAAAAATAAACATTTAAAATAAAGCCACCTATTTATACAGTGTAAAAACAAAACAGCCTAAAAGTCAAGAAAAAAATGGTTTGGTCATGAACAAAGTGAAGAAAGCCATGTCAAAAACAGGCAAAGCAGGCTGCATCCAGGCCTTGATTACATCCATCAGATGAGGGTTCATTTGTAGAATCTTGATGGACCTGTGAAGGTAGAGCAGTCTGAGTGAAACGAACTTTATGCATTTATAAATCACAATGATAGACATGCCATTGTTTGTATCTCTATGGCTCTATGGCCCCGTCCACACTGAAGCCTGACACAAACCATTTACTAGCTAAAGCAGAGTATGTAAATGAATGGAAAAGAGGCATAAAGACTTGTGCACACCGGGACAATTATCATGATTAGCGATTTTCACTGGTGATGCATGGAGTGAACATGCAAATTCACTTCCTGACAGTTGATGGCTCTTTTGATTGGATTGCAGATCAAATAGGATTTGATGAAAACACACTATCAAATCCTATTTGATCTGTAATAGCTCCCCATAACAACTCAGTTGGCTTTTGTCAAAGTTCTTTGTGTTCAGACCCCAAAGAGACCAGCAGTTCTACATTTATCTTGCCTTGTTGCATCATTTTCTTCATCTACTTCCTCTTCGTCCATCTCCTTAGGTATCAATGTGTGCTCGCAAGACCGCTTTGTGCTTGAGCGCCACCAAGTCGTTATTTACTGTAACTTCAGCAGCTCCAGGCACGTGAACAAAAGTGCCAATCTCATTGGTCGGCCAGTTTAACACAGCGCAGCACACTAAAGGTGTTTTATTAAAAATGACGCTTTTATGCCTGGTGATTTGCACATCAGGGTGCACTCACATTGGCGCCCTTTGTTTAGTCATGGGCGTTAAACGTTTGCAATAAACGAGCATGATGATCATCCCGGTGTGAACAAGCCTTAAATGTGCAATACCTGGCATGCCGCTGGAGAATCTGTCATTAGAACTTTTTGGAGGACATGAGGATGAATAATTCATGGAGGGCAGGGGCTTCAGACTTGGCACCTGAAAAACAACACATTTTTAATTTAATAATTCAGAGACAAAGATAATCATGTAATACATGACTTGACTTCCTTTAGATCTTCTTGTTCATCCTACTCCGCATGGTTTTTTTGGCCACATTTTATTTAGATTACAGTTAGATTTAGTTACAAAGACAATGGTAGATTCACAAAAGACAATGGCACGTCTTTCAAGAAGGGAAAAAAAGAATATTACAAGGGTGTAATTTTAGCTTGAATGAGGAAGCAAAAAGGAGCGATTTCCGTTAGTACTCTTCTCTTCTCTTCTTTGTCTTTAATTACGGTTTTCCAAAAATCAATGGAATTAGTTTGAGAATTTTAGTGTCTTTACCCTTCATTAGCATTTGATTTAGGTATATGCTTACTTTGCACTAAAATATATTTATACGAACTTATAAAAAAAAACAATAATAATAATAACCAGGTAAAACTGGTTTGAGATCACTGAAGACTAAAGGAAATGAAGCACACAGTCACCACATCCTGTTCACAAAAAAAAATAAAATAATCATTGACTCCTTAAAGTTTGCAACAACATCAACACAAATATAAAACTGCAGTTTGCTTCTTAAATCACCCAAATAGTGTTTACATTTGCATCACACTAGAAGTACTGGACTAAATTGTTTATTGTCTCTTTGATGAATAACCTGTAGTTATGTGCTCAACCTTATTTAGGACAACTGAGATTCTGAGGTCAAATATTGTGAGAATAACCAAAGCAGTTTGTCATAGCGAATTTGCGATTTTTAAAGTTCCAATTAAATTCCTGAATTTGATCGGAGCCAGGAAACAGGATGTAGAATTGCAATTTGAAGAACAACAAGAACAAGTACAAGAAGACCAACAAGAAGAACAAGATAAGTAATAATTGGAAGTCTTTACCGATGAAATGCTTCTGAGGCGGTACTCCATCAGAACATCGGTCAGCTTCTGTGTGACCTTTAAGACAATCTGAGCATCGCCTCGTTCTCAATTCAAAAGAGTCCTAATAATAAACAAGAAACAAAGTTTATTGACTCCAAACAGATGATAATTTAAACAAATGAAGTGCTTCAACAAACACCGTATATCCAAAAGAAAACCATACCAGATATTTGAGCAGTGTTGCTGGGAGGCTATTGCTCTCTGGGCCTTTAGGGCCATGTCCCATCAATCTGTCCCCGCTGCTGTTCATAGACATGTCATTAGGGAAAGGTCTGCCCATACCATCATTACGCTGGCCGGGTCCAAACCCATCAGGGCCCATGCCCATGGGTCCATCGTCAGGGAAACGATGCATGTCCTCTTGTTCCATCATCCCCCTGTCTGGTCCAGACATGCCGTTAACATAGCGACCTGGGCTAGTGAAAACTTCCATATCAGAATAACCTCTCCTCATATGAGGATCGTCCATACCTCCACGCATGCTAGGGGGGAAATCAGACATCATGCCACCCCGTGGTGGAAAATCCCCCATGTACATAGGATCTTGAAAGGAACCTCCATATGGACCACCTGAGAATGTGAGGAAAAGATCAGGCAAAACTTATGGCTATCGTTCCAAATAACACCTTTTTTTCTTTTCTTTTTGCTTATATCTACACAAACAAACACACTGGTGAGGCACTAACCTTGTTTAAACCCTCTGGGAGGAGGCCCAAGAATACCAGTTTCTGTAAATCCTAGATTGGGTTGGACTCTAAGAAAAACAAACATCAGGATAAATAACTGGATGGCAAATGCATAGAATTCATCAGTATATCTCAGGGCCGGCCCAAGACCTTATGGGGCCCAAAGCAGAATTTTATTTGGGGCCCTCTGTGCCTCCAATACTATTGACTATTGTCAATTCTTGATAATTCGCACACCCAGTATCAATGTTAGTTGTAGCAGTGTTGCTTACCGTACATCATGTCTGGCTGTCATGTTTTTACTCTTATACGGTTTTTAATTGTAACAGTAGCAAACCCACAAGAATGGTCAAGTGTTAATATTCAAAGCCATACAGTACTACAGTTCAGACTGGGAAGTGGGAAATTTACTTTTTTAAGTAGTCTCTTATGCTGAATATGCTCACTTTTCCCCAGGATTCTTTGATGAATAGAAAGTTCAAAAGAACAGCATTTCTCTAAAATAGAAAGCTTTCGAAAAATCCTAAAAACATGGTACACAACTGTTTTCAACACTGATAATCATAAATGTTTGTTGAGCATCAAATCCTCATATGAGGATGATTAGTGAAGGGTCATGTGACCCTGAAGACTGGAGTAATGATGATAAATTCACAGGAATAAATGACACTTTACCATATATTCTCATAGAAAACAGCTGTTTTACATTATAATAATATTTCACAATATTTTACTGTTTTTACTGTTTTTTACTTATTGATCAAATAAATGCAGCCTTGGTGAGCAGAAGAGACTTCTTCTAAAAACAAGAAATATTGATTTCTTTCAAACATTAAACAGAGCTTTTATTTTGGCGGAAATACACTTATTTTTGCATTCCAATCGACTGTGTAGAAATAACCATTTATTTTCTTTAAAAAAACTTCCAAAATGTAGGCTACACAACTTATAATTCCAAGGGGACGATATAGCACTTGCAGAAAAACATTTACTGAGAAGCTGGAAGCTGTGCTGTACTCAGACGTCAGACAAGATATTGGCACTAAACCATAGCGCATTCTCAAATCCATCAATTCATAAAAAGGTTAGCGGGCAATTGAGCACGCTTTAGCACCGTTTTTCACGCACTTTGGACTTTGAACCCTAAGCCCTGGCTAACAAGTGTGTCCGCAGAATCAATCCTTGCATATATTAGTTTAAACAATTACTAAATAAACTGCAAAATGTTAAAATGTCTTAAATGTTAAAGCCAGGCCGTTTCACGATTTCAATCATCATAAAATAATGCACCAAAAAGTAATTTCATGTGCTCTTGGGGCCCTGGTGGCCCTAAGCAGCCGCTAGTTCGCTTATGCCTTGGGCCGGCTCTGTATCTAAATACACAAATATGGTTAGACAATAACATGACATGACAAAGCATCCAACAACAACTATCGGCCGATAACCATGACTGCTCACAAGCAGGTGCTGGAATGTCAATAGTACTGAACAGCCTCTGGAGTGCAGAGAATAGGATCAAATACCAGTTGAAGCCGGTTTGCTTTTTATCTAGACTGGAAAAATAAGCAATAATATGATATGTATCTGCCTAGTACCAGAGAGGTTTGAATAGCAAAGAGGAGGACTGAACCAATCATAAAGACATCTTGCTAATATAATGCATTCCTTTCATGTGTGTGATTTTCTTGTGGTTGTGTTACTCTGCATGGCCTCTAAACCGGGGATACATTATTTTATTCTTTATGAAGTGTCTTCTGAGGATGGTATATCATCCATTCAGACTGAATAAGGGTCAGTCTATAACAGGGGACCAGGGTTACCCCAAGTACAGTTTAGGACATTTCTACAACAGCAACCGGCTTTCCTTCCATAAAGGCTGGAATCCACTACATGACTTTTGCCCAGATTTTTATTACGGACAAATTGACACTAGATTTGAGCTGACAGATTTCACAGAAAATTATGTAGTGCATGATGGTCACACACTCAAATTTTTTTAGCTTCAAAGTTTGATTCCATCCAGTTGGAGGATATCAAACATGTTGTTGTAGTGTATTTTCAGACTTAAGATTACATCTTTCCAAGTGAAACAGGATATTCAATGAGAAAAACTTTTTTTATTTTATTCATGGGTAATGGATATATAACAGTGTATGACACGACAACTGACTTACTCATGCCCCGAAACGCCATAACGTCACATGGCTCCTTAAGCACCATCTAAAAAAAAAAGAAGGAAAAACAAGATATGTAAATGAAAAGGTCTTACTTGTGTCAGACTCAACATCTTTAGAGCACATCAGCATCTTTTACCTTAATTTGACCTCTTCCTTCAGCTTTTTCCACTTCAGCAGCAGCAGCTTTAATGGCTTTCCTGATGGATGGATCTTTAAGCGCATCCTCTTCATCATAAGGAACCTTGTCTTTGTAGTTCTGCTTCTGTTTTCCAAAAACAACAATAATAATAAGAATGCAGATGTGTATTATATCAGAAGCATGGGCAGAGCTAATCTACGATATCTATCTGGAAGTGATTGTGAAGATCATACCATGTATCTGAAGCTATGCTTCCAGCCGCTGATGTGAATAGCCATTTCATTCTGCAGCTGCTGAAGTGCACACAGTTTACACTGGTAATGAGGAGGAGCTGACTTAGATGGGCTTCGATATTCCCATATGTACTGCAGACCTATAAACACAAGGCACATATGTAATCATAAGATTACTCCATTTAAAGTAGCGCTGTTAACCCGAAATTGCCCTTAAAAAAAAAAAAATGAGTGCGATTACGAAAATGACTACGGCTGCGATTTTTTTAAAATGCGCAGCTTGTCAGTGAAGCACAGCTCTGTGATCAGTGGTAAACACTGCTCCATCTGAAAGCACCGTTTTTTGAAAAAGCAACACGTGACAAACATCTTTCCAAACAGAAGTATTTATGAACCTCTTGTCCAACAAAAGACAACATCTAATAACATGTCCAGACTCACTTCATAACGACAAGTTAAGCATCCTTCTGTGAGATGTGACTTCTTACACACAACATATTTCATAGTATTTTGTACAGTGATAAAGGCTTTGTCGATTAACATTGAAGTATAAATATACTTTATAATCATGAAAATACTAGGGCTGTAATCTCCCAGTTGATTAGTCGATTATTAGTCAATGCGCTCTGCCTCGACCAAAATTCTGATTGGTTGATTTTTTGCCGCTTTCATTTCATTCGTTTTGCCGCATTCATTTCATCAGCTTTGCCGCGTTCATTTCATGAGGTGGAAAGCACTAATTGCTAATGGGGGTGTTTTCAGAGCGCCCCTGTTTCACAGGTAACAGTCTCTTCAGAACACCCCCCCTTGTTTTCACTTATTTTGGATTAGCCCAACCCACTTGAGAAGAGACAGATTGAAGTAGGCTACTTTACTGTATATTATTTATTTAATTAGAGAGCGTTTTCCTAGTCAGTCCTCTTCTACCATGTCAACAAAGGCGCGATGCGCTGTGCCCACTGTTTGTATTAGTTTTGAGCCTGCGCTTTATTTTTCAGTTATGCACTTTATTTCATTTCTGCTCTTGATCTGGCTTGTTTATTAATATTCCTTTTTATTAAAGTGGACGTGCCTTTTATGTTTAAGAGTAAAAGCTTTAAGTTAATAGTCTATTCGTGTCTCAGCCGTGAAGCGGAGCTGAGCTCCGATGTTTGAGCTGCACAGAATGGCTGAAATTATAGTGTCTGTCAGTTATTATAAAACATATCAAAAACAATTGTCTAAATTACGTTGCATATTCCTCAAAAGTTCTTATATATCACTAGTTGACAACATAGTACTATATTTTTGGAAATCATAGGTTATGATATTACGCAGGTGAGCATTGTAATGGAAAAAATTTATTTAATCAATAGAAGAAAATATAATCATAGAGGAGTGTGATTTTAACAATATGTATGAATTTGCTGAATCATTATTGTAGTATGCTTAAACATGAAGGTTGTTACATGTCCTTAGAATTGAGCTAAGGACAACTGGTCAGTTTAAAAAGAGTCAATCTGACCCCTAAGGTCAGTGGCTAAAACTGTATTGATCCTTGACACAGGGACCATGAAAGGGTTATTTCTGTGTGTGTACTGAAGTTTTACCATGTGTGGAAGATTACAGAGCACTTGTCTTTGTTTCTGACCTTGTAAATGGTATAAAAGGGAACCTGATTGTTTAGTCTTTAGGCCGCTCTCATACAGTCATGTGTGGCTGTGCGACAGTGTACTCTTTCCTTGCAAGGAAATAAATAATTCTTTATTATATTCAAAGATTTGTCTCTTGCTCAGTGATTGACTTGAATATTTGCCACGACAGCATGATGCAACGCTGTCAGACTCGTGTGTCAGACTAATTTCAATGCAAAATAATCAGGTCAAAAACGATTTAATATACTGCAAATAGCTTACTAGTATTTTATGTATATTTATAATTGATTTAGGCAGACAACAAGGCTACCAAGTATTGCGCACAGTGCGCAGCTAATTAATGTAATGTTTTTTTTCTAACGTCGTTTTTACTTGATTTTTAGCCGAAAATGTCAGGACTTCAGTCCTGATTACAGCCCTAGAAAATACTAGAGAAGGCTTGAAGAACTCAGATAAACTGTATATCGTTGTAGTTGTGTGTTTAATCAAAGCGTTTTAATCTTCTGTTTATTTAGCTACGGCAATAGTTAGGGCTGGGCGGTATATCGAGTTTGTACAATACAACAATATATTTTTTAGAAACGATATGGAATGAGGCCATACGGTAGATTGATCTGAGCATCTGAAAAATAGAGGAGTACCCACAATGAGCTGATGCAGGAAAGTGCATGATACAATTTGTTCTAAACATGACATGCTTTATATTAGGGCTTCAGAATAACTGGTAATATATAGTTTACGTAGTTTAAAGCAGCTTGCCCTGTCAGATGCTCTGAGAGATATACATGCAGTGTTTAATGGGTTTGAAATGCCATGCTTTCAAACAGAAATGCAATAATTCTTTTATTTTCATTTTTAAGTTTAAATTTAAAATTATGAATTTAGTTTTTATATTGTTAACCCCTTTTTGCACATAATACACTGCATAGCCTACATTACATTCACTGTATTTGTTTATAGCCTTCAATATCAGCATTGTTTTTATCACTGGGCAGGATGTGAAATAAAATTATTATTAAAATAAATAAAAATGTTTTATCCAAATAGAAAACCCCGCATAAAATACAAGGACATCAACTGTGTATCACATTCAACCAAAAACACAGATATATAATTTTTTGCCATATCGCCCAGCCCTAGAATAGTATGATGCCCATAGGGATTTCCTGGAATGACTTGTGTTATTAGCTATGTTCCTTTCGAGAGGTCTCTCAGACATGTATGGGAAAACTCCTTTCTCGAGAATATGAAGCAAAAACTTTATTCATAAAGTGTCTATGTAAAACGCAGTGCGGCTGCACAGCCGATAGACCAGCGCGAGCTGCTGCGCTGATTGGCTGTGCAGCGGAACTGCATGAACCTATGGCGAGGCGGCAGAGAGAGAGCGAACCAGTAGGGGTCGCTAAAATTCCCGCCAACAAGGTCTCTAAAATTAGCATATCTGAGGCTATATAGACCGTGTTTTGCCATAGGAAATCAGATTTAATCTCCTTCAGCGATACCGTTGACCTCCGAATTGAAGCCCCGCCGTCGAACAAGCACTCAGCGGAACTTCTCTGCAGCCCTGAGGACGCCGGATTCCCTGGTCTCCGCCTTCAGCCGCCTGCCGTTCCAGCTGCGCCATCCGGCGAGTGAAGCCCCGCCGCCGAAAAGCACTCAGCGGAACTTCTGCAGCCCTGAGGACGCCGGATTCCCGCTGGTCTCCGCCTTCAGCCGCCTGCCGCTCCAGCTGCGCCATCCGGCATATATCCTTTATTCTGTGTCTGTGCTATTTGTGTGTTGCCGCTGCAACTATTTCTAAAAGAGCGAGCGTTGTTGCAAATGCCTCGCCTTCCTGCGCCATGCCGAGCACCTCTCCTCGGCGGCGACCGCCACATCATCTGTGTGGCATGCCTCGACGCGACCACGGAGACTGCACTCAACAGGGGCGGCTGCCCGAGTGTGACGAAATGGCTCTGCAGACCCTTCCGGGCTCGCCTCGCCAGCTTCGATGTCTCCGCTCCCACCGCGCTCCTCGGACGCGCAAAAAGAAGCGCGCGACCAGAGGCCTCCCGAAGGCCCGAGCGACCGACGCCGAGTAACTCTCCACGTGCCTCGCTCTCGCCGGTCGAGTTCATCCAGGAGGAACAGTGCCACTCACCTACTGTGGCCTGTTCCGCTTCATTTGGTGGACCAATAGCGAAGAAGAGGAGGGGGACAGCTCGTTGGCTGCATCTGGCAGCGAGTGGTCAGACTCTGTCTCGAGCCCGCCGACGCAGACTGCCACTACCGCCAAAGCCAGCTTTGACACGGAGATGGTCCGGTGCTCACTAAGGCCGTGGAAGACCTCGGGCTCGAGTGGTCCCACCCTACTGAAGCGCCACGGAGTAGGCTGGACGAGTGGTTCCAAGGTCGCCGCTTTCCTCTCTCTCCCAAGCCCGCCTCTTCTTCCTCGGAGGTACACGACGAGATGAAGGCTTGGAAAGCCCTTCTCGTCGCGCTAAATCCGCCTTTTCTCAGCGCTCTCCTCGGTTGACGGCGCGAGGGAAAAAGGATACGAGGGTTTTCTCCTCGAGGAAGCAGTCGCCAAGACCTTTGTCCGCCTCTCCTCCAGAGGATGGCAGGCCAAGGCTCAGCACCCTTCCAAGCCATGTCGCTCTACATCAGCTTTCGCCAGTCGAGCATACGCCTCCGCTGGCCAGGCTGCTTCAGCGCTCCACACCATGGCCGCCTCCAGGTATATCAGGCCAAACTTCTCCGCTCTCTGGACGAGTCTGTTCCTGATTCTGAGGCCTTGAGGGACCTGCGCAGCGCCACCGATTTAGCCCTGCGGGCAACCAAGGCTAACGACAGGCTATCGGTAGGACCATGGCCAGCCTGACTGTTCTGGAGCGCCACTTGTGGCTGAACCTCACCGACATGAAGGACGTGGATAAAGCCTCCTTTCTGGACGCTCCCATTACCTCCTCTGGGTTGTTCGGTCCGGGCGGTCGTTGGCTTCGCCGAGCGTTTCACCGAGGCTCAGAAAGCCTCGCAGGCCATGAAACACTTTCTGCCCAAACGCTCCAACTCTTCCTCTGGCCGCCACAAAGCGCCGCCCACCCAGCCCGCTAAAGCAGCGCCGCCCTCGGCCACGCCGGGATCCAGGATCCGGCAGCGCCACGCCTGCAAGCCGCGGCAGGCAGCCCGAGTCCCGGGACCTCGACCCAAAGCCGCGTGAGACCCGAGCCACCGGCCGCCCTAGCCGCAAAGAGGAAAAGAAGGTGGCCAGGTCCCGCTTCGGCCGGACCCCCACCCCACTCTCTCAGTCTCACAGTTCCCTGCAATCAGGTGACTGCCGACTCAGTTTTCGCAGTCAACGAGCCTCTATCAAAAGCGCTCCAGACACAAACGCCGCTCACGGCGACCCAAATAAATCTCAAAAAGAGCTCTTATGTAGGCAATGTGCCCACTGTACAGTCAGCACACCTACGCTCAAACACCCCCACACAGCTCACGCTGTCCTGTGCCAAAATGTAATGCGCGCGCCACTACACAGTGCACGCCGCCATACATAAACACTATCCCCACGGTGTTGCAAGCACAAACACACGGGTTACCGGGTCCCTATCACTAAGCTGCCCGCCCCATCCAAATTCAGCCCCTGGCTTCACGGGCCCAGGCCTGGCAGGCCATCCCCGCATATCAAATTGGGTGTTGAACATAATAAACGAGGTTACTCGCTACAGTTCGCCAAGAGACCCGCGCTTCGCCGTGGTCGAGACCTCAGTGAAAGGCAGCGCGAGTCACGTGCTCCGCGCCGAGGTATCGAAACTGTTGGAGAAGGAGCGGTGGAAACCGTGCACCCCACTCAAAGCGAGTCAGGCTTTTACAGTCGTTACTTTCGTTCCAAAAAGGATGGCGGCCTCCGCCCATCCTAGACCTCAGACATCTGAACAAAGCGCTTATGACACGCCTGCTCAAGATGCTGACAGTGAAACAAATCCTCGCGCACATTCGCCCGGGGGACTGGTTTTTCACGGTCGATCTGAAAGATGCATACTTTCACATTCAGATAGCACCCGTCACAGGCCATTCTTGAGATTCGCCGAGGGTCAGGCTTATCAATACACGGTTCTGCCATTCGGCTTATCCCTGTCACCCCGCACTTTTACGAAGTGCATGGACGCAGCCATAGCCCCGCTGAGGCTGAAAGGCATGCGGATACTCAACTCGACGACTGGCTTGTCATAGCTCAGTCAGAGGCACAGTTGATGACACACAAGTCCTGGCTCCTCAACCATCTAGAATGTTTGGGCCTCAGGATCAATATCGCCAAGAGTTCAATGTCTCCCAGCCAAACTATACCGCTTTCTGGCACGGTCATAGACTCAATACAGATGAGGGCGCGGCTTACGTCACAGCGCGCCCTCTCTATTCAGAACATGGCGAAGTCTTTCAGAGCTGGTGCTTACGTGCCCTCAAACGCTTTCAAAGAATGCTAGGTCTTATGGCCTCGGCATCAGCAGTACTCAAACTGGGTCTGTTACACATGCGCCCTCCAACGCTGGCTAAACCCCGCGTTCCGGCTCACGCATGGCGATCAGGCCAGTTTCGCATCAAAGTGAACCACAGCTGTGTCAAAGCTCTGGCTCCTTGAAGGCGACCACCTGGTATCAAACAGGTGTTATGATGGGTACAGTCACGAACGGAAAGTGGTCTCGACAGACGCTTCCAACCTAGGTTGGGGCGCCCTACACGAGGGCATGCCAGTCTCTGGCCAGTGGGCAGTCACAGAGAAAAGGCTACACATAAACTGTCTAGAGATGAAAGCGGTCATCCTATCGCTGAAAGCTTTCCTTCCAGACATAAAGGGCCACCATGTCTTGGTCCGAACGGACAACATGTCAGTGGTATCCTATATAAATCGCCAGGGCGGGCTGAAATCACGCCCCCTACATTCCATGGCGAATCACCTCCTTTTATGGGCAGAGCACTTCCTGAGCTCCCTAAGGGCGGCTCACGTGCCAGGTATTCTGAATCAGGGTCCGGATATGCTATCCAGAGGCGGTATTCTCCCGGGAGCGGTCCCTTCACCCGCATACGATTCAGTTGATATGGAGCATCTTCGCAAAGCGAAAGTAGACCTTTCGCCTCAAAAGACAATGCTCACTGCCCAATATTTTTCTCCAAACACAGAGACGCCGCTGGCCCATGTCTGGCCCAGTCTCCTCTGTATGCTTTTCCTCCGACGCGATGTTGCCACAGGCCATCAAAAGATCAGGGAAACCAATTCCACAGTGCTCTTAATAGCCCTGTGGAAGAATCAAATATGGGTCTCCGAACTGGCTCTCATGTCAGTCACAGCCCCATGGCCGATTCCGCTGAGGAAAGACCTCCTCACGCAGGCCAAGGGGAAAATTTGGCATCCCCACCCAGAACTGTGGGCTCTCCATGTTTGGCCCATCAACCAATACCCGCGAACCTTTCTGAAAGAGTTCTGAATACTATTTCTGAAGCTAGAGCACCTCAACCAGGCGGCTCTATGCACTGAAATGGTCGGTATTCTCTAACTGGTGTACAGCACGGAGCCTCGACGCGCCGTGCAGGTGGCAGAAGTGCTCACCTTCCTCCAAGAGCTAATGGACGCGGTCGCTCTCCACGCCAAAGTATACGTTGCCGCCATAGCAGCTTATCACGCCAGGTCGCGGACAATCACTGGGGAAAAGCGAGCTTATAGTGCGCTTAAAGGGGCCAGAAGGCTGAACCCGCCTCGCCCCTCAGTACCTATATGGGACCTTGCCACAGTGTTGGAAGCTCTAAAGGGCTCTACCTTTGAACCGCTTCAGTCTGTGAGCCTAAAGCACCTCTCGCTAAAAACCGCTTTTCTGCTGGCACTGGCCTCAGCCGCGAGTGGGCGATTTACACGCACTCTCCACGAGTGCTTCCTGTCTCAAGTTTGGGCCTAACGACTCCAGGGTCGCCCTCAAACCTAGACATGGTTATGTTCCTAAAGTGCTTTCTACTCCCTTTAGGGCACAGGTCATTTCTCTTTTGGCCCTGCCCGCCGCAAAGACAAAAGGACGCGAATTTGCTCTGCCCAGTCAGAGCGCTGAGACTTTATATAGAGCGCCCGCCCCTTCAGGCGATCGGAACAGCTCTTTGTGTGCTTCGTGGCCGCACTAAAGGCTATGCTGTCACGAAGCAGAGACTGTCACACTGGATAGTGGACGCCATCTCTATGGCTTACAAGTCTAAAGACCTAACCTGCCCCTGGGCATTAAAGCCCATTCTACTAGAGGCATGGCCTCGTCATGGGCATGGTCACGTGGCATTCCGCTACAAGATATCTGTGCGGCGGCAGGCTGGGCCTCTCCGTCCACTTTTATCAGATTTTATAAACTGGAAGTCCCCGCTTTACAAGCCGGGATTATCCCCATTTAATAGGTATAGACCCGATCGTCCGGTCTCCCTGCTATGCATACATGATAAGCTCTCACAAGCACGAGCTTTCATAATATGTCTACACTTATATTAAGGCCCGACTATGTCCGGTCGTAATTCTATCATATGGCCCGATGCTATCCGGCCTATATACTCTTATGTCCGCTATAGGACCCACTCTGTTGGTCTCCTGTGACTCACTGTTACCCATCTTAGTGCCTCAGGCCACTTGGGTCAGTTAAGCACGCACGGCGTTTCAAATTGGGTTCCCATACGCAATACGAGAGACCTCTCGAAAGGGAACGACTCGTTACTCACGTAACCTCGGTTCCCTGAGAGAGGAACGAGTATCGTAACGCGCCGTGCTTGTGCTTCTCAGGTATCGCTTCAGTCGATTTTTAACCTGATTTCCTATGGCAAAACACGGCCCATATAGCCTCAGATATGCTAATTTTAGAGACCTTGTTCGGCGGGAATTTTAGCGACCCCTACTGGTTCGCTCTCTCTGCCGCCTCGCCATAGGTTCATGCAGTTCCCGCTGCACAGCCAATCAGCGCGCAGCTCGCGCTGGTCTATCGGCTGTGCAGCCGCACTGCGTTTTACATAGACACTTTATGAATAAAGTTTTTGCTTCATATTCTCGAGAAAGGAGTTTTTCCCATACGCAATACTGCTCCTCTCTCAGGGAACCGAGGTTACGTGAGTAACCGAGCACGTTTTCCATCCAAAGTTACGAATGTAACTTATGCGGAAAATTGCAGTATCACATAAAACATAAGCAAATAAAGCACTGCTTCCACCCAGGGTCGAAGAGAACAATCATAATTTTCTGATAAACTACCAAAAAAAAAAAAAAAAACATCACTAAGACACATAGGAGAAGCCACCATAATCATCGTATATAATCAATTATTTGCGTCTCAGAGAAACTCATGCATCTTAAACTTGTTGTCTTGCTTTCAGAGGCAGATGCTGCTGTTTGGGAACGCAGTCGTGTAAAACAGTTCTAGGAGGGAAATATACAAAGCATCTTTGACAACAGACTTCAGAATGACCAAAACAGCATTTCGAATGCTTTACAAACAGGATTTTTCCGCTGGTTAGTACAGTTATGCTGTTACATCGCGAAAGTCACATGTTTTTTTTCATGAGCATCGAGGAATTTATTCGGAAATGCATTTCCATCGTAGTTTATGTGCATGTTTTCATATTGGAGAGAACATTTATCAGACTCAAACAAACGTATACTTTTTTTAGAATTTATGCGCATATTGGCGCTTCCATTCAGCAGTTTTTGATGCAATATCCCAAAATGCATTTAAAAATAGGCGGATGGAAACTTCTGCAGAGCATATTTGGAGTTTCAGCGTGAGAGCGCCCTCTGGCTTTCAGATGGAGCAGCATTTACTAATGATCACTGAGCCGTGCTACACTGACAAGCTGCATTATATAATGGGGACACTCAAATTATGATCCAAGTTACTCAACTAAATATACAAATAGAATTTACTAATTTGGTCATATATAATTCTATAAACTATCCAAATTAAACTAGCCAAATCAAATTTTGTTGCAATGTTGTCCTGTTTAACACTGTGAAGCTGCTTTGAAACAATCGTCATTGTAAAAGCGCTATATAAATAAAGTTGATTGATATAATACCTATATAATAACAAAAGAAAATATACTTCATTACTCACCAATAACAGTGTCAGTGACTGATTTGAGCCGTTTGTTCAAGCTGGGGATGGTCTGGATGGATCCATTCTTGGCGGTGAAGACTGATGAAACACACATGAATTAGTCAAATCAAATAACACATGGGCAGGAATTTTGAACCAGGACATAAAAGCACAGATGACAGTACACCCACCCTACTGAAAAAGTACTAAGTGGTTACTGTATCTGAAAAGCAAAACTAGCTGAGTACTTAAAGCACCCGTTCATCAGTTACCACCAGGCCTACAAATAATAGGCAACAGTCACAGTTGACGGAAAATTGTGGTCAGAAAAGAGCCACAACTCTCTGCACTTTAAACGCTGAACAACATATAAAAACAACAGATTTGAATAAAAAAAACCTGCAGTGATGCCCGCTGTTTTTCTGGTCACAAGCAAAGCGTGTCATCAAAAGCACACCGGTTGAGACCTCAGCCGATCACACTGCAGCAGTGTAACTGTTCTAATTGAGTTCAAGGCAAGTGGCACCTGAAATATAAGGAATTTCCTGTTAACTTTCCTTAGGCAGCTTAATGCATGCTCTAAGCCAGGCGCCACAATCAATATGGTTAGATGACCCTAAGTGGGCATAGAGGGATCGATGGTGAGATACTCCACCTCCTAGCATACTTGGATCTCGACCTGAAGTTACAGCACATGGTAAGAACAGGTCTTGATTTTTCTAATGTTGCTCGAAGGAGCTCGATTTTGATGTTTCTAATGTTGTTCAGCACACCGCAGTTCAAATATGTACACAGTGCAAAGCATTGGTTTGAAAAAGGTGCTAGTTTGAGAGCCGTGCTTTTGTGATGTGTTCAGGGTTAAAGCTCCACAGCTCTGAAACACCCAGAAGTGGCACATGGCAATAACATTACCACGGCCAGGCACAGCTGAAGGGCAGAACTGAAGGGTTCTGAGGGTGGCACTTACCTATGTCACCATTGTAGAGCTGCTGCTTTTTCTGTCACAGGCGACAAATAAAATCGTTGGTGGGGGAGAGAAATAGAAAGGAATTAGAAAGATATAACAGTTCCAGAGGTGAAGCGCAGAGCTCGCCCTCCTCCTCCTCTGCATGAATTCTCCGCTCCACTTTAAGAGTAGAGGCTAACAGTCCTTGGACGGAGGACACAAAGTGTCTCTTCGCCAAAAACTCTCATGCTAGAAGAAAAAATTGTGCTTTATTCATCGCCCCAAGAATGGGGCTCTATCAGGCAAACAAAGTCTATTCTAACCAAAGCTGTTTTTATTGGATATTTTGTGATATTACTGTAATTTGAAATAACTTTATATTAATACATTTAAAAAAAAAATGTTCCTGTGATGGCAAAGCTGAATATTCAGCAGCCATTATTCCAATCTTTTCCAATCAAAATTATTCTAATAGGCTGATTTGATGTGAGACGATCACTTAACTATTTTCCTTTATTAATAGTTAATGCTCACATTGTTATTGAATAATTTCAGTTTCAAATAGCATATCCATTAGGGGCAGAGATTAATATTTTACTATTAATCTCTTAGAGAATAACAATTTGACAGGCGAGGAATGCGTCACGTTCAGCAAAAAAAAGAAATGGGCAGGATTCCCACACCTCTTCAACACTATGCCAAATACAGTTGGTCACAGTGAGATCAGTCTTTTTTCAGTTCATTTTGCTGAAAGATCTGTATTCTAACAGCTGAATGATGATGCTAGTATACAAAATAGGGGATTCCTCTTAACTGTAGCACCATCAAACAGGTCATTTGCATCACCGTGTCAGGCTGAGCTTCATGACACAACAGGTGGCTTGGTGAAATCATTCAAGCCCTATACTATATCAAATCAATTACAAACGGTTTTGAGTAGTGCACAAATAACCAAAATTAATTATACCCTCTTTATTGAAATAGCCTTACTTTACGCCGGAGGTCTAACGACTTCTGGCGATTTGGTCGCCTCTCAAATTTTTTCTTTATTATAGCGATTGTTTTTACTTCTTGATTCTTGTTTATTTTGCAGCTATTACCCTCCACTCGACCCTTGATCTATCAGTTGATGGAAGATTGTATGATGGATGACTGTGCATACTGCCATTAGACACCTGTATATTTTATACATTTGTGAATTTCTCTCATGATCTTTTCAATAACTCATGATGAACAAACAACTCCCAAAGACTTGAGAGGTGAAATAATCATTTCTGTTTCCGTACAGACTGCCTAGCTTTAGCCCAGGGGTAGGCAAGTTCGGTCCTAGAGAGCCGCTGTCCTGCAGAGTTTGACTCAAACCCTGAAAAACCCTCACCTGCCTGTAGATTTAGTAATCCTGAAGACAATGATGATCTTTTTCAGGTGTGTTTGATTAGGGTTGGATCTAAACTCTGCAGGACAGTGGCTCTCTAGGACCGAACTTGCCTACCCCTGCTTTAGCCTATGGAGATGTGACATCACAATAGAATGAACGACTAAGATCAGGAGGTGAGCTTAACTAACGGACTGTATAACCTAAAGACCCAGCTTAGCAATGACGTTTTTCATTTTCATAAGTTGGCCTTGGCTGCGTTATAGTTTTTTCTTATTCAAAATGTAATAGACGTTTGGATAAGTTGGGGAATTTGGCTTTTAACATGTAACATTTCAATTATAATCTACTGAAATTAACTACATGACTTAGAAAAAAGAGGGGGAAAAAAGATTCGTTAATTTTGCTGAACAAGAATCAATAGATCAGAGTCAGTAAAATGATCCGAACTCCCAATCACTAATTGGGATGTACATCCGTTGTTCTATGCATCGGTTGCTAACTGGATTTTGAGATGTGGTCGTTGCACTCCACAATATAGGCAGATGAATGCGAGTGTCCAAGGACGGGTTTCAGAGGACTAAATAATTGGGAAAGTCCCGCATGTCTCGAGAGAAGGCGGTTTTACCATATCATTTAAATTTATATTTTGCTGGATAAATTTGCATGTTAAAAATAATATATGCATGAATCGTTTGCAAAGAGATCAATAACATGCATTTATATTTAATAGAAGGGCCAACTTATAATTAATACATTCCTGTCGTTATTTTTGAGTGACCACAGTTTGAGAACTAGGCCTGTAAATGGTCTAGATCCACACGGTAGGGTGAGGATAAGGCTGATGGAGTGGATCTGATGTGATATGGTGCACCATTAGAACTCACCTTCCCACCGGACCTGCTCCTCTTATTAGGATTTGGTCGTGCGTCCATGCTGTAAAACAAATTGCCACATATTACATTATTCCTGTAATTAAAACACATTCATAAGGAGATTGGGACAACTAATTTTGTAACTAACATACACGGTCCTTATCGTTTGGCTGTTAACGAAAGTAAACAATGGCGGCAATGGCACGTAACAAAGATCAGGCGATTTTTCACGCTGCATCATGCGCAGCTACATTTAACCTCGCTGTATGATGAAGGGCGATTACTGCAAAGAACACTCAATACAATATATATCATTGAAGCTTTATCAAACGATTGCATGTTCAGCATTGCTTTACTAACCTTGTGTTTAGCAAAAGCTTGTTTGATTTTGAAAATGAGAACAAGATGAGAAACCGGGGTAAAATAACACAACAAAGACCCTTGTCCTTTTCCCGTCTCTTTACAAAACAAAAGTCCTTGATATAAAGGACACTCCTTATAACGCAATTCTGCCCCCAGTACCGGGTTTACGATCTTTACTTGTACATTAAATATGATTAAATCATTATCAAATTAATATAGTTGTTTTAAATATTTGAGACACATATGAAGTGAAGAGAACTTGACTGGACTCACGACTTTTATTTTGAAGCGAGCTATTTTCAGCTCCCGACAAAGACTGCCGTACAATCTTGATTTGTGACTGCGCAATGCAGTATCTACATAGACATTTAATTTAAAATAAAGCACACTGTAAATGTTTGGATTTATGTATTTATTAAGTAAATAGTGAAAGAAAATAGTTGCTTGTGGAATTTAATCAGGCATTGGTTTAGACGGTCTATTGTCTCAACAGAGGTTGAAGGACCCCCCGATGCCTCAAAAGCAGCACGAGTGATTCTCTGTGGTCAGTAAAATAAACTTATCTAAAGTCGTTGTTCTGTTGTGGTATTTGCATTTAAACTGAGTAAAATTACTTTTTGCAATGACGTTAATGGTCAATTGTGCGTTATTTATGGATGCGTAGTGCTTATAGCCACACTAGTAAGCATACTGTTGTAAAAAGTAATCAACATGTCAAACGTGTATAGCTTATAGCATAGAGTTGCTAATGTAAATTGTCTTATTAACAGAACTAAACTGATAATATATTATATGTACTGTGATGATTCTTGTGGCGCTCTTATTAGTAGATTCCATTGCAATGCAATATACACAGGAAGAGCTGGACCATGCTGTCAAGATCAGTCATTGCGCATTTTGTTTGCTGTCTTTAATGTTTTTATGCTGATTTTGTTTGGAGAATAATTTAAATATAAGGACTTGTGGAATGAAACCTTATTACCTTTATAACATGTTATATTTAAGCTAATATGAAATGCTCCAAATCCCTATTAGTGTTGTTTATTTTGTTACAGTTCTTTTTCTTTAACAACTGAAGAATGACTAAAAGAGAAAAAGGCAAGGCGATTTCCAGAAAAATAAGCTAAAGGTTGGTCTAAAGAAGCCAAAAGCTGACAATGCGACGGACGTCAACTTTAGATCAAAAACTATCCACTTACCAGAGCAGCTGAAGCATGGGAATTCAGGACCAACCACACACAGGCATCTCAACATCAAGGTAAAGAAAACGCACTCTCACACTTTCCACTGACCCTCATTTTTCTGTGGTTAATTATAGAGATGTAACTAAATTAAATATGGATTGATGCATCTTATCAAATGACTAGCAGTATTAGGGATGCACTGAAAATATTTTATCCGATACCAATAAATAATTATTTATATTTGAAAGCCGATAACCAATATATTTGCTGATAAATCTAAATCCAAATTTAGAGAGCCTGATTTAAAAGGCAAGCACACAATTCTAATGTTCTCATTATAATTTTATGTAGCCTTTATAACAGACTTGTGCTGCACATGTTGCAATTAACCGTATTTTCCTTTTTGAAGTGATTCCAAATTATATTTCAAGCAATTCAAAACCATCATGGCAAACAATCTATTAGGAAATGATCTATTATTTATTGACTTCAATATGACTTTAATATGTTGGCCAAATTTTCTTATCGGGCTGATCACTATAACATTAAAAATTAACATATATCAGTCGATACCAATATGATGGCTGATATATCTGCATTAGGCATGTGCCGGTATCAAATTTTCATGTTGCGATTAATTGCTGAAGCCTTTATAACGGTATATGGTATTATCACAATATTGAAATACGTTGCAAAAAAAAAAAAGTGTTGTCATACTATAAGGTTTAATAACTTTCTTATGAAAAAGAACCAAACATTTAAATACAATAAAGTAATACACAAAAATGTATAAAGTAAACAAATATTTAAAACAGATTAAAGTGCAAAAGAATTATAAAGAACAATATGTAACACTTTACAATAAGTTCTCACTAGTTAATGCATTACCATTAACAAGAGTGAATAGCTATGTTTTTACAGTTATTATTCTTTGATAATGTTAGTTTAAAAAAAGCAACTGTTAGTTAGTGTTAGCTCAGGTCCATCTAATTATACTGTTACAACTTTTGGTTTTGATAATGTTACTAAATGCTGAAATTTTCATTTAACTTTTAATGATTAATACATGCTTTAGAAGTATTTTTCATTGTCAGTTTGTTAATGAATGAACTAATGTTAAATAATAGAGCCTTAGTGTAAAGTGTGTGACTGAACAACAAAGAATCAGAACACATTCAAACAATATCTAGGGCATGTAATTTAGTCCAGATTAAAATATAAAATGTTTAAGTTTAAAACAATGAATAGCCTTAAGTCTTTAAGTATTATTTGGTTATGTGATGAGCAGCGAATACAGAAAACTGAATGGCTTTGTTTTTAGTAGTGCAAGTGTTTTGTTTACGAGGATTGCCGGGAAGCGGCTGCATTTCTTTTCATCAGAGAGTCAGAGAGTGAATGTGCATTTTCCTTCACTCGTTTCGCCATATGCTGCGGGTTTGGGTCTGTTTACATCAGTGCGCGTTCCTCTTTGACGTGTTGTTCATTTTAAACGGTTGATGGGTAAAGTATTCTGAAAATGCATTCTAAAAATCTGAATAATTAGTAATAAATTATTATTCACAGTATTTTGAAGTGCCCACGATAACAATATCGTGCATGTTCTTTATTGTGTTATATCGTATTACCGTATACCGGCCGGCACATGTCTAATCTGCATCCCTAAACAATATTATGTATCAATGCGACATATATATTTATTTAAGATGCACCTTTATTTTGACACACTCATGTTAGCCACATCTGCATTGTCACTGAACTGTCATCAAATATTTGTTCGGTTTAAACTCTTGAATTTTTTATTTTTTATTTATGTATTGGATGATCCCAATTGGAATACAGACATAGCTTTTTCTGAAGAGTTCAATTAAATGTTAATGTTATATTTTGGTTGCATTTGTGAGTTAATAAGAATGTAACAGGTTGTGCAAAATACGCACATAAAATTGTATTATTGATATGTTGATAGCAGTGCCTTGAATCTAATTAATTTGTAACTGCATTATGGCATGTTTTCAGGGCTCTGCAAATATTGTGTCACTGGCTAAGAGAATCAGTGTCAGATCATATTGAAATGAAATGTCCAGTTTGCACCCCTTGTTCATTATCTTTGTTTCTCTCTCAGGATCTGCTGTCCCAGCTGCACCACTTCAACAGTAACGTGAAACAGGGAGCTCTGGTGGGTTTGCGGGAGTTACTCTCAGCTAACCCTACTCTTGTTGAGCAGCATGCATCAGCGGTGCTCTCCGAGGTCGCGGCGCTCTTCACAGACAAAGACGGCTCTGTGCGCGCAGCTGCGGTGCGTCTGCTGCGCTTCATCGCTCAGTGCATCCCCACCGAACGCGTAGCACCGTTCTTCCCCCTGCTCAGCGCCCACCTCACTTGTGCCATGACCCACATCTCAGAACCCATCCAGGAAGATGCTCTGCGGGTCCTGGATGTGCTGCTTGAGCACTATCCTGGACTTCTGTCTCAGAAACATACAGTTCTGCTGGCCAATTTTCTGGAGCTCATCTCCCAAAGGCGGAAAGCTGGAACAGGGCCGGATAAATCTAGGAAAGGGGGCTATTCTCTGACTATCAGCACAAATCGCTCTGTTACTGCACAGCAATGGAGACTTACTGTGCTGCTCAGGTATTGCACCAAAAAAATTCTCTCCCTTCTTTCTGTATGATTTACTGTGGTATTATTTTCTGTACTATAATAATTTGTGTATGCACACATTTTCAGGTTGGGCAATTTTCTGCAGGCAGTTGTTGAGGAAAGACCTCTGGAAGAAGGTGTGACCAGTAGGATGGGCCTCGGAATGTGGGCTGGAGAGAAAGGCTCTGTGACACCTGTAGATGTGAGTTGGGAGGAGCATGTCTTTGGGAAGGGCAGCATCCAAGTGTTTGAAAACTCTGGAGCCATGCCCACTCCACACTCCACTTTTCGCCTACGGTATGTTTCATTGTTACAGTAAATGATTGCTGACTAATTTCTTGTTTCATAATCAGAATGTCCTTAAATTATCATGTCATTCAGGGAACTTAATTTTATTTTTGAGTATGAAAAATTGAATGCAGTCCGGACCTCACTGCTGGCTATGGCCATGGTAGTGGCATGCATTATAATGCTCACCCCTAGTACTGTATAAACTATCATTCTGATACTTCTCAGTTAGATCAAATGACAGAAAGGCCATATGTTTCCTGTATACAGCTTTTTTTAATATCTATGTGTAGGCCAGACTCTAAGCCAGGGGCTGGAATGAATAAGGAACTCTGCTCAGCTGAGACCGTGCAGGGCTTTGCAGGAACCCTGGTGCCTTTGTTGCTGGAGATCTGGGTTGAGGCGGCAGGTGGAGAGCGCGTACAGACGGACAGTGGCCACCTGCTCTCAGCGGAGTCTATGGCTCTTATGTTCCAGATCCTCACCATACTGCAGTTACTGAGAAAACTCACCCCACAGAGAGACCAACAGGACATACTGGTACATTCACTTACACTGCAGCGGCTGCATCACTGATGTTATACAGCCAGGGACGCTCACATAAAACCTGTTTCTGTATCGTGCAGGATGTCTGGTTCCGGAACTCATACCTGACAGATTTCAAACAGCACTTCATGAAAAACTTCCCCTATGGCCTGCTGGAAGTGGCAAGACTCAAGAAGAAAGCTGATGGAAAGAGGTGACCAAAAAGTCATGTTTTATTTACAATTTAAATAATATTAATAATTGTAACAATATTAAAATTGGACAATATTAATTGTAAATACTGGAATCACAAACATGAACTGTGGTTCATTCAGTGTTTGTTCTTCAATAAAAAGAAGTTATTAAATTAAAAAAAAATATTGTATGTTTTTAAGCATTTTAAATTTAGATTTTTTACCTGAATTTTTATTTATTTACCATATTAATAACCAACTACAAACACATAACACTTACCCCCTCTTCTCTCCCAGCCCTGTTTTGCCAGCTGAACAAAATGTGTAAAATAATATAAAATATATAAAATAAAAAAAATACAGTAGATACTCAGTTATAAAAGTATATACATTATTGCACATCATTATATGTTATATATACAGTGGGTATGGAAAGTATTCAGACCCCTTTAAATTTTTCACTCTGTATTGCAGCCATTTGCTAAAATCATTTAAGTTATTTTTTTCCCCTTCTCGTTAATGTACACACTATTGACAGAAAAACACAGAATTTTGTAGATTTTGTAGATTAAAAATGAAATATCACATGGTCCTAAGTATTCAGACCCTTTGCTCAGTATTTAGTAGAAGCGCCCTTTTGATCTAATACAGCCATGAGTCTTTTTGGTGAAAGATGCAACAAGTTTTTCACACCTGGATTTGGGGATCCTCTGCCATTCCTCCTTGCAGATCTTTTCCAGTTCTGTCAGGTTGGATGAGTAAAGCGTTAGTGGACATCCATTTTCAGGGGTCTCCAGAATTGCTCAATTGGGTTTAAGTCAGGGCTCTGGCTGGGCCATTCAAGAACAGTCACGGAGTTGTTGTGAAGGCACTATTATTTTAGATGTATGCTTAGGGTCATTGTCTTGTTGGAAGGTGAACCTTCGACCCAGTCTGAGGTCTTGAGCACTCTAGAGAAGGTTTTCGCCCAGGATATCCCTTTACTTGGCCGCATTCATCTTTCCCTCGATTGCAACCAGTCGTCCTGTCCCTGCAGCTGAAAAACACCCCCACAGCATGATGCTGCCACCACCATGCTTCTCTGTTGGGACTGTATTGGACAGGTGATGAGCAGTGCCTGGTTTTCTTCACACATACCTCTTAGAATTAAGGCCAAAATGTTCTATCTTGGTCTCATCAGACTGGAGAATCTTATTTCTTACCATCGTGGAGTCCTTCAGGTGTTTTTTAGCAAACTCCATGCAGGCTTTCATGTGTCTTGCACTGAGGAGAGGCTTCCGGCAGGCCACTCTGCCATAAAGCCTTGACTGGTGGAGGGCTGCAGTGATGGTTGACTTTCTACAACATTCTCCCATCTCCCAACTGCATCTCTGGAGTTAAGCCACAGTGATCTTTGGGTTCTTCTTTACCTCTCTCACCAAGGCTCTTCTTCCCCGATAGCGCAGTTTGGCCAGACGGCCAGCTCTAGGAAGGGTTCTGGTTAGGGATGCTCATTTCGGTTAATTTTCCTGACCGACAACCAATGCTCATTAATCGATTATTAACCGTTAACTGACAAGATTATAATATTGAATTGACAATAAATATAAAATACAACTGACGAGTGTCTGTGACCTGTTAAAAATATTTTATTTTACTGTGCAAACAGCCGCAAACACAACAGATCAACAACAACAGAACCTGGACACATTATCAAATTTTCATGCACCTGCAGAGTTTCTGACAACAGAGAAAAACTGAATACATTCATATAAATAAAAAGCATACAATAAATAGGCCTATACACTAAATATATATATTTTTTTTACTTAAATAATTAAGAAAACAAAACGAAAATACACTGATCGAATCCGTTTGAAGCTTTGAAGAACCGGAATAGTTTTTTCCGGCAAATAAAAATAGCAGGCCTACCTCAGTCCACACCTTGACTGGCTTTTATTTTTTTTAAAGTAACATGTCTAAATGATGTGGGTTTGTCTGGAGCACAGCCTGTTGACAGTTAGACCCACGGCAGAAAGCCTCATTTATATTTTCGTCGGTCTCCGCAGTGCGAGCCTCCGCTGACTGGCACGCGCGCCTTTGTCTGAGGAAATGTTTAGACGCGCTCACCGTTGTGCTGTTCTTTGAAACGACAGAGTGCGACTTGGAGTAATTGTTCTATAAACCCTCAAGAAACAGTGCCGAGAAGAACATACGTGACCATGTTTACTTTAGTAAACTTGAGCAAAACCACACGACGAAAAGCATTAAGGGTTCAGATGGCACTGATGCCTGGGAATACAGAGATAACGCCTAGAGCAGCCAGCCTCGGAAGCGCCTTTCATTTGCTTTCCACCAGTCAAGAGCTTGTACTACTGTTGTATTTTAGTACCGCGTAGCATATTTTGCTAGTAAATTCGTCGCTCTTTCTACAGAAATGGTCCCACATAGTTGGCTTATTTCACATTGCTTAATTTTGTGAAATATGTCTGCAGAGACATGTGGTTGCAAGTGTCGCTGCTCCCCGTGAGTTAACAAATACAGCATATTTTTCTTTAACCATACAGCAATCAAACAAAAAAAACGAAAAAATAAATACCCTTTAAACCGTTTAACTGATAGTATTAATCGGTCAAAATTCTTACTATCGGTTAACGGTTAAACGGTCAATATGAGCATCCCTAGTTCTGGTTGTCCGAAACGTCTTCCATTTAAGGATTATGGAGGCCACTGTGTGTAACTTGGTAACCTTAGCTGCAGCAGAATCTTGTTTGTAACCTTGGCCAGATCTGTGCCTTGCCACAATTCTGTCTCTGAGCTCTTCAGGCAGTTCCTTTGACCTCATGATTCTCCTTTGCTCTGATATGCACTGTGAGGCTTTCCTAATCAAGTACAATCAGTATAATCGAACACAGCTGGACTCAAATGAAGGTGTAGAACCATCTCTAGGATCAAGGATCAGAAGAAATGGACAGCACCTGAGTTAAATATAGTGAGTGTCAGCAAAGGGTCTGAACACTTAATACATGTGATATTTCAGTTTTTCTTTTTTAATAAATCTGCAAAAATGTCAACAATTCTGTGTTTTTCAGTCAATATGGGGTGCTGTGTGTACATTAATGAGAAAAAAAAGAACTTAAATGATTTTAGCAAATGGCTGCAACAATAACAAAGAGTAAAAAATGTAAGGAGGTCTGAATACTTTCCGTACCCACTGTATATATAACTGTGCTTTTTACTTAAATTAATGATCACCTTTTTTATATATTAATAGTAAGAATAATTATATAATTTGAAGTCACCCTTGAGGCCTCCTAGTGAACGGGAACTACTGCTCTATATGAGGGTAATTATCTCTTTTTAAAAACTTTGCTTTCAGAATTAAGCAGCAAGTAGCAAGCGAAACATTTCCTGGGGCCAACGTGGAACCGTTGGCGGTAAATGTCACATTGTGTCAAGTTATGGTGACACTCAGTCTTAGGGGCCAGGATCACATAGCAGCCGAAGATGCTGACTGGCTCGGACCAATCAGAGTCTTTATTAGGAGAGACGTTGTCCAGTGGGGGCAAGCTGAGCTCTAAGCACCTGGCAGCCTTACTGGAGGTGGTGTGGAGGATGATTGTCACCCAGCGCAGCAGCGGTGAGAGCCTTTTCTCTATGGAGGACGAGGTGTTGTTTTCTAATAAAGGTCTGCTGAATATAAAATGTGTGTTTGTGTGTGTGTGTGTGTGTGTTTTAGTTGTGACAGATGATCTCCTGCAGGCTGTGTATGTGCAGTACCAACAGAGGAACCTGGGTGTGAGCGTCCGCACTCTCCTGCTGCGCTTCTTCAGTCAGCTCTATATTCAAGAGCATCAGAACCACCCTCATATTGCTAGGTAGGTGCCCATCACCAATTTTTTTTTTGGACCTAAACTCATTTTTTACCTAAACCCATTTTTATATACACTATATTGCCAAAAATATCAGGACACCCCAAGTTGTTGTACCAACTTGACTGTAAAACAAATACTTTTGGACTGCTCAATTTTTGAGACAGTGCTTTTTATCAGGACAACCTTTTAAGGATTTATTTATGGATCCAGAAAATCTTTTACAATTGTTAGCGCAAGAACATTTAAAGAATCTTTTATAAAATTCTAATAATTTTCTACATGTACTTATTTTTGTTTGTTTGTTTTTTTAAATGTTTGTTTTTATTATATTGAAATTATGAAATTATGTTGCTAAATGTTTAATAAGTATCTGCCATGTAATAGCCAGTAATGCTGATATGGCAATAAACTTAAATACTACTACTACTCAGGAGCTCAGTGAGTTCAAGCGTCGTACTGTGATGGTTTGCCACCTGTGCAATAAATCCATTAAATTTACTCACTACTAAATATTCCATGGTCAACTGTTAGTGGTATTATAACAAAGTGGATGCAATTGGGAACAACAGCAACTCAGCCACAAAGTGGTAGGCCACGTAAAATCACAGAGCAGGGTCAGTGCATGCACAGGCACACAGAAGTCGCCAACTTTCTGCAGTCAATAGCTAGAGACCTCCAAACTGGGTTTGCGGTTGCCAGGAGAACAGTACTTGTCTGACTGCATTGTGCCAAGTGTAAAATTTGGTGGAGAGGGATTATGGTGTGGGATTGTTTTTCAGGGGTTGGGCTTAGTCCCTTAGTTCCAGTTAAAGGAACTCCTAATGTTTCAGCATACCAAGACATTTTGGACAATTTAATGCTTCCAACTTTGTATGAACAGTTTGAGGATGGCCTCTTCCTGTTCCAACATGACTGCGCACCAGTGCACAAAGCAAGGTCCATAAAGACATGGATGAGAGCGTTTGGTGTAGAGGAACTTGACTGGCCTGCACAGAGTCCTGACCTAAACCCGATAGAACATCTTTGGGATGAATTAGAGCGGAGACTGCAAGCCAGGCCTTTACGTTCAACATCAGTGCCTGACCTCACAAATTAGCTTCTAGAAGAATGGTCAAAAATTCCCATAAACACACTCCTGAACCTTGTGGAAAGCCTTCCCTCATGTTTATATCTTTATCTGTGTGGTTTTTTAGTTTAGTTTAGTCTTAAAATTTTGCCATATTTTTCCATGTATCCAGGTTTGTTTGTGAAATCAATCATATTTAAGTAAACTGAAGACTCCCCCTAGCATCTTTTTATTGTTTGAGTGCACCCTGTGATAGTGAGAAGAGTCTGAAGTCTCCCTCTCTTTCAGGAGCAGGATTCTGGCACGCTGGTTGGCATCATTGCCAGTACAGTTGGTTCAGCTGGGCAGCAGGAATCCTCAGCTCTCAGCGCAACTGCTGGAGACAGTGCAGCCAGCTGCCGAGGGCAACAAAGACCTTCTGCAGAGTCTTCAGAAAAATGCCTGCAGTCTTTATGGTAATCATATATGGCAATACACAAACAACTGTTTGGCATACTACTCTCACTACTATAGACCTTATGTAGTCCCACCCCTTTCAGCGGTGCGCTCGTTGTGTTCTGTCTTCAGCTTTGTATTTCCACAGCATGAAGTTATCTTACAGATTTATGAATGAACCGCTCATTTTAAAATCTTCCTGGTCTACTGACATTTAATACATCCGCTTCAAACATTACAATGCTCATGATAACTTTCGGGAACTTCACATTACCAGCTAATTTCTCTTTAATAGCGATGCCATAGATATATACAGAGCTGCTGCTAAACAGAAGTTCAAAGACAAAATTCTAAAGATGGCTGCGCGCTTGTCTCTCCGGTGCATAAGTTATTGTGTGTGTGTGTGTGTGTGTGTGTGTCTGTGTGTGTGTCTGTGTGTGTGTGTGTGTGCGCGTGTGCGCGTGTGTGCGTGCGTGTGCGTGTCAATGAGGATCGGCGCGTGGTAGTCTTCAGTAGACAGGCGGTGGTAGGGGAGAGTATTAGAGTGGTGTAGTGAGGAAGTATTAGAGTGAGTAGAAATCGTCTCCGGTTCTGTGTGTGATATAAGCGCTCTGTAGTTTTGTGTTTCGGGAGCACAGCGCTCTCTTTGTGTGTGTTTGCACTCATGACATCAGCAGTGTGCGTCAGCAGCTAATAATGTCTGTCTGTCTGTGATCACTGACAGGACAACTTTTTCTCTCTTTTTTTTCATCCCTCTCTTTCGCATTCATTCCTTCATTGTTGAGCGATAGCAGTTAGATAAATCTGTCACTAGGTGGAGCTCTTTCTTTTCTCATCAAGTTTCACAATAAGTATGAATAATCTCAAAATAGAGCCATCAACCCCTAAGGGCAATTCACCATGGGCTAGGAATTTCTAAAGGTGATTTAAAATAGCAGTAGTTTTCTATGTATTTGTACAATATTATTTCATAAATGTTTTTTTATTTTTTATTATTGTATACATTTTACTTAAAACAAATGGTTAACATTATTATAGAACTTTTCCAGGCTGAGCACATCTATTATATTAATGTTTCTCAGTTTATGCTAATCTGTGTGATTCATTTGTATGTGTCGCAGATCCACAGGAGGGCTGTGTGGTAGTGTTACCTGTGGAGTCCCAGAAGAGGCTGGTTCAGATTCTTCATTTCCTGCCAGCATTTCCCACAGAGCTTCTGGCTTGTCTCAGCCAGGTCTGCAACACTGGGAGAGTGTCAGCTAGCCTCGCCACCACACTAATTCGCACCATACACCTGAGGTATGAGGGTTATGACACATCAACATGCACTAATGCAGTCCTAAAGACTGCTTCCAGTGTGCCACTCTAATCAACGATGTAGTTTGCATAGCCACTTGTGAAATATTCTTCTGTTGTTGTTGTTGTTGTTGATCTACTTTGCATTATTGAATGAACTGTGCTAGGTTTTGGAAAAGATAATTCATTTAAAACAGCATACCTGCATATATGAATTTCATATTCACTCCTGCTTCAGTATAGTTTAGGGATGCACTGAAATCAAAATTCTTGGCCGAAACCAAAAACCGAAAAAGAGGAAACCAAGGCCGAAGGCCGAAAGCCGAAATCCGAAACACCAAAAGAAATGATGCCAATTATTAGTACCATTGCATTTATGGCTATGACTGTGTAACTTTACTAAAAGTCAAGGCATTGCAATTGCATAAATTAATATTAAAGTTTCAAATAATAAATCGATTACAAATTATGCAAATATTTATTTAGCACATTGCAACAATGCACGGTATAAAATAAAATTCTAACTAAAAATGTTTAACTTGACCTCACTGTGTGCATTAAATAATAATGTACAGACCTAATGGCCTGCAGAAAGGTACATAAATGTAATTAAGTAATCAAACGTAAAATAATTGCATATTTAACTGTTTAAATTAAAGATTAATCCTTATTAAACTTACAAAAGCTATTCAATCTAGAGCAGTGAGTGATGTCCTTGTCTTTTGTTTGAGATTAAACTGAATGCAGTAAAAGCTACTGCCCCTTTAAGACCTAATGCACAGACATGCGTCTTCTTTCTCGACTGTACAAAGTTCACTTAAGGCATATATAGACTATGTCTGCAAGGATACTCATCAAGTTGGACATGTTGACATGCTTTTTGTGTGAGTTTGTCCATTTAAACTCAATATTTGCGCTGTGAGGCAGTGCAGCGCTTTCGAATGAGTGCACAGAGACAGATCTTCTCACAGCGCACGAGTTCTCATTCGTCGCGTCTTCTGGCTATACACCCGTTGATGACGGCGAAAATGGCTGGTCATATTCGAACATACAGCAGTAGCCTACTCGCAAAGTCTACAAGGAGTCAACTAAGTTTACAAAGAGAGACAGTTTTGCCCACGTTTTTCTTTTATTGTCGCTGTTGTTGTAGTGTATCACTGAGGAGCCAGCACTTGTATCCATCAACAGAAACAAAGCATTATTTTCAAGTTACAACCCATATTATAGATGCGTCATCAGATGCGAGATGAACCACATACGTCCATACCGCAGACATGTTTGCTTGTTTAGACAAGCACGTGCTGGTCACGCTTTCTGTTTGTGTCATCACAACATTTCGGCCGTATTGTTTCGGTGATAAAAGTCTTTCGGCCGAAAACCGAAAATGCCCTTTTGGGCCATTTTCGGACAAAAATTTTCGGCGGCCAAATATTCGGTGCATCCCTAGTATAGTTCTCATGAGTCGACTGTTGCCAAACATAATATGGTAACACTTTATTTTGATGGTCCACTTTAGACATTCTACTAACTCTTAAGGAACTTTGCAACATGTCATCTAGCTATTTGTAGAGTATTAGTAGACTGTCTGCTTAATATCTGCTGACACTTTTTTGATGCTTCCCCAACAGACACAATGGACCATATTTTAACGATCTGTGAACATGTGTACGCAGGTGCACTTAGGACATGTCTGAGTCTACTTTTGCTACTTTAACGACAGGAAAAAAATGGTCTCCGCCCCCAAGTGCATGGTCCAGAAGGGCTGCACCTAGTCTCTTAGGCCGCATTTACACTGCAGGTCTATATTCTTTGGTGACTATATTCAAATTATTTTATTTTTTTGACAACCCACTTGCATCATCTTTTAAAAGCGACCTGTATCTGACATTTGCATTTACACTATACACTGCCGAAACAGCCCAAGAAGTTCTGACCCGGAAAAGGAAGTAAAACGGCGCGATATGCAATGGACGCAATAGATGCAGACAAAATGAACTTTAAAGCTCAGCAAAACATTGCTCTCGTAAGGCGGAGAAAAAAGAGGAGAGCCCTTGATCACAGTTCGTGTCCACCTGAGTTGACGTCATTCACCTCCGACCCTTTTTCAATGACGTACAACTCGTATTTACTGGGGAATATGTGATCGCTTACACGGCAGACACGTTCACATGTCATTTCCGATCTGTGCCACGTGAGAGGGAAAAATTCGGTTGGGTCACTTGAACTATGCAGTGTAAATGGGGCCTTAATGAGTCATGGGTGTGTTCTCTCATTGGATTAGAGTCTAAAAGAGTCTCATCTCCCATTCCCTTTAAAAGTCAGTTGCGCCTGCACCATGGTGGATTCGCTATTCATATGGCGGAATTTGCCATTTGGAAAGAATGAACGTGGAAGAGGAATCCTTTTATTTTTAATATTTAAAAGGTTTGTGTGCTGCTGCGCGTCCCTGTGTGTGATAAGCAGAGTGTATGTGCGTTGTGCACCCGCCTATAGGCGCATATTACTAATTCGCCCTTGAAATAACACAAAAAGTATTGCGCTATTAACTTAGACCAGGTTTCAGTTGGTCAGTGGCGCAGTTGGTTTCAGTTGCCCCAAAATAGCAATGTGCCAGCAATGCACCTAAACACACCTCGTTTTCAGACCAGCACGCCCATGGGCGAACAGATGTGCGTGAGTGCATTTGCTATTTAAACAACGTGGCGCTGGACGTGAAAATGCTAACTGTGTCTGGCTGAAACTAGCAAAATATGACTATAAGTAACTTTGCAGCTATATGTATACTTATTCTACTAACCCAAACCCTAACACGTAACCCTAACCTAACAGTCTACTGATACTCAAATGACTGGTAGTTGACATGTAGTTGCAAAGTTACTTATAGTTAGTAGAATGTCTAAAGTGGACCATCAAAATAAAGTGTAACCCTAATACTTGCTAAAATAGGGAAATAAGTGCATTAGTGGGGATTTGACCAAGACTTGGTTATGCATGTGCAGCTCAGCCTTGGAGGGAAGTATCTGTCTTCATCTGACTGATATGTTTAAAATGTGACTCTGTTTTCTGCGACTGCCGAGAGGAGACAGCAGCCACCGAGTTTTCGCTGCTAATAGAATCAAACAATTTAACCAATCGGAGACAGCCAAGCACTGTGCGGCACGATCAGAGGATGGCCAATTCTCCCACTTAACTCTGATTGGCCATGACCATTAGTCATTACCTGTGATTGGCCGTAATGAGGCGGAACAGAGCCACGAGTCACTGTGCAGTGAAGCAGAGGTCATACTGCAGTAAGTAGATTCAGAGTTATCGATTTCTTTTAGTATACACAACATTTTAGTATTTTGCAGTTTTTGGCAAGAAGTTGTAACATAATACACTCACATTGGAAAGAAGCAGGGATGGGCATTATGAGTAGTTGTTGTTGAATAATCTAATACAAATAAACCAGTAATTGATTTTAATGAAAAAATAACAGATATACAAAATCATCCTGTTGATTTATTCACAAATGCTGCATTATTAACTTCACCCATTAATGCTTTCTTAAATGTAATTAATAATATGTAATAAAAATAATTTTTTATAGAATAATTTTAATGAAATGACAAACAGACCTTACTTAGATACTGTCAGTCATCAGTGTTGTTATTGTTAACTAAAATCAAATCTATTAAAAATCAATTTGCTAATAAAAATAAAGCTGAAAAACAGTAAAATATTAGATGAAGAACATGTGAAAATTTGAAAAGTTTCCTCCGCAGCCTATTGAAATAAGTTTAAACAGAAGTACTAATATTACAACTGTTATAAAAATAAACTATAGCTAAATAAAAATATTTTAAATAGAAATACTAATACTAATGACAAAAGCAATTAAATGACAATAGAAAAATAAAAGCAAGTTCAAAATATTAATAAGTACTATAATAGTATTTAAATGATAATAAAATATCAGTGCACCTCATAGACGAAATGAAAAAAAGCATTATATAGATGTGTATTTTATCACATTTCAATCACATTTTTATTATTTTTATATGTTCTTATTTGGAAAGACAATAAGGAAAAGTCTTATTAGAAGACTGGTCTGATAAGTATACAAGTTTGACTTTTTTTTTTCTTTGATTTGACTAGTCATGTTTGATTGACAGAATATTCCTTTGTGAGTTCCTCTGCGTGCTGAGGGCCTTAGGCTGTGTGTGAGTAAATTTACGTGTGTATCTTTGTGACATGCTGCGTCCCCACTGTGTTTCTTTTAGTCACTAGCCTAAAGCCACTCTTTTATTTGTGGTTTCCCCTTAAATCCTAAAGGAGCAATGTTTGAGAACACTGGCTGTGTGACTTAAGGTCCCTGTGTGACTTGTGTCTTGGATACACTGCCTTTCCTCTGGGCTCTCTGTTTGCTCATAACAACAGCACTAGTCTAAATATTCTCAGAAACCTGCAGAGGGCAGTATTACTCTTTGGATGAGACGTGGAACGATCGTCAAGGTCCCCACTAAAAGTTGCACCGAAATTCCAAAACAAATGTTACGGCTAGTAAATTCACACCGACTGCACTTTTGAAAAAATCTGGACCTGTGAAAGGATTCCTCCACGATAGGCTAAGCATCACTTAAGGCTGCTTCTGTTCATGGCAGATCTGGGTAAACATGCCGTTAAGAGAGCCAATCCTCAGAACATGAACCGAACATTTTGTCCTTCACAAGAATTTGGCTTTGATCACATTCGCTAAATGAGACTAACTCTTGATGAGTATTGAATGGTGGCAATGGGGTTCAGAAAGTGTTGCTAAACTAAGTCAAGAAAGGCTAGTAGTTTAGTGTGTCTGTGTGTGTCTGTGTGTGTGTGTGTGTGTGTGTGTGTGTGTGTGTGTCTGTGTGTGTGTGTGTGTGTGTGTGTGTGTGTGTGTGTGTGTGTGTGTGTGTGTGTGTGTGTGTGTGTGTGTGTGTGTGTCTGTCTGTCTGTTTGTCTGTGTGTCTGTGTGTGTCTGTGTGTGTGGTTGGCACACAGAAAGAGTGAACAGTAGCACTTTTTTTTCTTTTTAGGCGCACCTCTGTGTGTGTCCAGCCCCTTTACTAATGGGTTGATGGGAAATATGCCAATCAGTATGCATTAAGGAAGTCCAGCACATGCTCATTCCACAATCACAAGAGAAATGAAATCAAAACAAGTAAAATATCAGATATTCATTCACTTTATTGGCCTCGAGGCTGATCCACATCTATAAGGGAGAATCATAAGACTGTGTGGATTGTCCTTGAATAGCTTTAACACACACACACACACACACTGGTTCTTTCTGATTTCCTTCTCAGAAAAGCTTGACTATAAATGGTCACTTCTAACAATATCTTGCCATAAAATTCTTGCTGGAGCCCATGTTGGACTGACCTGTTACGTTCTAGTTGGTGACCTCTTGGTTCTCCTGCCCTCTGAGCTTGATCACAGCAATTACCTGGGTGATTTTCAGGCTTCAACTGTAACAAACCAGCTGAGAAAATGTAAAAAAAAATGAAATCATGCATACATTTCACAGCTCAAAGGCGCTGTGTGTAATTATTTAGATGTTAAAACACCTTTTCTATCCCAGCTTAATGTGCAGAGACAATGAGCTGTTAATAGGTTGGCTTCCTCAGAGAGTGTTATTTGATCATGTCACATGATCCTTCAGAAATCATTCTAATATGCTGATTTGCTGCTTAAGAAACATTTCTTATTATTATAAATGTTGACAATGTTCTGCTGCTTAACATTTTGTGGAAACGGAGGTTATTTTTGAATAATTATTTTAATGAAATAGAACTTCCAAAGAACAGCATTCATTTGAAATGCAGTTATTTTGTAACAATGTAAAAATCTGAAAAGAAAAGTTCTATTTTACTAACCCCAACTTTTTAATTGTAATGTACATGTAAATGCTTTCAATGCTTTTCTCCTATGTTAGCAAAATAGGATAACTTGTCTCAAATCTTGATATAGCATTCATCCCTACAAAAAAGCTGGAGAAGTTAAATTATCAACATGATCCTGTGCTTCAGGAATGTTTTAAAGTGTTGTTGGCTATATTATGAGGATGACCCCAGCGTTTCCTTAATATAGTGAGTGTTCTCATTTGCTGAAGGTGAGTGTGTTTGTGGTGGGAGCTTGATTTCAAAGGAAATGAAGGATCTCGGGTGGCCAGTATTTTTAGACTGACATTCTCACGCACACACACAGGTACAGTGTGAGATGTGTAACGGGAGAGCGGATCAGTGCCGGACCACTGCACAGTAATGCGTGTGTGCTTCCCTGCAGGTCTCCTCTGAGTGGCTGGTTGAGCAGTTCACAGGATGTGCCAGTGAAGGATGTAGATTACCTCAGTTTCTTTTTCACCACACTAACAGGTGCGCACACACTTGCATACCTACACACATCAGACATCGCATTCAATGATATGAGTACTGACAGCATGCTTGATATTGATAAAGAGGCGTTCCCATGATCCTGTGCTTCAGGTTTCTCCTCTGAGATGTTACGGGCCCTGCAGGACACAGATGAAGACGGCCTGTTGCCCACCTCCACACTCTCGCCCCTCAGTGTGTTCGCTACCACCCTGGAGCAGTTTCTACATCACTGGGATGTGGTGGAGGTGATTCTCTTTTTCTTTTATCTGCCAGTCCCTTTCTCCACTTACAGCTGCTCCGACATGCGTGTTATGTCAGTTGTTCTGCTGTCAATCGCTGGCGTATGTTTCTAATCCTGTTGTCATCCGCTCTGTCCCCTGTGAGCGCCCCTCTCTCCTCTGTCATCTGCTGTCAGTTAGTCTGGCTTTTGTCAGTCGTTTGGTTCTTCTGGTGTCAATCCACTTGTCTGTCTGATGTCTGTTGGCTGTATTTGCATTACACAGGTTCACATTTTTTTATTGTATGTGACTTTATCAATTTTATAAATTTTTAAAAACATTTTTGTTACATTGTTGCAAAACGCAGCAACTTCAAGCGTCAAGCCAGGAAATATATAATTTAATATATTAATATATAATTTACGTACAGGTCGGGGTACAGTTAATTGTGCTAATATTAATGTGTTATTTTTTCAAAATTAATCACACTAAATTAATGTGTTAAATTGCTCTAATTGCACAAGTAGCTTCAAAAGAAATGTTCATAAAAACTATATTTTTGCACAGTTCCTTCATGCACATGTGAAAATTAGATGTACAGGAAACTGTAACAGTATTTTCCTATGCTTTCCTGTCCTGAGTTTCTCGTGCATGTGAAAAAAATCTTATGTGCACTTGAAAGTCTTGGGTTTTTAAACCAAGCACTGTTTTGCACATCATGCAAGAGATCTGAACCAGGTCATTCTGTTCACCTTAATCGCATCCTATTTTTCATGCCAACCTGGTGCAATTGTCAACTTCTACCAAGAAGCAGGGCTCACTTGATTCAGCGCACTTGGGTTGTTATTCCACGCACAAGTGTGTTGTAGTTTCTCCTGGAGGCGGCCAGTTCGTTGAGCAAGGAAGGTTTATCGCATCGCACCGGTGTAGGTGTCTCCATATTTCAATAAGGGCTGGTTATCAGAGCGCTCCTGGCTAAAGCAAATGCTAATGCCAGCCAGCGGACACCATCACCACCTGACATTTTACACGGAAATTATAACCCAACAAAACCACACCTCAGGCCAGGGTCTGACTCTCACTACCCCCCTCTTTTTACTGCACTCACACAGCTAATTCCTCTATGCAATTTTCTCTGGACTTTCATTTTTTGTGTCCAAGTCAATCAGAGAGTATAGGTGTAGAGGGATGGCTGGCATCTCCGTTGATACGGTAATGAGGAGTGACGGGGGAGATGATGCCAGCAGGTGAGGCTGATGGAGAATAATGGGCCTTAATGAGGAAAAGAGCCTTATTCCCCCTACATTTATTTATCATTTTTAATTATTTTTTATGTATATAATTTTAAAAGAAGACTCTTATGTTAACTAAAGCCTAAAGTATACTTCGAGCATTCACTTTCCGTCTGATGTAATTTTATCATTAGGGGGTTCCTGGATTTAGCCCAATTTTTTTGACTGCACGGGCGGTGCGCATACAACAGTTCATGTGCGAGTGACTTGAGCGTTTTAAAACAAAGTCCAGTAGATCGTGGAAAGAGTGCATGCACACTCTCACGGCCAAAGGAGTACACTTCAAAACGCTTGCGCACAGTAGACGGAGCGGAATGCGGAAAATTAAGTATACCCAAGCCATAACTGTATTTTTTAATCTGATGTAAAAAAATGTAAATGTAAAAAACAGTAATATTGTGAAATTCTATTACAATTTAAAAGATGTTTTATTACTGTGATGTAGCAGTCATTACTCCAGTCTTCAGTGTCACATGATTCTTCAGAAATCATTCTAATATGCTGATTTGATGCTCAGTTGTTGATTATTATTGGTGCTCAATTATTAGCGATGTTTCGTATTATTAGTTTTTGCTGCTTAATATTTTTCTGGAATTTTCCTTTGATAAACAGAAAGTTCTAAAGGACATATAATTTATTTGAAATACAATTATTTTGTAACATTATACGTGTCTTTACTGTCATTTTGTACCCCAAAAGACTAAAGTAATGGCTGCTGAAAAATTCATAAGAATACATTATATATTAAAATATATTGAAAATCAGAAAAACAGTTCTTTTAAATTGTAATACCATTGCACAATATTACTGTTTTTAGTCAAATAAAGCCTTGGTGAGCAGACTTTTTTCAAAAACATAACTTTTTGACCTTTTTGATTTTTTTTAATGTTTTATATAAAAATTTGTACACTAAATAAACTAAATTTTATTTTTTATGAAAGTAATTTTAGCATCTTTTTTTTACAGCTCTGCTGGAAAATCTTAATGTGCTAAAACAGGAAAATGTGCTAAAAAAAAGTGTGCTTCTAATCCTATTGGGATTTCACGTCTAACACTCTTAAAGAAAATTCTCACTTACTGTTTCTCAGATATATAGCTTGGCAATTAGCATCAAATTAAGTTTGAGTGGTGTGTGTGAGAGCGAGAGCACATGGCTGCTGGGGGTCCATTCCTTTATTGCCAATCAGGCGTCTCTAATCTAAAGCATGCGTAATGTGTTCTTAACACTGTTAGCCTGATTAATGTCTGATAATAACCTGCTCTGAATGACATTCCGCTCCGCCTTCATCTGTTTAATCTAATCTGCCCTAATCCTATTAGCACTATTAGATTTCTCACACACACACTTATTTATTGTTTGTGCTCATAAGATATCAGTTCAGAGAGTGGCAGGGTGTCGCTAATCTGTCCAGTGTCAACTTTCATTACAACAAACCGGCCGTAGTAGCAAGGTGTCCAACCCTTTGAGCCCGTCACTGTATATTTGTGTGTGTGTGTGTGTGTGTGTGTGTGGTGCTATAGGATTCTTTGTTCTCTGCAGACTTCTCTTTTGTCTGGGCCTGGGGATTTATTTTTGTCTGACCTAAACCGAGCGTGTGTCAGATGTTAAGATGTTGTGATGTATAATTCAAAGGTTCTTTGTAGACTGAGATTGAAAAAGTGTCACCTGTCTCTTTGCTTTCAGTTTTTGAAATGACTCTCTTCTGAAGATGATCCTAAAATCTGTTCATCTCCATTTCATTAGTCTTTTTGCCTAGCTTGATTTCTATAAACTTTTTAGATCATTTTGTTTGTTGTCTTTACACTAAAGACTTAAAGAATCCACCAAACATTCATCAAGTCTACATTGTTTGTAGGTTGTGTGTCACTGCCTGGACACCCTGGGATCTCGTGCACAGTGTTTTGATGTAATACAGAACGCCATCATTAAGAATCTGGTGAGTGAACGTGTTTTTCTGCTGAATGTTTTGCATACGAGTGGGCAGTGGAGCCAGACACCGTTTGTGGTGAGACTCTCTCCATCTCTTTGTAGTGTGGACTCGCCGTGGTGCCAGACTGCGTGTGTGCAGCGATTTTAAGGTGTGTTCCCCGGTTACTGGATGTCAACTTCCTGCCCAGCGACACACTCCTCCACTTCCTTTCTGACTGTTGCCTGAGCATGCTCAATCTGCTGCTACAACTGGAGCAGAGTGCCCGCAAGAGGTGTGCTCACAAACATGCTCACACCCACACACACACACAATATTTGCATAGAGTAACATTTATACACCACAAAGTGTACACAAAGAAAGACTATTTGATAATACAGCGAAGAGAATTTGGAAAACAGGACTGGGGAAAGTCCAAAAAGTGCTGTCTCGTGAAGAAAGCAAAAAAAAAAAACATTTGATAATAGTTGCTTGTTTTTATGCGCCTAAAATTTTGTCAGCAATTTATTCATTCTGAAATAGTATGTAAGTGTCTATTTTATTTGTCTCTGCAATATGAGAAATGTTAATTACCATTATTTAAAATAATATCATTATTATTTATTAATATATAGACTTTTTTCACATTTCATAGCACATGCGATCTTAGTTACAAACTGCGGCTTGTGGTTAATAAAGTCACCATGAAATCAAAAATGTTTCTTTTTTTATGGAATATTTAATTATTATAAATAATATATCCTTGCACATCATCTGTATTTTTTTAATTCATGTGCCGTCGTAATCTTGAATGAAAATAACTTCCCCTTGCTCTTGCAGTAACATCTCGAGGGCAGGGTAACCCGTCACTCCCAGTGACCAATCAATTCCCGGTGGACAAAAACAAGTCCCGCCCTAAAAAATGTTTTGTTCGAGAAGCTGTTTCACTCTCAATAGGGAAGACTATTGCAACTTTGGCTTAAAAAAAAAAATTTAAGAAAAAAAAGGGGGTGGTCCATGATCTAGCGCGCAAAAAAAAGGTCAAAACTTGTGTTTATGTCTCTTTCAGGGATGCCGTGTGGGAGGCATGTTTTGCTGCATTGAGTACGGTACCGAGGCTCCTGCGATTGGTCTTGCAGTCTTTTCGTGTGTGCGACCTGTGTGAGGAAGAGCTCCCCGTGTTGGCACAGATCCTGTCATTACTTCTTCAGCATACTCAATTACGCAACCACATGATGGCCAACGGCAATCTACTGCAACACATCATACAGGACTTAACGGTAGCGTACGGTTCTTCAAGAGCATTATGGCACATCAGAATATGAAATGCTTATGATTGCATGCATCTAATTTAACCTTGCTTAAATAGAGGAAACTTTAAACAGCATTGATCTGCTGTCACTCTCTTGACTGTTGTTTGTTTTTTGCAGCATTTCTATGGTGGAGAGACTCGAGAGCAGTGGCTGACGGACTTGCTGTACTGCTACAGCGTGACGATGTCTGGTCAGCGGGCCAACATGGCCATGAGGGACATCTATTAACTGACAGCTTACTGTTACAATATTCATTGCCGCAGCTGTTTATGTTCTTTCTTTTTCTGATTCCAGTTGTTTTGTACAAAATGAAGAAAATAAACCTTGTGATAATGAAGTGAGTAGTTCAGTTTCAGAGTTATTGCACATTTATTAATACAGACCTGAAGACATTTTTTTTTTCACCCTACTGTTTTTTTCTGGTTATCAACTGAATTCTAATGGCTCTTTTCCACTGCATGGCACGACTCGGCTCAGCACGGTTCGCTCTGGCGCTTTTCCACTGCATGGTACGGCTCGGTATGGTTTGGTACGCGCCACTTTTCCACTGCATGGTACGGCTCAGTATGGTTTGGTACGCGCCACTTTTCCACTGAATGGTACGGCTCGGTATGGTTTGGTACGCGCCACTTTTCCACTGAATGGTGCGGCTCGGTATGGTTTGATGCATAGCGCTTTTCCACTGAATGGTACGGCTCGGTATGGTTTGATGCATAGCGCGCTTTTCCACTGAATGGTACGGCTCGGTATGGTTTGGTACGCGCTTTTCCACTGCATGGTACGGCTCGGTATGGTTTGGTACGCGCGCTTTTCCACTGAATGTGCGGCTCGGTATGGTTTGAGTGCAGCGCCACTTTTCCACTGCATGGTACTGCTCGGTATGGTTTGGTGCGCCACTTTTCCACTGCATGAGTGCGGCTCGGTATGGTTTAGTGCAGCCACTTTTCCACTGCATGGTACGGCTCGGTATGGTTTGGTACGCGCCACTTTTCCACTGCATGGTACGGCTCGGTATGGTTTGATGCGCCACTTTTCCACTGCATGTGCGGCTCGGTATGGTTTGGCACGCCACTTTTCCACTGCATGGTACGGCTCGGTATGGTTTGGCACGCGCCACTTTTCCACCTGCATGGTGCGGCTCGGTATGGTTTGGTGCGCTTTTCCACTGAATGATGCGGCTCGGTAGCAACGCCACTTTTCCACCGCGTTCGGTATGGTTTGAAAGCGCTTTTCCACTGATACTAAAATGTGATGGTTTGTGACTACAGATCACTGATTGGTCAGAGAATCACTAAGCGTCATTGGATTTGCGACCAGCGTATTGATTTAACAGCCACGGCAGTGTTAGCCGCTATATTGGATTGATGCGGCTCTATGAATGTAATCTGTGTGACATATTTCCACATGTCAATTCTGACTCGATACCCATGTTGTCATTATCATGTGACCTACCAGTGTCAATTAGGTCATGTGGTTTCATGGGATAGTAAAGTCCTCATATAGTAGTAGGTTCGGTATGGTTTTAGTATGTATCTTTACAATAATGCATCAATAGTAAAAAAAGAATACAATGATTTATAGTGTTGAATAAAATGTAATAATATTCCAGCCCACTCAAAAACAGGATTGGCGATAGAGTATAAGAATACAATGCCTAAATCTGTGACAATATCAGAAATGGACTGAGTGTTTCAAAGAGGGGCAGTTTAACAGCCTTGTGACATCTTTACTGTAGCATAGTAACACTCAGTGGTCTTCCATGCAGGTGGTCTCATTACGTGGCGTGTGTCACCCTTACGACAGGTATATGACCTGTTGTTGACAGAAGGAAAGGTTATCTAATATATTTGTTGTGTTTGTGGTTTTAACCTCTAACCTCTGCAATAATCAGGGTGACACTGCAGATTTCATATGTAAACCCAGACACAGACCATACGAGTTCACCGTACCTCATGCAATAGTTTAAATAAACATCAAATTAAGTGCATATCATCCCTGTGTCTTATAAAGATTTAGTTCCTGTAAAAATTTTTTAAAAAATCAAAGGTGTTGGTGTCCATTTTGTGATCTCAGTTCTTAGTCCTGTTCTGACTGCTTTGACCGCCAGCACTGGATGGGCGTAGATGGTAAGAGTATTGCTTTGCTTGACTTAAAGAATCCACCAGACTCACACAGTCGACAGCGCTCACTGTGGATAAAGAAAGCACACACATCTGCTATCAGTCGAACATTTGGAATAAATCAGATTTTTGAAATGTTTTTGAAAGCAGTCTCCGGTCAATTCGCGCTACACGGACAGATGCCGACTAATGCAGACAATCGGCAGATCACAGTATGTCTCTTCTCAGACGTACCATTTCTCAACAAACACTGAAAACTTTTAAACAATATGAAAAATGTCCAAAATTATCTTATTCTGTTTAAATCTTTTTTTTTTTTTTCATTTAGAACTGTCCTTTGGAAGCAACAGCAGATATTTGCATGTATATTTAACCTTTTTTTTTTTCTGCTTTCTTTTTTGTCTTGTAGGCTATATATAAACATATTTTATGTAAAATATCTTATTCAGGACAGTACTAAATAATAATAAAAAACGCATTTTGCATGATCCCTCTTATTTTGTTAAACGTATTCACTTTTATCAGATTCTGCAAGGGGTATGTAAACTTTTGAGCACAACTGTACATTAAAAACAGTAATGTTGTGAAATATTGCAAATACATTTATATATATATTTTAAAATGCAACTTACTTCTGTGATGCTCATTACTCCAGTCTTCAGTTTCACATGATCCTTCAGAAATCATTCTAATATACTAATTTGCTGCCCAGTTATTACCAATTACTATTATTGATGCTCAATTTATAATATATAATATATTGACATACAACAGTAGTTGTAGTTTTGAAGTAGGCTAAACTATTTGCAAATTATACGGTGTCTAAAAAAATTAGCATATTGTGATAAAAGTTCATTATTTTATATTCATGACTGCTTCAATGTGGCGTGGCATGGAGGCAATCAGCCTGTGGCACTGCTGAGGTGTTATGGAGGCCCAGGATGCTTCGATAGCGGCCTTAAGCTCATCCAGAGTGTTGGGTCTTGCATCTCTCAACTTTCTCTTCACAATATCCCAAATATTCTCTATGGGGTTCAGGTCAGGAGAGTTGGCAGGCCAATTGAGCACAGTAATACCATGGTCAGTAAACCATTTACCAGTGGTTTTGGCACTGTGAGCAGGTGCCAGGTCGTGCTGAAATTATATATATATATATATATATATATATATATATATATATATATATATATATATATATATATATATATATATATATATATATATATATATATATATATATATATATATTATTTTTATTTTTTTTATGTACATTCACTCTTATTTTTGTCTGCCTAATATGTAAAAATGCAAAACTTTTCTGGTCACCAAATTCAGTTTTGATTTACATAAATGTCCTATTTTAAAATCAAAATGGTGAAAGTAGTTTGCATCACTTAATATTATTTTTAGTCACTGAAATTTTTTATCGTAAAACAGTTGTTAAATATTAAATGTTTATCTACTTACATCTTATGACGCACTCTTTCACTGCTATAACTAAAGTGTCGTGTTGGAATGCGCACTAACAGTAAGCCCCGCCTTCTTTGATTAGATTGGCCATCTCACTCATTCTGACAGTGACGAGCTCTGTTAGACCGCAGACCAACCTAAATATGTAACATTTTACTTTTGTCATCCTAGCAACAAACAGAGGGGTGTGTGATGCAGTGCAGCATCAAGAATATCAAGGAAAATTTGGCCATTTCTAATTATTCAGGTGGACTTGACCCCCTCAATGTCCAATGGTGATTACAGCCCTGGTTTACACAACAATATTAAGCAGTTTTCAACATTGATGATAATAAGAAATGTTTCTTGAGCAGCAAATTTAGCATAATAAGAATGATTTCTGAAGGATCCCGTGACACTGAAGACTGGAGTAATGATGCTGAAAACGTACACCACCAAAGGACACACGCAGTGATTATAAACCCCAGTACTTACACTGTTTGTTTGTTTTGACTGACAGATCCAGCAGCACTTGGCTTTGGCTCTGTGGTTTAAGCGCTGCAGCCCGCAGAGAGTGCCCTCTTTTGGACGGGCACCTAGACCAAATATAACAGCAGTGTTTATTGCTTTGGATGTGGTCACATGCACATTTTTAGCTTGAATGGATCAATATCTCCACGTTGACATCACGACTGATACTAGAGCTGTTAAAATAACAAGATTTGGACAGTTTGGTATCAAATGTGCAGGTGTGTGTGAGCGTTTGTCCATCTGGCAGGTCGAGGGGAGGGAGGTCTGCGTTTGTGAGCAAGAGGAGACAGCTCGACATTCCGTCTGACAGCAATGAACTTTTCAAAGCACTATGACTGTCAGGGAGGAGCGGGGAGGGGAACAAGTGTCTGTGTGTGTACGTGTACGCGTGTGTTTGAGAATGAGAGCGTTTCTGGCCTGCTCGGCCATCATCACCTGTTCATGTCTGCTGAAGGTCAGTTGCGTTAACTGGGTCGAAACTCCACCTTATCAACTGATATGAAAAGAGGGAGGGTGGCGTGTGTGTGTGTTGGAACGTCACATAAAACATAACACCCCTCTGTAATAATCTTATTAGTGATGCTTGGCCTACTTTTAAACTGAACTTGTATCTGACACTTATGCTACAGAGAGGAATCCTAACTCAAATCATGTGGCCAGTTAAGGAAAGGTATCCTATTACATTTATAAGCGATCAGACATATGATTAAAAATAAGGAATAAATTAAAATAAATTCATATTTTTTTGCATCAGATATTCGTTTAAAAGTTTGGGCTTGGAAATATTTTTTAAATGATTTTGAAAGAACTGTCTTATGCTCACCAAGACTTCAGTTATTTGATCAAAAATGCAATTAAACAGTAATACTGTGAAATATTATTACAATTCATTATAATTTATACATTTATTATTATCAGTGTTGAAAACAGCTATGTAAACTTTTTTCAGGATTTTTATATTAATAAAGTTCAAAAGAACAGCATTTATTTTAAATGAAATCTTTCTTAACAATATAAATGTCTTTACAGTCACTTTTGATCATTTGAATGCATCCTTGCTGAATAAAAGTATTAATTTATTTAACCCTTATGTGTCCCTGGGGACGTTTTCATCCACTATGGGGTGTTTTTGAGTGTTAATATGGCCATAACCTTCTCTGTATTTCAGCAAATGGAATGATTTTTGGTGATAAATCTTATTTTTACACATATTTTGGGAAAATGCTTTAAAAAAAATTTGTACACTCAAAAATACACTGTGGGCAAATTCACTACCCTTTCGTTACCCTCGTGGCTGAAAACAACCACTACATTAAACTGCTGTAAAAATGTATCAGATAAATAAATATTTTTTTCACTTTTTTTTGCATAAATCTATTAATCAACAAAAGTATTAATCAATTAAAAACTACCAAATGTTTAAAAAAAAGTCAGGATTTTAACTATTTAATTTTTTTTTTTTACCTCTTATCACAGTCTTGGACACAGTCAAAGATCAGAAACAATATTAGCTTTGATGCATCGTTAGTGATTGCGCAACATCAGATTTTAATTTGTTCTCCCTCATTTACTGTTTGTGGCTGTTTTTGCTCCATTGACTTTGCTCCATAAAAAAATCCAGCCCACAATTACATTTTATACTGAAAATAAGTCATTTTGTGTTCCGTTTGTGAATTTGAAGGATGCTTCCTATTCATCAAAGTATGCACACACAAAAAAATTGTACACAACTGTTTTCAACACTAATAATAATAATACATGTTTCTTGAGCAGAAAATCAGCATGTTGGAACGATTTCTGAAGGATCATGTGACACTGAAGACTGGAGTAATGATGCTGAAAATTCAGCTTTGCAATCAGAAGAATAAATTATATTTTAAAATATATTAAAATAGACAGTTATTTTAAATTGTAATACTATTTCACAGTATATACAGTTCCTTTTCAAAAAATTAGCATATTGTGATAAAAGTTCATTATTTTCCATAATGTAATGATAAAAATTTAACTTTCATATATTTTAGATTCATTGCACACCAAATGAAATATTTCAGGTCTTTTATTTTTTTAATACTGATGATTTTGGCATACAGCTCATGAAAACCCAAAATTCCTATCTCAAAAAATTAGCATATTTCATCCAACCAATAAAATAAAGTTTTTTTTAATACAAAAAAAGTCAACGTTCAAATAATTATGTTCAGTTATGCACTCAATACTTGGTGGGGAATCCTTTTGCAGAAATGACTGCTTCAATGCGGCGTGGCATGGAGGCAATCAGCCTGTGGCACTGCTGAGGTGTTATGGAGGCCCAGGATGCTTCGATAGCGGCCTTAAGCTCATCCAGAGTGTTGGGTCTTGCGTCTCTCAACTTTCTCTTCACAATATCCCACAGATTCTCTATGGGGTTCAGGTCAGGAGAGTTGGCAGGCCAATTGAGCACAGTAATACCATGGTCAGTAAACCATTTACCAGTGGTTTTGGCACTGTGAGCAGGTGCCAGGTCGTGCTGAAAAACGAAATCTTCATCTCCATAAAGCTTTTCAGCAGATGGAAGCATGAAGTGCTCCAAAATCTCCTGATAGCTAGCTGCATTGACCCTGCCCTTGATAAAACACAGTGGACCAACACCAGCAGCTGACATGGCACCCCAGACCATCACTGACTGTGGGTACTTGACACTGGACTTCAGGCATTTTGGCATTTCCTTCTCCCTAGTCTTCCTCCAGACTCTGGCACCTTGATTTACGAATGACATGCAAAATTTCAGCGACAGTCCAGTGCTGCTTCTCTGTATTCCAGGTCAGGCGCTTCTGCTGCTGTTTCTGGTTCAAAAGTGGCTTGACCTGGGAATGCGACACCTGTAGACCATTTCCTGCACACGCCTGTGCACGGTGGCTCTGGATGTTTCTACTCCAGACTCAGTCCACTGCTTCCGCAGGTCCCCCAAGGTCTGGAATCGGTCCTTCTCCACAATCTTACTCAGGGTCCGGTCACCTCTTCTCGTTGTGCAGCTTTTTTGCCATACTTTTTCCTTCCCACAGACTTCCCACTGAGGTGCCTTGATACAGCACTCTGGGAACAGCCTATTCGTTCTGAAATGTCTTTCAGTGTCTTACCCTCTCGCTTGAGGGTGTCAATGATGGCCTTCTGGACAGCAGTCAGGTCGACAGACTTACCCATGATTGCGGTTTTGAGTAATGAACCAGGCTGGGAGTTTTTTAAAGCCTCAGGAATCTTTTGCAGGTGTTAAGAGTTAATTAGTTGATTCAGATGATTAGGTTAATAGCTCGTTTAGAGAACCTTTTCATGATATGCTAATTTTTTTAGATAGGAATTTTGGGTTTTCATGAGCTGTATGCCAAAATCATCAGTATTAAAACAATAAAAGACCTGAAATATTTCAGTTGGTGTGCAATGAGTCTAAAATATATGAAATTTAAATTTTTATCATTACATTATGGAAAATAATAAACTTTTATCACAATATGCTAATTTTTTTAGAAGGACCTGTATATATAGTATTTAAATTAGGGCTAGGAAAACTAAAAAAATTCTGCAATTAACGCAAACTCTTTAATGTGTAATGTCATAATTAACATGACTAATCGTGATTAAAACTGTAATATTAATTTGTTTTCATCCTAGTCGACAGTTCTAGAAATAACACTCACCATAGATATTTTGCAGCACAGAGCTCTTTTTCCCTGCATTCCTGGTAGGACCAGCTTGAACTTCAGAAGAAGTTTTATGGTGGGAGTGGTCATGAGTGATAGGCCACTCCCATAACAGCTGAATCAACAGGGCTGTGACTTCAGCAGATTCCTCCCCTTTCACAGTCCTGCACAGGACCTTACGAAGACGACCCCGAATACAAGACCTGAATGGAAAAACATGTTACGCTTTCACAAGCACATGTGCACCAGCAAATGCAGCGACAGCATATTAAAGATGTACAATCAAACGAGCAAACCACATTACTGTTCATAAAAGAACTTCAAGAATGTGCATATACCTTCTTTGTATTCTGAATCCCATTATTTTAGTAAAGCTATTAAAAGAAAGTGCACTCATGGGCCTGCATGACACTCTACACACACACACAAATAAATAGGAGGCCTATTCTGGTGACCTCCCCTCGGAGGTGTTGATGTGCTGGTGGGCACAAAGCCATGCCACAGCACAAACGAGGAACATGTGGGCAACATATGAGCAGACCCAGATAGAATCTGCACTTTTCTCGGATTTTCTTTGCTGATTTGGAGGGAAAATGTATGTAATCGGTTAATGTTTTGAACTTTACATTAATTTACCATGTGCATAATATGCCTAGTTTAGGAGACGTGTAGAATAATGTTATTGGCCAATCAGAATCAAGTATTTTTTGTAGTAGAGACATAGTAGCAGCAAAAAGCATCAGTACCTCCTCCATGCTCTCTGTATCACCACGGCCGCCTGGTTTTTACTACGGATGCTGTCTCTCTTCTTTTCCTTCTCTTTGTCCTGTTTTTTTCTTGTTCTGCTCATCAATCTCTCTTTGTCCAACTCCATCCCTGTACATTTCTGTTTCTCTCTGCCAGTCTGTTTATCTCCCTCAGTCCTTGATCTTTTATCCTTTTCTCTGTCCATCTCTCTTTCTGCCCGTCTCTCTTTTTGTCGTGTGACAGAGGTTCTTTCTGAGGTAGATTTGGAGACATTATATTGCTGGATTCCAGTAGATTTGTGATCTGACGCTGGCTTGTTCCCTTTGGATGGTGATCTATAGATGCCGTCTGTTGGTACCTCAGTGGAATGTAGTGTAACCTGGGCGGCTGGTTTTGAATGGGAAGCTATAGTCCTGGTTCTGGTATGTATTGCTGATTTGGGGGACATGGTGGTCTCCATGTGGCCTGGTGCTACATGGGCCCCTGTGTGGACCGGTTTGGCACTGCCCGGTCGACTGGACCCAGCAGGTGATCGGCGCTCATATGTGGATTTACATTCCACTGATACACATGTGTTTGGGCCACACGTCTCCATCACACACACCTCCTCTACAGTGCCTGAACACTTCTTGGTACTCAGATGGGTCAGGCCAGAGGTCGCAGGGGGGAGAGAAGCGTCTGGTGTTTCGGCCTCTCTCGTTCTGCGCTCTGACAGAGAAACAAAGCAGTTTGTTAGAGATGACAATAACATAAGGTGGCACAACAGAAGATTATTCGTTATTATTATGGCCCTGCTGAATGCTTGATTCTGATTGGTAGACTATGGAAGCTTGTTTCCGCCACAGAATAAAAAAATAAAAAAGGTAACTGCAACTTTTTATCTCACAATTTTGACTTTATATCTCACAATTCTGACTTTAGAATCACGCAATTCTGATTTATATCACGTAATTCTGACATTATATCTGGGAATTCTGACCTTATATCACACAATTCTGACTTTATAACTTGCAACTGCGCATTTATAAAACATTTTAAAAGATAATTCCATCTTTTTATTTCACAATTTTGAGTTTACATCTCGCAATTCTGACTTTTATCAATTATCTGACAATTATCTGTAAAAAAAATGATTCTGTGGCGGAAACAAGCTTCCATAGTAGACAGATGTTCTAAAGTGTTGACTGATTTCTTTTGCTGTCATCTAACTCAGGGATTTTTAAACTGGGGTCCAGGGGGCTGAGGGGAAGTGCTTGGGGTTCCATTGAAAGGTTTACAGAAAAATTGTTTAAAAATAGATCAATAATAATAAGAAAAGATTAAATGAAATGTAAATATAAATATATAAATATATATATATATATATATATATATATATATATATATATAAATATATGTAAAAAAATATATATGTATATATATTAAAGCAAATTAATATAAAATCTATTAAAATTAGTAAATAATAAAAACCAATTTAAATAAATAAAAAATATTTTTAAAAGTACAGTAATTATAGTGACTAGACAAAAACTAAATAATTTAATGTAATAGAAATTAAAGACTTTAACATATTTATAATACAACATCACAGTATAAATGTCTTTATATATTAAAATATAATTTTTTTAAATTTTAGGAGATCTCTCGAAAAGAGGATGATCATATATCTTTTATTTAATTAAACAATTTTTTATATCAATATTACAGTATTTTTATTATTGGACATTTGTTGGTTAGAAGCCATAACGTGAAAACATTTATCAGCTTATTGGCATCAGCCAGATGAAAAAAAATAAATAATACAATTTATTGACAAAATTATGTGCACTCAAGGTCAGCATTCCTTTTCATCATGCCTTCCTTTTTATTCATAAACTAAACTCACCAGTTCTATGTTGTTTCTCTCTCCTACTCTGTGAATTAATGTTATGAGCACCGGGGGACTTTTTGTGTTTGTGTCCTTTCACCGCCACTGGATCTTTAACCCTCTGCTCCGTTTCATCCAGTGAAAGTTTTTCCACTCCGACTGCAGCCAATGAGATGCGCTGCTTCTGATACGCCTCAGCCAATGAGAGCTGCTGCTCTGCCTCACGTCTGCGTTCCTCCTCCCTCTTCCTAGAGAAACCAAAAAAAAACACTCACAACACATTCATTGACTTGACACATACTTATCCTGTTGATGATGACTGACTGTCGAGGATCATTTATTTAATGTTTGTTGTGGCTGTAAGTTCTAGGTCAAATATCTGGTTAAGGTTACGATTGCGAATATTCTAATACACTTCAACTACCGATCAAAAGTTTGGGATCAAAAAGATAGATTTTTTTTTAGCAAGGATAAATTAAAGTGCATCAAAAGTGACAGTAAAACATTTACATAAAAATATTCTACTTCAAATAATAATGTTCTTTTGAACTTACAATTCATCAAAAGACTGTTTTCAGAAAAATATGAATCCACAGAACTGTTTTCAACATGATAATAATCATAATAATAAATGTTTATTAAGCAGCAAATCTGCATATAAGAATGATTTCTGAAGGATCATGTGACCAAAATTCAGCATGGCATCACAGGAATAACAGGAATTACACTTTAAAATATTTTAAATTGTAATAATATTTAACAATATTAATGTTTTGACTGCATTTTGATCAAATAAATTCAGCCTTGGTGAGCATTAGAGACTTGTTTAAAAATTTAAAAAAATGTAAACCGACCCCAAACTTTTACGCACATATTTTAATTTATGGTTTTTAGACTCATTTAGAAAAATTATTAATCTTTAATCTGCTTTTTGTTCTGATTATTGGGTGGTACAGTAATATCTCTTTCAGGTCAATATCTGAGTTTAACAGGGCAGCATTACACATCCCTTCATGGTTTTGTACACCTTTACTTAGCAGAAAACAGAAAAGAATGAGTAGATGGATAGACCGCAGGCAGATTAACACAGATAAATGAGAGACGGTTAGAGTGACGGACTGCGCAAAGTTTAGAGGCAATGCAAAGAATGTATGTTAATGTGAGTATGCAGAGCCTAGAAAAGAGAGGACATATTCCAAGCTGTGTACGTGTGTATTCATTCATCCTCAGAGCTGACAGACTCTAAATGTCAAGCTGTTGAGCAGCTGAGTGTTGCCCAATTAAGAGAAAAGCAGGGAGGATGAGTGAATCTCTCTTGCACTCTTTCTCTCTCTCTCTCTATCGTCTCATCTATTTCCATTATTGACAGCAAGAAATTGATGCTCATATTCCTCAGCAGGCAGGTAGATAGATGAGCTGGTTCTGAGCAAACACACATAATTAAACAACACGTATTATATTCATGCAAACATTCCGTGTCAGCTTCACAGATCAGCCTAGCCACATCAATCAGCACTGGATTGTGGGTAAGAGAATATTTGCACCCCACTATTTATCTTATCTCTTTCTTTTCAAGGCAGGTCTTACTTTGCAGCGTCCTTGCGTAGTTGTTCGTGTCTCATGAGGAGCTTCTTGCGTTCTTTGAAGGCCCGTCGGACCTTGTAGCCCTTGTAAAGAGCCTGGATGGATGAGGCGGCGATGTCCTGGATGGCAGCGATGGACAGAGCTCCATGCTCCAACAGAAACTGGGTCAGTTCCTGATGCTCCCCCAGCAGGGCATAGTCTAGAGGAGTGTACCTAGTCATTTAACACGGGCGGGTTAAACTTTTTGATACCAAGGACCCCTAAAAATGATATTATATCCAATATATTATATTATCATATTATATTATATATTTATTATATCAAGTTTGGGGTTAGTAAGAATTGTTTATGTTTCTGAAAGAAGTCTTGCTCACCAAGGCTGCTTTTTTAAATCAAAAATACATTAAACACAGTAAAATTGTAAAATATTATTTAATTTTTTTTATCATTATTATTGAAATATATTTTAAATTGTAATTTATTCTTGTGATGGCAAAGCTGAATTATCAACATTTTTAGCAGCCATTTCTCCACTCTGCAGTGTCACATGATCCTTTAGAAATCATGATTATATGCTGATTTCTTATTATTATCAATGTTGAAATAAGTTGTGCTGCTTTATATTTTTGTTGAAAAACATTTATAGTGTAACAAAGAATTCTCTCAACTTTGATCAATTTATTGCTTCCTTGCTGAATAAAAGTATTAATTTATTTAAAAACAAAACTTACAAACCCCAAACATTTGAATGGTATAAATAAAAATATATTTTAATAATAACTAAATATTTTTTTATTATTAACATTTTAATGTTATTTTTTAAAGGGGTCATGAACTGGCTTTTTAAAATTTTCTATACTGTTGTCTGAGGTCAACTTATGATGTTTGCATGGTTTTTACATTCAAAAACATCACAATGAATAAGTAATAGGCTATGTTCTACACTGTTTTTGAGGCTCTATCATGGAACACTCGATTTTTATGGGCGTGCCGCACTGGAGACTTGGAAGTAAACGCTCACTGCTAGGATTGAATAAGATTTGCATATTATAATGAGCTTCAGCTCCCTCGTCAGTACATGTGGGAATTGTTTTGAAAGCGTTTGGGAATTCGGCAACCGGAATGATTCGCCCCACAGGGCTCGTAAAATGTCTTTATCAAACAAACAAAATGATTTATCACCCGTGATTGATTGGAATGTTATTTTTTATTACTTGGCTCACGCAATCGGTGGACATAACCGCGAACCGTGCATCACTAACACACACACACAAACCTCACTGCAGAGTCAGACAAATCAGCTTGTTCAAAAATTCCGCAATCCTTCAAATATCAATTCAAGAGAGTGAAAAAGAAACATCAAGAAAGGAATGTTATTTCACAATTTAAGATAGCCCGTCGGCAAGCCACGCTTAAGTTTTGGTAGCCCGTCTGGAAAACACATAGCCCATTGGGCTTTTGCGAGCCCTGGCCCATACATGTCCGAGTCTGATCCCGAATCGCAATGAACCAACAACACCACAAATAAAGGATTTTCCAGCCTGTGACAGCATGCTAAGTTATGTTCAGTTAGACACGTACACATAATCATAGATATCAAATGATCTGCAACAATGCAATACTCATTTATGTAATCTCATCCTGTCTGCAAATCCAGTTTGTTGTTTACAAAAGAATCCGTTGTGAAAGGAAGGAACAAACGCACAATGTCTTCCCCACATGAGCTGGATATTCATTAAAAATAAAGTTAATCTATGCATTCAATAGATTGGAATCCGTATTAAGCTTATGCAGCATGTTTATTGCTTAGAAGTTCGATCCGGTTTAGTTCTATGTAGGCCTATGTCATGTCAGGTGTATACATATCTATGATGTCAGCCACGAGTCGGTGGGTGGGGCTACAGAATCAGATGTTCTTCTACTTCTGTTGAGGCGGTGTTTCACCACACTCTGCCGTCACAGCCTGGCACATTCTAAGATCTCTTGTTTGCTGGGCCTGGTGTCAATAAAAGCTTTTCTTTGACTAACAAGGATGTTTTCAGCTCTGAAACATACAGGATATTCTTATATTACCATGACCTTTTATATATTAAAAGCTCAAAGGAAAGTTGATTTATCAATTCATGACCCCTTTAATGAGATTTGAACCTGCAGTCTTTCAGATCTGTAACCATTAGGTCACACCACAAGAATGGTGTGCATGTGTGAATGTTTGTTACCTCTCCTCAGTGTGCTCCATATGGTTGGGGAATGTCCCACACCCCAGAAGCAACTTCACAGCATCCAGATAACCGTTATTACAGGACCAGTGGAGCGCAGTTCTCCCCTTAACACAAGCACACACAAAAGTCAGACGCTTTTTCCAGTCTTTCTCGAGCAGGCCGCTCATGGGTCATGGCCAGTACATGTTCACAGTGTTGGCTTTGGGCTTGCTTTACAATCATACCTCCTTGTCCTGGATATTGGGGTCTGCATCATGCTGAATGAGCAAGGCCATGCAGTTGATGTAGCCGGCATATGCCGCACACTGCAGGGGAGTTCGTCCAGCGTGGTCCTGCAGGTTAGGACTGATCCCGTTCTCCATCAGCACCTCACATACCTCTGCATTACCGCCCAGTGCCGCCCAGTGCAGTGCAGAGTGGCCATCTATGTCTACCAGATCAACACGTGCCCCTCCTAAACATATTTTCAAGATGCAGATTTACAATGAGCACTCTAATTTTTCTCCCTTCTCATATATATTTTTTTCCTTCACCAGGACCCTTTAGGGGCTCCTTAGATTCCACAGCTGATGTGTGCAGTTTTTCTTTGCTATTTGCTTTATAAGAGTTTTTTGATTGCCCTTGGATTTGCATCTCGATTCCATGCAATTTTTAGCTTTTTTTCATTATTTTATAGGCAAACTTGGTCGTGTTAATTCAGATTAGCACAGTTGGTTTTAAATTAAAGGTGCAGTATGTAATATTGGCAGTTAGTGGTTGAAAGAGGTACTGCAGTCCAAATTCTAAATATTGGAGAGGGTTGCTTCTCCTGCCCCCTCATCCTAAGACTCGACGCTCATACTGGTTGCCAGTTTGAGAACGACCAGGAATGAGCACAATGGACAATGAAAGACAATCAAGCCAGTTGATGAGTTGATTTATCTGCGTTTTAATAGCTTTTTTAGTAGCTTTTTAGGTTGAGTAGAATCTGCAATCTCTGCCCTTGTTTATTTGCTGGCTTCCATGGCACCAATACGCCGTTTTCCGCCAAATGGAAACACGGGGAGTCCAAATACTATTAGGTAAATTGGCAATGGACCAAAACAAAAACAGATATTCTGACATGGAACGCACGTTTCAAAGCAGAATCACTGGCTGTAGCATTCATTTTCAGAGAAACAAGTATGTGAACTTAGCATGTTTCCTAAATCTCTGCAAATATCTTTGTGCTCTAGTACAGACAAAAAACGACATAGAGCACCTTTATTTCTAGCATCTTGTTTATTTTAGTTCAGGACTTCATAGTCTAGGTGTTAGTAATGTGTACAAAATCTGTGTTTCAGAAAGACATATTTTAAACCACCATTAACTACTCTAGATTAAGGCCTACTCCTGACTTAATTTAAACCCTGTCCAGGAGACCGCCCAATAGATTATTTTCCAAATCTGTCAAAAATAAAATTATTTTCATTGTTTTTTTGCATATTTGTATTATTTTCCTGGTCAGCATTGTCTATAGGGAGGATAAAAGGGCATGTATGCAGTTACAAACCTTTGATTAGTGTTAGGATGACATCTCGATGGCCCATCTCACAAGCACGAAACAGAGGCGTGTGTTTCATTACGTCCAGTGGATCCACCATGGCTCCCTGCTCTAGCAACAAGCGCACAGTGGACACATGCCCTGAGAGAGCAGCCGCATGAAGTGCTACACACACACACACACACACACACAAAGGAGCACATTAAGACAACGAACAAACCGTCAACTCTTGTTATGGCTGTATGAGGGTACATACATAGGATATGGCTTGTTAATTGCTTGATTGAAAAGAAAATGCAATTATCACTGATCTGAGCTGAAACTAACAAGTTTAGGCCAGCAATGGGTAATTGTGTTCAAAATGAATATCTCTCTGTGTGTGTGCGTATGTGTGAGTGTGTAACTATCTCACACACCTGTCCCTCCATATTTGTCAGTCATGTTGATGTCCAGGTCCTTTTTCAGATCCAGCATAATTTTGATGACATCATTGCTGCCCTTCCCAGCAGCCCACATGAAGGCTGTCCGGCCCTCCAGATCGGGCTCATCGCGCACAGAGTGGTGTTTTAGGAACACTGCAACTGTGTCCTTAACAGACAGAAAACACAATAAATAGGTCAAATCACATATAACAAATAAAAATAAAGCAATAGGATACGAGTGGCTATATGCTATAGTGATTTTTGTTTGCCTTGAATGGCTTATAAATTGCTAAATTAAAAGGGCAGCAATAACAGTAATCTCACAAAAGACACCAATTTTCATCAAACAAAAACATTTATTACTAATAATCCCAAATTATATTTGTATGTATATGAATAAATAAATAAATAAATAAAACTAATAATAATCACAATATATAAAAAAAGTTTTTTAACTATGTATTTGTATGTGAATATATGAATATACAAATAATTAAACAAACAAATAAATTACTACTAATAATAATAATAATCCCATAAATAAATCATCTAGCATGAATGAATGAATGAATGGCTGAACGAACATTTTTATATTTGGTTGTGTATATATACATATACAAAATGAATATTTTTATGAGAATAAATTAATTAATAAAATGAAAAATAAAGGAATATATTTATATCTGTAAGTGAATATATAAATATATAAATAAACTGTAAAATGAATGAATGTATGAATGAACATTTTTTATATTTGTGTGTTTGTGTGTTATATATATACAAATTACAAAATTAATATTTTTATGTGTATAAATAAATAATACAGAAACAAACAAATGATCCAATAAAGGAACATATTTTTTATATATGTTTGTGTATAGATAAATTATAAAATTGTATAAATATATTATAAAATAGTAATTAATTAAATTCATTAATTTGATGTTCAGTTACAATCTTTTTCCAATAGATTTGATGCAGCCAAATAAAAAATTAAAAATCAATCATTGTTCAATCAAACTAGATGTTATTTTATACACTCAAAAATGTCTTACAGCATAGTTGCTCTGAGCTCCGTAGTGAAGAGGTGTTGCTCCCTGACTGTCTGATGGGATCATCCCAGACTTGTTCCTCTCCAACAGGAGGTGGACAATCTTTGCATGACCTACACAAACACATACAAACCCATGTTAACATCTACACTTAAGGCAAATGGTTTAAATTCAAAATACTTACTTTAAGCAGAATTATGCATATGCATGAGTGTAAATGTGTGTACCCAGCAGTGCCGCCCAGTGCAGTGGCGTCCTGAACAGATTATCATAGGCTGTCACGCTGCAACCCTCATATGAAGTCAGGACATCAACCACCGCCTCATTCCCATCAGCCACTGCAAAGTGCAAAGGGGTGCGTCCCTCATAGTCCTGCCAGTTCAACAGAGACTCGGTGGGAGCAGCTTCCTACAATATACAAAATTTAGGGACATACTGACGATCCTATAATTGTATACTTTTAAGTCTGAAGAGTAATAGTGAGGTTATGAGCGCGGACTCACCAGGATACAGCGCACTGTACGTGTGGCATTTGGGTGTTTGTTATGTGCCGCCCAGTGCAGGGGGATCTTGCCCTCGCTGTCTGGAATCCCGATGTTTGAATCGTGCTTGATCAGCAGCTTAACATGCTCAGGGTGATTGTAGAAGGCGCTCCAGTGCAGTGCTGTCTGCTGTAGAACAAACAACATTCAATTTCGAAGATTACATTACCAGTTTTACTGTTCACTCGTGTTACACTGTAGCTACAAAGCTGCTTCATGGCCTTCAAGCAAATTGGGGCTTAATGTGATAACAGCTACCGAGCTGTCAATGAACTGCAATCAAGAAAATAACATTATGGCGCTTTTCCAAAAACACAAATAAAGGAGTGCTGGCATTCGTTCTTTATCATATCACATCAGTCGGGCAGCTCCCTATGGGCTTTGAGGGCCAAGACCTTCTTTTACCGCAATACCACCTGGCCCAGACCGAATATGTGAATTTTTTCCCCCACATTTCTTTATGCTGATTTTAGGGGAAGGTTCCAGATTTCCCCCTACTGAAGCCCCGCCCATAACTGGTGACGATCTGCCCTGTTAGCATAGCTACAGCCCTGAGTGAGCAGCGGCAATCCGCCATTTCTGTTTCCTTGGAGATATACAATATCTGCACCAAAAAAACACTACAAATGTTCTGTTATTGGATGTACAAACAAACATAAGAGTCTCCATAGACTCCTGGCATCTCAGCCCCTGAGGACACCTTGGTTGAATTTCATTTATGAAGGAAATGTGCCAAAGAAAGTTGTTAAAGTGCTATATATCTGCGCAAAACATTTTTACGCCGGACTGCTTCACAAACGAGAGTCAGTAACACGCTGGATTTGCACAAAAGTTGTTTCTGAAAGACACATGCTAGTCGATGAGTTGAATCAACTTAACGGCAAAACATCTACATTAATTTATCCACTAATCATTCAGAAACGTCCAGTTGCATTCTATGGCCCTGTCCCAAATGGCACACTTCATATGCACTTTGGGTCTTGTGAACTTACAATGGCTTGTGGACTTACACGTGTCTGTTAAATCCATGAGACCGTAGGGTGTTGCATTTGTCCTTTCAGGTTTCATAAGGGTGCTCACGAGCGCCCCTGTTTGCGGTCGATATGCGCCCTCAATGCGCACTTTTGCTGAGCATGCATTGGTGCAAGCTCCACAGCAGACTTCTTCCCGACAGTCAAAGCGGCATTACCTCATGAAAGTGCAGACTCGCAGGAAGACCACAAGTGTTTAGTATGCCATTTGGGACAGGGCCTAAAAGTTTTAACTTCTTCAAAGTTAAAGTCTCTCCATCAGAGTCCAACTCCGGTTCGAACATGTAAGGCTGAACACTGTTACTGACAATTTCTGACAATTGGCTGAGTGAGATTGTCCAGTTATGTTGTTGCCGCAACAAGCTGTTAAGGCTCTGCCCTCTTCTGGAAAGGTGGCCTGCAACAGCAGCTCATTTAAAAGCAATGGTACAGAAAAAAATCATAATTACTTTCTATTAATTCCAATTTTATATTTTGCTAAATGTGAATTGTCAAGTGCCTTATAAAAACTTTGTTCAAGGTTTGCATTATGATACAGCAGCATCTCAGCTGCACACATTAAATCACTGTTTGTCTATATATATATATATATATATATATATATATATATATATATATATATATATATATATATATATATATATATATATATATATATATATATATATATATATATATATATATATATATATATATATATATATATATTAGGCTGTCAAAACATGAATTGTGATTAATCACATCCAAAATAAAAGTTTGTGAAAATATAAATATAATAATAATATATATATATATATATATATATATATATATATATATATATATATATATATATATATATATATATATATATATATATATATATATATATATATATATATATATATATATATATATATATATAGTTGTAGATTTCAAATGCCTTTTTTTGTTATTAATTTTTAAGTCATTTTGGATGAATTGTCTATAAAATGGTTGAATTTAAATGGATGCTGGTCTCCAGCTTCTTCACATTCTAAACCAGCAGGAGTAAACTGGTCAACCATCTTCATCCATAAAGTTTGCTGGCCAGTTGGATTTCAAAAATAAAAAAGTTACACACATGCCCTTTTTCCTTCATCCATCACTCAAGTTTCCTCAGCAACTTACAAACAGCCAATGTAGAAAGTGAAGACTGAAGACGCACTAGATGAGCTATTTTTTGCATCTGGCCACATAACAAGCCTCATCACGAGAAATCATGATTCTGCTTATCAAATTATTACAAAACCAACAGACGGATAAAGGCCTGCAAACAAAACTCCCTTATGTGACTCAATGGGAGCACTGATACAACCACAGTGCGCACACGCGCACACACACTCATGCTAGCGTAATCACAACCATACACACACACAGAGAATAATGATTTAAAACAGGAGCCTTAATAACCCTGGTAGCTTTGAGCAGTTTGTCTGTGGAATGAGATTTTAAATGACGGCGTATCTAAAGAGTCGCTGTATGTGCGTAGATCATCGGAAAGTAAACTGGGGTGAATGTTTACAGTAATTGGAGCCAAAGTGAATAAAGCTGCATGTGGTCTGGTAATCTGGAGCAGTTGATAGTGTTTCCCAGGAAAACATGGGGCCCACATTCGCATCTCTCCAACCTTTCCTTTTGCTCTATGGTGACCAGCATCTTTTTTATCTAGTCTCTGTTTGCTAATTCTAGTACTATACTATAGCTATTATCATTATTACCAGTATTATAGCTCATAGAGTTATTTTTAATTGTAATAATATTTCACAATACTGTTTTTAATCAAATTAATGCAGTCTTGATGAGCTTTAAGCTCAAAATCTAACCCACCATAAACTTTAGTTCTCATAATTGCAACAATTTTTTTTGTAAATGTGACTTTGTTTCATGTAATTGATTCACTGTTATTTCTGTTATCACACAATGTGACTTTATTTGTTATTTTAAAGGTGCGGTGTGTAGTATTTATGTAGTCTGACATGGTCATACTCAATTCTAGTCAGAATATGAGTCTGATACCGCACCATTGGGCTTTGATTATGATGCGTGTTTCAACCTGACTAGGAGAGACCTCAATTGGATAGACCTACAACCAATCAGAGCAACGGAGCGACGCATAACATTAGTTGTCAAATGTCAACAGAACTCAACTGCACTGTGTTGCCAAGTCCATGTTTTTCCAGCGGGTTGTTCTCATGTCCGCAGGTTGAAGCGACCCCAATTATTTGATATATAGACCCAGGAATGCAAATTTTATCAGGCAACCTTGCCAAAATAACATATTTTGCCTCCCAAACGCCATTTTTTTTCTCAGAGAACCCCCAGAAAGCTATTGTGATTGTTTTGGGCTATAGTTTTGAGTAGAAATTGTGCGACATTGCAAAAAAACTTGGCAACCCTGTCTGCATGCTTGTGGAATAAGTAATGTTATAAGAATAAGAAAAAGATGAGTGTAAACGATCTTTGCCAGTGTTGTAAAAAAAGAATTTAAGGATACACAGAGTACTTACCAACACGATCATCATTTCTGAGAGAAATAGTGAAGGTGAATGCATATTCGAACAAGTTCTCCGTTCAGGATAAGAGCAAATGCAACCCAAGTGCCTTCGATGACATGGATGATTACGTTACTGTTTATCATCTGTCCATGTCCCTGACAATTTTATTGGTCCAAACTGTTTATGTTCGAGCATAATTACTCCTCTATGGATTGAGTCCAGGCCGAATTGCCCGAGCAAAAATGTTGTGGGCGGGGCTAAATTCGGCTGGCATCCAGGCTAGTATTTATGAGGATATATTGACATAAATGCAATATAATATACATAACTATGTTTACAGTGGTGTATAAAGACCTTACGTAACAAACCGTTATGTTTTTATTACCTTAGAATGAGCCAATTCTATCTACATACACCATGGGTCCCCTTCCAGTTAAGTCACCATTTTGTGCCGCCATGTTTCTACAGTAGCCCTAGATGGACAAACTGCTCTACACAGCACTAGCTACTCTCTGCTGTTTTAGAAGATGACATATTTGTCCTATGTCAGCCCCCGTAGCTTCTCTATGTGCTTCGAAAGTGAGGGGTGAGCGGTTGCAATTCTCAACCTCACCCCTAGATGCCGCTAACATTTAAACAGAGCGCCTTTAAGATATATCTCACAATTATCTGCTTTATTTTTTACTCTGAGGTGGAATCCACACATATCGTATTTGTTGTGAATTTGGGTTATTTGTGTGTATTCTCTCTGTGTGCATTCTCTCTTCATGGAAGACGTCTTTTGCATGCAGCGAGTGTGACTGTCACTCCACACACACACACATAAGGTTAACATTGCGATGAGATCCTGAGCCTTGTAGGCGCCTGGCAAGCTCTAGCAGCAGCTCTGAGAAAATATCTTTTATTAGACAATTTAAACAGAGCTCATATCCTCTACAGAAACATCAGAGGGTGCACAGACCCCCTGCTGCTTTACGGCATATATACAACCACAAACACACACGCACACATACACACACCACCTAACCTCACATTCACCCCTGATCCCCACCCAAGCCATCTGTATATGAGCCACTGAGTGTGTAAGTGCAGTGTCTGTATCTGTGTGTAGCTTTTGGTACCTTATTCCTGTCCTGTGTGTCCACCTCACCAGGTGCCATGTGCTTGAGGAGCAGAGACAGAGGTTTGGAGCTCGAGTGACGGGTTGCCAGGTGCAATGGAGTCATTTCCTCTAGATCCTTCAGACGCCAATCGGCATGGCGTGACAGTAAGAGTTTCATGAAGCGCACATTTCCCTGCAAAGCATGTGCACATGGAAAAATACATAATCAACAACTTAATGGAATACAACTTAATATGTTGTGTTTGTAATGAGTGGAGGATCACAACAACCTAATGAAGAGCAGGCATCACACTGGATTTACTCTAAAAGTCTATGTTAAAGTTAAAATTCCAAATAATTTTACTATACTATTTAACTTTAATTCAGTCAGAGCTGTGGCCATCATTAGAGCACCTGTGAAGTTTATTAAGACTGATTCAGACTAGTAATACTTAAGGCCTATCTGACTGGTCAGTTAAAAGAACTGGCTCATAAAAGTCATTTATTCATGAACTGGACAACACTTGTAAAATCTATTTTTAAAAAAAAATTGTTCTATGGTGCTGCCGATGGTGCCCACGCAATGATATGTTGGACTGTGGTGTTCATGTGGATGATGCAAGTTTAAATCTGGCTTCTGTCAAGGCCCAAAATACTATCTTCTAGAATCTTCTGGTGAAACAACGGACTTCACTGTCCGGACTTATGTCCGAAACCCTGCCCCTTGACCGCAAGCTCGCATTCAGATCTGCCTCCATCCAATTTAAAAATTATGAATACAATCAAGTCCCCGCTCTACATTTTTTTTCCATTTCTAAAAATCCCTTTCACTCAGATGTATGAAACCATAAAGAAGAAATACATGTCGCTACTTCCATTACATCGCGACTTCATGTCATTTATACAGAATTATTTTATCAAGCAGATATTTGATCTGCATTTTACTAAAATGATAAATCATCTAAAAAGCCAGCACAATATCTAAATGGAATCAAAAACGTTGCTTAGTGCACCCAGGGACATTTATTCTTGGGCTGTGTTCGGGATAGAGAAGGCTGTTTATCCATCTAAAGGGTCTGAATGTGTCTGAGTGCGAACGGCCCTCCCCTCTCATCAAGTATCCTCCCAGGCCTCCTTAGCTCCTGTGTAAAACATTCCGGGGAGAGCCCTCGTGTGTGTGTCAGGGTTCTCAGTCTCTATTCCCAGCCCAATTAGAGTGTTAATCCCTGAGCTACAGCTCTTATTGATCTAGATGTCAGAGTGTTACCCATCAATCCCGTCCCTCCCTGTCTTCCTCTCCTCACACTCTTCTCCTTTCCTCTCAACATTGCTCTGCTATCCAATCCTCTCATCTTGTCTCATTCAAACCATCTCGTGTATTAAGTCAAAATACCATAACACATGCAAGCGCTCTAATATTTACATCTCAGGGAGAAACGTGTCAACAACACAAACACTAGAGGGCAGTAAACCCTAACAACATCATAAAAGTGTCTATCAGAAATGGGGTCAGCTCAGAGACAGGCGGCTGTGTGAGTGTGTGTGTGTGTGTGTGTGTGTGTGTGTGTGTGTGTGTGTGTGTGTGTCACCTTCTGTGCTGCGAGATGAAGAGCAGTCCTCTGACTGTGGTCAGTCTTGTTGACGGCTGCGCCGGCCTTAAGCAGCACCTCTGCACAGTCCAAGCGATCAGCCAGCACACAATACATCAGAGGAGTCCGGCCAAACTGATCCTCGCTGTCCCGCAGACGAGACTCTGCTGTGAAAACAAAGCACACACACATAATAGACTCAACCCTAACCTGTTATTGAAATCCACATTTATAGGGATAGTTCCCCCAAAAATGAAAATTGTATCATTCATTTCTCATCCTCATGTCGTTCCAAACCTGTAAGACTTTCGTTTATCTTCGGAACACAAATGAAACACGAAAAACACAAATAAAGATCTTTTCGATTCATTTTTCTGTCCCTCCATTGACAGCTACACAACTACCACTTTGATGCAAGTCAAAATTGATTGAATCAAGTTTGGTTGAGCTTCCACTTATGTTCGCTGATCAATGTTTAAATGTGAATAAAGGCCTAAACTCAATCTGTTCATCATATAAAGAGTCTCTTCAGAAAATTTTGCCTAAACCTAGTTTTACGATCTCTTTTGAACTTTTTGAGGCGTCAAAGTGGTAGTTGCGTAGACTGTCAGTGGAGGGACAGAAATCTCTCAGATTTCATCACAAAGATCTTAATTTGTGTTCCGAAGATGAACGAAAGTCTTATGGAGTTGGAACGACATGAGGTTTAGTAATTAATGACAGAATTTTCATTTTTGGGTGAACTAACCCTTTAATATAAAATTATTAGGGATTTTTTTTTTTTACAGAAAGTTCATCGATAAATTGCTAAATGGTACATGTTGGTACTAGAGTAGATGATCTACATGGTTGTAGTTAGTACATCATAGGTAAAAAAAAAAAACATACAGGTGAGGACAATGCAAGATGCCAGATGTAATATGTCAGACAATATATTTATACTAAAGAATGTACTTCAATGGTCAAGAAATAAGTTAATGGAATTCACATACATTCCTTGAAAGTATGGTTTATATAAATTAAAATGATTCAATATTATTCTTAGTTTCATAATAAAGTGACTACAGTAAAACTAAAAATGTCTTTTTCAAATAAGTGCTGTAACATAATTTCCATAAAAGTATTACAAACCACAACTGTTTTCAACATAAGAATAAAAATTCATATTGATAAAAATTCAGCTTTGTCATTACGTGAATAAATTACATTTTAAAATATATTAAAACAATTATTTTAAATTGTAACAATATTTCACTTTATTTTTATCACATTAAGCAGCATTAGTGAGCATAAGAGACTTCTTTCAAAAACATTCAAAAAATCTTACATATCACAGTCACAAACCTTTGAATGCTAGTGTATTTTATAGATATATCATACAGGCTTACATAGAAAACAAAGTGTATTGCATGGAGCATTATGAGCATGGATATATACAGTCATGGACAGAATTATTGGCACCTTTGGTAAATATGATCAAAGATGGCTGTGAAAATAAATTGTTTATCCACAGGAATATAAATATGAGGAAACACAATGACAGGACAAATCCCTTTAATCATTCATCACAATGAGTAAAATCAAACAATATAGTTCTGATGTGCAGCTAAATATTGTTGAGCTTCACAAAATAGAAAGTGGCTAAGAAAATAGCTAAAGCCACCATCATGCCAATAATTAAGAAGTTCCAATAAACTGGAGTTGTTATGAATCTGCCTGGAAGAGGATGTGTGTCTATATTATACTAATGCACGGTGAGGAGGAGAGTTTGAGTTGCCAAAGGCTCTCCAAGGATTGCAGATGGAGAATTGTAGAAATGTATTGAGTCTTGGGGTCAGAAAGCCTTAAAAATTCAAACAGCACCTACATCAACACATGTTGTTTGGGAGGGTTTCAAGAAAAAATCCTCTGCTCATCCAATAACAAACTCCAGCATGTTCAGTTGTCACTTAGTTCTATGGTCAGATGAACTTTTTGGCAGAAAACCCACCAGATGGGTTTGGTGCAAACAGGGATTAAATGTACCCCATGCCCACGGTTAAATATACAATTGGATCTTTAATGTTGTGGGACTATTTTTTTTTTGCTGGAGGTCCTGGACATCCTGTTCAAATACATGGTATCATGGATTCTAGCAAATACCAACAGATAAAAACTCGTAACCTGATGCCTCTGCTGGAAATCTTAAAAAAATAACTGGCCATGGTTGGATCTTCAATCAGGACAATAGTCCAAAACAAACATCAAAATCAACACAAAAATGGATCACTGAGCACACAATGAAGTTTCTGCCATGACCATCCCAGTCCCTTGACCTGAACCCTATAGAAAAAGAGTGGGATGAACTGAAGAGTAGAGGCCCCACCATGGAGCTGGGAATCTGATGGATCTGGAGAGATTCTGTATGGAGGAATGGTCTCTGAACAGTGTCTCTGTCAGGTGTTCAACAAACTCATTAGGCATTATAGGAGAAGACTCAGAGCTGTTATCTTGGCAAATGGAGGTTGCAAAAAGTATTGAATAAAAGGGTGCCAAAATAATCGTAGCCAATGTGTTTGGGAGACAAACAAATATTTCATAATGAGATTCCAAACCAATTTTGTTTTTCAATTGCTTTACTTCAACGAAAGGTTAGATTCTAGAATTTCTTAATTAAAGATCAAGAGGATTAAAAATGCAGATTTTCACATATCGCACATATTTTCACAGGCTTTTTTGTTCATATTTACCATGGGTGGCAATGATTCTGTGTGTGTGATACCTGTGATCAGTTTCTGTAAGGTGTTCTTGTCTCCATTCACAGCGGCCGCGTGGACCTGAGATGGATTCTGGGGGAGCAGCATCGCCTGGTGCACAAACACACATCAGCGGTCATGCAATATGTTTACTTAGAGGGCCAAACATCAAGATTATAGGCCTAAAATCTAAACTCACTCTTTTTGAAATCAACCTTTGAACAGTGACCGAGCTAACCATTGCATCCACTCACAGTGGTTCAGCCGGAATGCTGGGTAATCCTCAGACAGGAAGTAGCAAGGAGGGGGTAAATCCCCCACTGGGACACACCCTGCCCAACTCATCTCTTATTCATGCTCATCAATATTGCAAGAGACTAAAAAAAATCAATTACGTACACAAATCCACACTAAATGTGTCTGAAGCGTGTTTATGACCGCAGAAATAACTTTTTCAATGAGCACTATAAACCATTCATACAATTCCCTTTTCTTTGCCATTCTTTCTCGTCTCACACACACACACACACACACACACAACTAATTAGCCGCTCTGTTCTCACGCACCTCATGAGAGGGTAATTGGGGTTAGTTAATGCAGACTCATAAAACTACTAAGAGTTACAACTACTTCGGTAGCATGTGTGTTTGTGTGTGTATGTTCTGATTAAAGCCTTTAAATGCTCTCCGATACACTATAATTCAGCTTTATATGACTCCATGTACTTAAACGAAGGAAATCAGACATCACAAAAAAACATGGGCACACACAGTCTGCTTTTGGGTTCACGATGTGGAAAAAAGACAGCAGGGGGATGCCTTTGACAAAGGTGTGCGCATAAGGGAAGAGCTCTATCTGTGCGTGTACTCTCACAAGCTCGTTTGCGTCTGACCGCACGTTAGTGTGTGTGTGCGTGACCGCGTGGGAAGTGATTTTCCGTGAGAGAAGGTTTTTATAGAGGCTTCGCTCATATCGACCACAAGCTTTCCTCAATTTCCTCCAGACTAGGATGCACACATACATGCAAACACACACACTGGGAATTAATAACAACAGTGACTGGCATACAAATCAAACAACTTTCTCTCGAATGCAAAATAAAAGGGATTCAGACTTCTTTGAAAAAAAGGCTGGTAATTTTCAACATGTTAATATTATATATATTTTTATATATATATATATATATATATATATATATATATATATATATATATATATATATATATATATATATATATATATATATATATATATATATATATATATATATATATATATATATATTTATTTTTATTAAAGGAAAATCTAATATAAATTATAGTGGCATTATATTGATGATCATCTGAATGGTGCATACTCCTTTTAGACTAATTTAATTAGCAATCTTTGCTATTGTAGATTATTCCCACTTCAACTTTAAGTGTGAATCATTCAACTAGCAAGTAATTCACTTAATAATAACATTTACAGCTATTACAATTCCAAAAATATACAGCATCTATCATATTAACTGTTTTACAGAAATGCTCAAGTGAAAAGCTGAATAATTATTCATTTAAACTAAAGTTTTAGATAAAAGTGAAACAAACAAAAAAAAAGTGCTAAAGAGTCACCAAATAACACTGATTTAGACTTTTACATCTTGCCATTGAAACTCTGGAACACATTAAGGATTCATACAATGTACACAAGAAGGAGAGCACTTCATCTTAAGTGTGTGTGTGTGTGTGTGTGTGTGTGTGTGTGTGTGTGTGTGTGTGTGTGTGTGTGTGTGTGTGTGGGCAAGCATCCAGCTTGTCTAGCCCAGCCAAATGACTCCCCACCAGCATCTTATTGAACAACCAGCTGAGTCAGGATTTAGGGAAAAAGAGAGACAGAGCAGAAAAAAGAAAGAATAATGAAGAACAAACCACAGGGTCAGAAGTTGAGCTGTGTGCACATTTGTCAGTAAAGCAGTGCCTGGTATTGCAATAGCAGATCTGTATGATTCACATCAACCTCTCCCTTTCCAAAAACAGTGCTTTTATTCAAATCTCTTCAAAGTATCTCGCTGAGAGACACTGGTTCTTTCATCTAATGCCCAGAGGGCAAATCCTCCATACTTTCTCCAAGGAGAAAGGGCTCCATGCTGTGGATGCATGCAAGCATCCCTGCGGATGCCATCCATAGTGTGTCTTGACTGACATGATCACCTTGTGCCTCATTAGCTGTGGTCTCCCATAATGCAAATCGACAAATGAGCCCCTCTGGTGAACAAGGTGTGCCTTCCAATGGGCAAAGTAATGCAATTATATAGTTCCAAAAGTGTCAGTCACAACAAGTAAAAACATAATTTAAACAGTTAAACAAAACACTGTTGAACATGTGTGACATCTTAAGATGTATAAAAACACACTGCACATAATCAAAGGACAATTAGATGCCATCAGTGCATTAGAGAATTCTGTGCATACGTATATAAAACACACACATAATAGCAAACACTTAACACTTTTTATTCAATATTGCTAACATACACCGATCAGGCATAACATTATTTCCTAATATTGTGTTGGTCCCATTTTTGCTGCCAAAACAGCCCTGACCTGTCTAGCCAAGGACTCCACTAGACCCCTAAAGGTGTGCTGTGGTATCGCACCAAGATGTTAGCAGCAGTTTCTTTAAGTTCAGTAAGTTGCGAGTTGAGGCCTCCATGGATCAGACTTGTTTGTTTAGCACATCCCACAGATGCTCGATTGGATTTTGATCTGGGGAATTCAGTGGCCAAGTCAACACCTCAGACTCGTTATGCTCCTCAAACCATTCCTGCTATGTGGCAGGGAGCATTATACTGCTGAAAGAGGCCACAGCCACCAGTTTCCATGAAAGGGTGTACATGGTCTGCAACAATGCTTAGGTAGGTGGTACGTGTCAAAGTAACATCCACATGGATGGCAGGACCCAAGGTTTCCCAGCAGAACATTGCCCAAAGCAACACACTGCCTCCGCCGGCTTGCCTTGTTCCCATAGTGCATCCTGGTGCCATGTGTTTCCCAGGTAAGCGACGCACACGCATCCAGCCATCCACGAGATGAAAAAGAAAACGTGATTCATCAGACCAGGCAACCTTCTTCCATTGCTCCGTGGTCCAGTTCTGATGCTCACATGCCCACTGACTGTTGGTGCTTTCAGTGGTGGACAGGGGTCAGCATTGCTACCCTGATTGGTCTGCGGCTCTGCAGCCCCATATGCAACAAACTGGGATGCACTGTGTATTCTGACACCTTTCTATCAGAACCAGCATTAATTTCTTGAGAAATTTGAGTAGCTCATCTGTTTGATCGTGGGGGCCTTTGCTCCCTAAGTGCATCAATGAGCCTTGCCTGCCCATGACCCAGTTGCAGGTTCACCACTGTTCCTTCCTTGGAGCTCTTTTGATATATACTGATTGCAGACTGCAGATCACGAACACCCCACAAGAGCTGCAGTTTTGGAGATGCTCTGACCCAGTCATCTAGCCATCATAATTTGGCCCTTGTCAAACTCAAATCCTTAAAGGGTTACTTCAGCGATTAGCATTAAGCTTTGTATCAGTAGAAACCCAGGAGTATATTCAAATTATCGTACTTTCCCCCCTCATATGACCCTGAGACGAGAGAATTATGTATTTTATTTCTGGAAAAATTCCTCCGATGACGCAAATATCGTCATTTTGAAACATCGGAGGAGTTTTTGGCCAGAGGCTGAAGACTACAGCTAGCAGAGGGCGCTATTTCCACATGTTTTCAACATCACACTCACAGCAATCGGCTCGCGGAGCTGCGGAGATTCATGTAAATGGAGTGGTGGAGACCAAAGTGAGTGTTTTAACTTTTAAAATGAACTTCCTATGACAGTTAAGCTTCCAAAGACATGAACTGAACATGTGCCAGACTGATCACGCGCTGTGAATGCAGCAACCTCAGTTCATGTGATGAATGTAATCTGATCCTGCTGCATTTGTGCCATGACGCTCAATCGGCTCACTCGCATTATATCGAACAGACACGTTCAGTTTTTAATTGTAGTGTCTCTAACTGAACTGATTTTCAGAAAATGAACACGGTGGGCAAGTGATCCAGTAATCCAGTAGCCGACTAGCCACGCCTAGAGTAGGGCAGTGAAGCAATGCGTTCTGGGAATTGTTGTCTTTCATCCCCATGAGACAAAAATACATTTTCTGTGTTTTCTCAGTCTAGAAGGCACCAAATTTAAAAATAATTTCACATTTCTACTACATTAATGACCCAGTTTAAATACAGATTCATCTTCCCAGCGCTGAAGCTTACCCATTTTCCTGCTTCTAACACATCAACTTTGAGGACAAAATATTCACTTGCTGCCTAATATATCCCAACCACTAACAGGGGCCGTGATGAAGAGAATCAGTGTTATTCACTTCACCTGTCATGTCATGCGAGTTCTCTTAGTTGGCTTTTATTGTCCAATCACAGATTCCCATCTTGTTTAAGAGTATAAATCAAGAAATATTTCAAAAGTTTAATAGTCACCAATTTTAGGACCATTAGGCAACAAATGTGCTTTAATTTCAGAGCTGAAAGCTCACAAAAAATGTATTTAATTTCAAAAAGACATGTCAAGCTCATTTCAATACAAATTCAACTGATGCCATCATGTCCAAGCTGGTTACCTCAATAAAGATGGTTTTTAGTTTGACCCATTCAGGCCATGCGTTGATTTGCAGGCCAGTTGAGAACATGATTGGCAACCATTATATATCGTTGACATCTTAATCAGCCAATCACATTGATGTAGAGGCACACCCTAACACTCACACCATGCTTTAGGGCCATGCTTTTAGCAAAAGAAATGCTGCCTATTTGATATCATATTTTGTATTGAACCTTTAGTACAAAATTCAGTGCCATCTTGAAGGAAACACCCTTGTTCTGTATGTTTTCATGAAGGTATGGCATCATTCACTGATACACTTAGGCTGGTGGTGGCTCTCTGAGTTAATATGGCAGTTATTTGAACTGCAGCTGCTGCTGAGACCCAGAGACGGCACGGTCTGAGTCCCCGGAGCACACTTGGGCCAGGTTGCTCTGATAGGTCTCTTGGGGCCGGCCTCATAGTGAGGGGGGAAGTATCATGGCAGACCCTTTCTGACATCTCTAATGAGGCAGCCTAGAGAGAGATATCTCTCTTCCACCCTCCCATTCTCTCTCTCACTCCCCCTTCTCTGTATCTCTGTCCCTCGCTTTCTCTCTTCACCATCTAGTCACATAAACACGCACCCAAAGACACACACAACCCCCAGGCTATCCCCTATCCGCCCTACAGCGACTAATTGGGCCAAATCTGTGATCTAATTAAACGTCCAATTAGTAGGAGAGGGGCCATTTAGCCGCTGGCTACACCGCTGTGCACGGGAAATAATGTGATTGAAAAACAAACAGAAAATCAATGAGAAAGAGCGAGAGATGGGGGAAAGAGAAGAAGAGAGAGAGTTAGCGGAAATGAAAAAGATGAAACAAGATTTGAATCAGTTGGGTGTTTATAAGGTTAGAAAGCAATGACCGACACATACTGTGTTCCCTCACAGATCATGTAGATGTGTGTATCTGCCTGCTCTCTCCCTCAGCAATAACCCCTTGAACACATGCTAATTACATTATTCTCCAAACACACACGTTAACTGCATTATTCTATTGGTGCAGTCAGTAAGTACATTATTCTATTAACACGCTCAAAGAACCATAAAAATCAGCACATCATCAATTATTAACAGCTCACTTAACCCTGGAGAGAGCCAAGCTTCCCTCAGAAACATTCACTTACCCTTCACTTCATTAAATATTAATATAAGGGTCACATTCAACATGGAGGCCATTGAATGGATTGTTTTCATTCATACTGTACATGCTGAGGCTAAAGGGACACAAGGGTCAAACCAAAGTGGGCATTCCACATTTCAATTGTACCGTTTGTCATGATGCAATGAAATACCAAATTCTGTTGACATCATCTTTGTGTGTGTGTATATATATATATATATATATATATATATATATATATATATATATATATATATATATATATATATATATATATATATATATATGCACACACACATTTTCAATTTATATCTGAGTTCTAACTCTAAATTAAAGGATTTTCTAAATTAAAGGCCATCCAAGATGTCCATGTCTTTTTTTTCTTCAGTGGAAATTAAATTAATTTTTCAGAGGAAAACATTTCAGGATTTTTCATATAATGGACTTCAATGGCAACCAAAATGTTGAAGGTCCTAATCATTTCAGTTTCAATGGGCTTCCAAGGGCTCTGCCCAGCTAAATAATAGGTTGATATCTAGCGAAACCATCTGTCATTTTCAAGAAGAAATAAACATATATATATATATATATTTATTTATTTATTTTTTTTTAACCTATATTGCTCATCTTGTGTTGCTCTGCGACACCACAGATTGCGCAATCACGTCGGAAAGGTCACACTAAACGTAGGCAGAAGTACTTCCGCCTACGTCTAGCGTGACCTTTCCAATGTGATTGTGCAGTCCGTGGTGTTAATATACAATATGTGCTTTATTTAAATCCTTAAATTAAGCACATATTGTATGTTATCACATTATTTAACATTTATTTAATGATAAATATTTCATAACTTATGTATAGACAGTATGTCTCTGATTTAGACTTAGAATTCCCAAATTATAGTTTATAAGTGAAATTTGCCAAAAGCTGAAATCTTCTGGCTCTCATAGGCAATACCTCATGATAAGTGTATAATTAACAGCTTTTTAATTGCATTCTACATTCACACCTGCTATTTTACTCTGTGAAATGCATCTTGTTAATGTGACAAAATATTTAAAGAAAGTCATTTATAACTCTTTGATATGACAGAAGAAGTGTTTTGCAAATCTCTAGAGACATTAATGTGTCAGTAATATGCAAGCTTTTAATACTCCCACAGTTTCTTTTTAATAAAATTAACAAAACTACTGTTGTCAATAATTATACCACAAATAAAAAAATGTAAAAAACATTTTCAAAACTCTCAATACATAATACAATACTCATAATCTCTTCTAAATCTCAGCACAGCTCTTGGTTTCTGACTCTTACCATTGTGATGTCCAGGAGGAAGGGGAGGCCTTAGCAGATGTTACCCAGCTAAGTGAAGCCTTGCTGGGCTTGGCATAGCCGCAGGTCCCCCTGGCAGCTCTGATCTAGTGTTCTGCAGGAGAGAGAGAGGATCACTCACACACAGAGCACAAACCACCTGCTCTGACCTACTGTGCCAAACATTACCAGTGCTCTATGCCAAGGCCGACTTACAGGAGTGTGCCGACATAAAACGACAACACTGGAGAAACACTGGAGTCTTGCAAGAAACTAGTCAACATTGACTTTTGAAATCTTAATTTTTAACTACAATTAACAGCTCTATTTGTATTCAAACCTGTTAGTTAAAGCACACAATCAATGAACTAGGTGTGTTTGAAATGTATGCAGTAAAACAAAATATATATAACAACAATACCAAGAAAATTGCATTGCTTGTTGTTTCATTCAACTTTGTCTAAGATATCCCTTGAAATTCCTTAGAAGAAATAATTACAGGCAAAATATTAGTAATTTGCTGAAATAAAGTAACAGTATTATGCATAATCTGGATTATGCAGCTCTAATAATAAAATCTTGGTAGAATTTAATGAAATTTGTTTAAGTACAGATTTAGCTCAGGCTTTAGTACTGAGGTAGGCTACCTTGGCAAATCTTAGCACAATTTGAGACATTGTTGAGAACACTTCTGATACTCTAAATGAGACACATTACTTAAGTAATTTACTTAAGAGAAACAATTTAGATGACAGTGATCTCATTTGTACGTTTCTTTCATTTATAAAACAGCCAGAATTAAAAAATAAAAAAAGAACGCACAATGAGCCTATAAGAAGCCATTTTCCAGGATTTTACAAGTTTATACACTTTTTTCCAGACTAATGCACACTGTGCCTGAACAACAGTGCTTACACTTGATAGATGGTTTATTTAAGTGTGCGTGGTGGGTTTCGATTGGTAGATAAATCACTATAACAAAAGTTCTGTTTACGAATCAGCTGCAGAGCTCACTGACATCTTCACGAGCTCTTTGTGTCTAAGCTGCAAATAATTAAACAATACTTTTAACAAATGCAAACAGTTACATATCTGCTGTACTTCAACGAAAACAAATGACAGTGTCAATGATTTTTTAAATCATTTATTAATCTCGCGTTTGCATGTAGCTTGATTGCTAAATATTAAAAAATCCCGTTATGCATCTGGGAAACGATGATGCAACTTACCAGTTTCAAAGTGAAACACAACTAATCTGATGTTTCCATCTCTGACTTTAAACATCACAAACGTTTTCAACGCATTGCAGTGTTTTCGCTGTTTTCGTCATTTTGGGGACTTCAGCCTCGCTGTAGTCAATGATACTCCAAAAACTCTTGAGACCGCAAACACATCTGGGCACGTATGTAAATAAAACTACAAATACCAAGGACCACGTTCTCCCCACACATTCCATACTGGGATTGTAGTTTTTTGATAAAACAAAATCTAGTTAGCTCAACGACATCAGCCCCAGCATGAAACTACATTTCCCATAAATCCAAGCAAACCCGGAATTCCAGTTCCCGTAGCCCTGGCCGTATGTACTGCCTGTTTCCTGCAGCAGAGGAGAAGGAGGTGGTGTCGAGAGACTGGCAAGATCCAACAACATCGTAACCTCAACCAACACCACTATACAATGAAATTATCATCAATAATTCCCGCTCCCGAACTGCACTACTTCACCCTCCTGCTGGTATGTGTACGAGTAATCGCGCGCTCGTTCAGTAACACACTTCTGACAGGTTTGATTGTTATAGCTAGCTCATATAACGTTAGCTATTATGAGGGTTTATGAACTTGGATATGATGCTCTTGATTCACACTGTTATTTAACGGGTTATTATACGAAGGCCTCTAGAATTTGTGCAACGAATGACGATTGTGTCAACTCTGAAGCTAGGTCTAATGGCCTATAGTGAATGTAGGCTGGCTACTGAAAGTGCTAGACAGCTGGCTAATGTGGCTAACCAGCTATTAGAGTTACCACCGGTCTTGTAGTCATGATGCAGCTGCAAGTATGGGACATTTTAACAGTTTATAGGCTGTGGGTCAACTATTCCCTTTTAATTCACAACCATACGCGCACACAAAGGGTGTCATTTTATAAACACTGCCAACTTATATTGTCATTTAGGACGTCTGCAAGCAAACTAAGGATCACTGAATCATAACTTTATTTTTAGCAGTCTTAAATACAGTGTTGAAAGGGCCAAATTAAATGTACTCTCAGGAGTAGATAATGACGCAAATAGAGGAGTTTTACATGGGTAAAGGAAGGCACTGCGTTACTCGCAACGCACGTTTTGGAACCTTGCAGGGGTTTAAATGTTAAACGCAACTTGTTCAAATGAACAAGTAATTGAGGTGCTTGCATGTGTCCTGTTCCCATTTATAGCTATAAAGTTTAACAGACAGCGACTGATGTGAATCTGTTTAACTATGCAAGGCCTTTAAACAAATGAATTAAGCGTTTGAAGTCGTTTTTACAATAAAAACCATACAGTATCCAGCTGTCATCTCTTTATAGTGCTAAAGTGAAGAGATGGATATTTTGGGATCCGTTTCATCCGACTTCGCAGTTAAGAAACCGGTTGGTGAACTTCTCTGTTGTGGCCGAATCCTATTGGCTGTCAACCCGGAAGTGACCGCGCTGCTCCGTTTAGCACAGCATGATGTGAAAGCCGCAGTAGCCTTTCTGCCAATGTTGGGTATTTTACAAGCTTTCAGTTTCGCTATGTATGTTTAGACGTTAATAGGCAGTTAAAAGGGCCACATATATTCGGAGACATTTTTCTTATAAGTTGTAAAATGTTAAGAATTTGTTTTCCTTTGTGAACGTAATATTTATCGCCGTAGAGCAGAGGTCACGTTAGTCGTTTTGAGATTGACCTCTAAGAACTTCAGTGACTGTTTTATTAATCATTTCAATAAAATGATTTAAAACGCTTGTAATCCTGACTCATTTGATGTCACAGCGCATACTGTTTCAAAACAACTTTATGAAAGCAATAAATGCAAACCCACTTTGCATACAGTGTGAAGCATTACTGGTTTGTTTATGATATCAGCCGATTTTAGGTAATGTAATTTAAAGGTAATGTAAAGTAATTTTCACAATGTTGGTGTGATAGAAATATTTTACATAATGGCCTCAGAAGTTGTAAAAGGGTTATTCAACATGAAACTACAGTAAAATTAAGACTAAGGATGCTCAGGTCAAAGACCATGTAGTCATATGATTATCTTAGATCATTACAATTTGACGTTGATTTTCACTTCAACTGTAAGGTTTAAATGTACATGCATCTTTCTGTTCAGGAGACTCATTTGGTTGTTGTGACCAGTGAGCTCCCGGTACAGTGAGATGGACAGTGAGAGTGTATAGATGCTAAAGACCTGTGTGCTCATGTGTGATTGAGGTAGTGATAGTAGCTTCTCGACGGGACGCTGTCACCTTACTTTGGGAGGGGAATTACCTCGAAGTATTGAATTGTATTAGAAGTATATTAGAAGGGAATTACCTCTCGATACTGTAGTATTATATTAACAACTGTGAGTTGTTTTGAATTGTCCGTGGTGAAGTCAGATATTCATATTGAAAATTTCCACGACATTAGCCAGCTAGATAGCACTACATTCATGACATTTAAAGTTGTGATGAAACTGAAGTAGTGAAATATATTTTCTTCTGTATTGTGAAGTACATACAAGTGTAATAGATTGTCAAAAAGAGAAAAATATGAATGGCAGGGACTTTTTGAGACTTGATGAACACAAGCTTGCAGGAGCAGTTTTAAGTGGATTAAATGATTGGAGAAGTCCTGCATATGCCCCCAGAGAAGTCTGGTTTCACAATTTTATTAAACATTATGAGGTCAAATAAACATACATTAAAAAAAAAAAAACATTTCAGCCGATGAACGATAAAAATAGCCAATAAGTATCTACCTAATTGTTAAAAGCTTGAAAGCGCCAGAAGACATAACTGTAAAGTATGCTCATAAAACACAAACATTATCATCCGTGGTGTGGATTTTAATATAGTTATATGTATCATTCTTGGTGTGAATGGGCCTTAACTCTCCCATCAACCCTGGTTTTTACCCATAACCTGAGACTGCAGTATACCATAAAATACTCCACAGTCTGCACTTCACTCCACATTTATTTTTGTTTATTTGAGTAGAAACTCCCAGTATTAGAGCTAGGCTCTTTGTAATGAATCTCAGTAAGAAACGGGCATGCACGGGTCCAAATTTGTTTACCGAAACTACAGCATATGTCAGGTCTAGCTGTGATTTTGTACTTTGTGATCTGAGCGGTTTAGATCAGCCCATGTGGAGCTGTGTTTGTTCTGTTTCTGTGGCTGTTGTGACAGTTGGAGACTTGAGTCCTCTGCTAGATTAGCCAGTAAATTTAAGCAGTGTTATTTAGCAGCTGCCTGTTTTGTTTTTTGAAGAGGATCACATATGCCACAGACATTAAGACAGCCAATGTGAGGAGGTCTGCATCATCGCAGTCAGTCTTGCCGCTCGCAATGTTATTCACTTGCCAAGTAGTAGCCTCTCTGTTTAATCAAGGAGAGGTGAAGACATCTATCGTAATATCATTGTACTTGTCTTCAGGCTATCTTTGACACAGTCAAACAGGATGTAGTGAAATGTAGCAACAGCAGACTCATCCAACAGCCAACAGCTGTACTTTAACGTGTGGCATTATCAAACCTGTTCATAGTTTATTTTGGATTGATCACATATGTTAGATAACTATCCAAAGTGCTTGGCTTCAATGAATTTTGTTTTTGATATGCTCATTTTACAGTAATAACATATTTACCAGATTAATAATACCAGCTAATCAGCAAGATTAATGACATCTTCACATGGTTAAAAGGAACGTCTAAAGTCCAAATGAAATTGTTGTTGTGTTTCATGTTACAGAAAGGTCACAATTATGTTAGTTACAGTACACATACAGTACATCTTAAAATGCCCTTTATTAACACGAAACTTGGAAACATAAATATAATGTAACATTTCCTTTCAGTAAACAAATCTTCAACTAAAATAAATACAGTAACTGTCAGAAGTTTGGAAACATTCAATTCGTTTTTTTAAAAGAACTCTCTTATGCTCTACTAGGATGTAATCAAATACAGTAAAAACCGTAATATTGTGAAGTGTTACTACAGTTTAAAATAAAAGTTTTCTGTTTTAATACATTTAAAAATGTAATTTATTTCTGTGATGGCAAAGCTGAACTTTCAGCATCATTACTCCAGTCTTTAGTGTCACATGATCCTTCAGAAATCATTCTAATATGCTGATTTGATGATCAAGAAACATTTATTAAAGACTTCTTTTAAAAACATAAAATAAAATGGAATGTTTCAAACTTTTGTCAGGTACTTTATATATCAATTATATTAGTTAAATATAGAAGTACATTATATACTAAAACGATAATCTGTATAATAATTAAAAAAATTCATTCATTATACTAAAAGTTTTATTTTTATATAAAATTGTACTGCAGATTTAAAGCTGATAAAACCAAACTGGTCTTTACCCTTATGAAATGTCATGCTTACGTAACGCACTTCTCCTTAAAAGAAAGGCATATCAAATTTAATTTCCTTTTTCATATTTTGTATCAATTCTGTATTTGATAAATTCTTTTATTTGAGTGGTAGTATATGATCGTAATTTAAAGCGTGATTACAGTTATCTCAGTTAGATTAGATTGCGAGTTTATCAGTTCACTGTTACTAAGTACATTCCAGCCTAAATGTACTTTCCCATTAAAGGGGGCTTTTGAAAGGGGAAAACAAGTTGGAGAAATAATAGAAAATCTATTTTTATATTCTCATTCTTACAGCGTTGCCACTAGACATTAGACTTTAGTTTTTAATCTCATTATGACAGATAATGAAATACAGACTGTTGTTATAAGCACAATTTGCTGCTGCTTATTTAGGAATATGGTGAAGCAACAATTTGCATGTTGTTTGCTTAGAGACATCCTGCATTCAAACATACCAGTAGAATTCACTAGAGCCTAGCTGTGGTGTGCCACATAAAAGCTTTAAAAACGGCCACATTGGTCAGCAAAGATTCACTTCCCATTTCTCAAATAATTGTCACATTAGTTGTAAAAAAAAAACATTTCACATGATGTTTTTAGCTGTATGTTAGTCAGATCTTTAATAGTTTTAGCTGGATGGATAGTATCTTTGTCATTTAAAGAAACTACTGTCCCAGTCTGATTTTATCCCATTTCTATTTATTCTTTGTGGCCCATTTGATGTTATTAGCATAAATAGGTTATTGTTATTAGTTTCCCATTTCAGTCCTCAATTCTGTATTAATTTTATCATCATCACATTTCATAACAAGCACATCAACTTTCCTCAAGTAACAACTTTTCAAGCTTTTCCATGTATAATTATGATGTCATATTTATCTAATTGTTTATTTGTTTAAACATATTTAAAAATGATACTATTATTTATTGTTATTTATTTTTAAATTTTCTGTATTGTTGACTTAATGAGAGGACTATTTTCCATGCCACCTAGACTTCTGCAAAAAAATATAATACATTTTGTTGTTAAAAGATGCATGCGTCACAACAGATGTTTACTTTATTAGACATTTATTCTACTCAATTCCAATCACTCGCATCGCTTACACCTGTTGTTCTTTTAATTCAACACTGTTTAATATGTTGCGGCTCCTAAAAAGTTACCATCTGCTTGGTTTTTATTCTTATTCAAGGCTTTCCTACACTTCATTTTGGCCCCTGCATGAAAGCCTGTAATGTTTTGTGTTGTGTCAGATAGATTATAGATTATGAGTATGACTGTCTGATGATAATGATTTACCACTGGCTCCTTTATGAACACTGTTAATGTTATCACTCACATGCACACATACAAATGAACCATCTCTGTTTCTCTGTCGTTGCCAGGTAACGGGTCTGTATACTCCTGGACGAGGAGAAATAACCAGTCTTGATGCTGGAAACATCGATGACATCCTTAGTGAGTTCTTGTCTTTGTTTATTTGTGTGTTTAAATGAGGCTGTTTCAATCAGACGGTTACCGCACCTGTGTCGTGCACGTGGGTGTGAGTTATCCAATGGTGCTTTGTCATTGTAGTAGATCAGATGACATTAAACCACACGTTTCTCTTCACAGACAGCGCAGGGGTGGCTCTAGTCAACTTCTATGCAGACTGGTGAGTGTCTCTGTCAGCTTAATGCCTCCAGATGTGTGTTTGTCAGAAAGGGTGATGAGAGTTGTTGATTTGCTTTACTTGCTGGACCCCCAAATGGGTAGCTGACATAATTCTTAAAGGGATAGTTTATTGTTATCAATTACTCACCCTCATGTTTTTCCAAACCATAAGACTTTCGTTCATCTTCGAAACACAAATGAATATTAATATGAATTAACTAATATTTTTAATGAAATCTCAGAGGTTTATGTCCCTCCAGTAACAGTCCACTCAACTACTACTTTGATGTTTCAAAAAGTTCATAAAGAGAGCGTAAAACCAAAATCATATCAATTGAGCGGTTTAGTCCAAATTTTCTAGAGACTGGATCGCTTTATATGATGAACAGATTGAATTTAGGCCTTTATTCACATATAAACATTGGTCAGTGAACATTACCAGAAGCTCAACCGAACCTGCTTAATGCGCGAGAACAAACCTCAGTGTTTCTTGCGGAAGCTCAAATGTGCAGTGTAACACAAGAATGAAGTTCATTGGTTCTTGCATGTCAAGCGAACATGCTTCAGCTTCTGTTTACCACAACTGATGTGTGATTTGAAGAATGTTTATGTGTGAATAAAAGCCTAAATTCTCTCATATAAAGGGATCATGTCTCTTCAGAAAATTTGGACTAACCCGCTCAATTCATTTATATTAGTTTTACAACCTCTTTATGAAATTTTAAAGGGACAGTTCACCCAAAAATGAAAATGATCTCACTATTTACTCGCCCTCATGCCATCCCCGATGTATATGACTTTATTTCTTCAGTTGAATAAAGGAAAATAATCCATCTCTGTGAGTCCATATAATGCCAATGAATGGATGCCGCTCGGTTGACACTTGAAAAACTACAAACAGTGATAGTGACGGTACTCCATAACCCCGGTGGATAAATCAATTGTCTTCTGAAGTTAAACTATAGTTGTGTAAGAAAAATACTAATGTTTTAAACTTTTACATATAAAACATTGCTTCCAGTCTTATGTCATACAAGTCTAATACCGAGAATGTCATTCATTTGAGGGGCACTAACACGTGACATAAGTGTGTTGTAAAGTTGGTGAAGTGGTGGTCTTCTGTGCTTCTGCATTAGTTTTTGCGCAAACATAACACAAATAGGTTTATGTCAAGCTGGCCTTGTGAACTTGCCTAAGACACAATCACTGTGTGTGGTTTTTCAAGCAGAACCCATTTACTTGCTTTATATGGACTTGCCGATATTGATTCTTTTTCTAAAAATCTTTGTTTATCTGAAGAAAGAAAGTCATATACTTAAAGGTAAGAAATTGATGCGATAATTGTCAAAAATAAAATGTGGGGAACCATCCCTTTAAATAAGTTGACATGTCCTGATGATGATGAGGATGATGACAGCTTATTACACAGAATGAATTGACCTGAAATATTCCAACTTTTTAAATCTGTTTAGAAACAATAAACTAGCACAGGCTCATACACTCATCTCATACTCTGAAGTATCTGTATCCTGTTCTTAGGTCATTTTATTTGTATGTATTTTCCACAGGTGTCGTTTCAGTCAGATGCTCCATCCTATTTTTGAGGAGGCGTCGAATATAGTGCGGGAGGAATATCCAGACGCTACACAGGTGGTGTTTGCCCGGGTGGACTGTGACCAGCACTGTGAGTTATATATACGCACACACACACACACACACACACACACACGCACACATTGGTTTAGCCTTTGAGATAAAGCAAATTAAACAGAATTATTGATGTCTTGTAAAGTGTTTGATGGTTTAATGACAAAACTGCATCTTCTGTGAAGTCAAGGTGGCTCAAAGATATCCCACAGCGTGGGTGTGTGTGAGTGAGAGAGACCGCGCATGACTGATTCCAGCCGATCGGCTTTGGAGTATTTACCCCCCACTTTGGTTGACTTTCATTTATCTGCCCCTCCCCCTTTCCTTCTTGCCTTCTCTCTTTCTCTGGTCTCTACTTTCTTTAATTATTTCCCTTTTTCTCTCTCTTTAACTTTTTTTGCTGTCTTTATACTTTTACTTGAGACCATCTTTCTCTTTAAAAAGAGCCTATCCCTGACCTCTGACCTTTTGATCTTTCCCTCTCACAACCTATAAAGCTAAATCAGGGGCGGCGCTAGAGAATTTTGAACGCAGGTGCTGAGGGGGCGCTAGATCATTGACAGGGGGAGCTATGCAGCGCAATTATATATTTATAAATACTATTAATAAATATGAGCGAAACTTGGCCACTAAATTTTTAACATTCAATTATTTTATTTATCACAGTTTAAGTTTTAACGCTATTAAATTGAACAAGAACAAAATTCATTATACAATCAAATATTCTTAAAATTAATTGAACAAAAATTTAGTTGAGGACAATAGGCTATGCCATCAAAAAGCACCCATAGCACCGGGGAAATATCAGTATAGTATTCACCAAATTGGTGACACCTATTTACAGTCTCACATCAGGACGATGCGACGGTTGTTGTGACTGAGGGAAAATACATGAAACTCTGTTTCAGCGGCAAACGCGTCAGCGGACTCCTCCGTATCAGACTCCTTAAAATCATGTGAACCGTTCTCAACCTCTAGTTGAGACAAATTTATTTTCTCGTTTTTACTAGGATCTAAATTTGAATCACGAGACCGCTTACTTCGCAGAAGGAACCGCTCCATTTTTTTGTGAATGAAATGCTATTAAGCGCGACAGCGTAGCTATAATCCACGTGACACGTCACATATGTTACACATGCTTAATGAGTAAAATGTTTTTTATACTTTTTAATTTTTTTATTTGTTGTTTTAAATTATTTACTTATGTATTAATTAGAATACAGCCTGTATATAATTACTTCCAGAAAAAAAATATTTGGGGGTGCTATGGGGGTGCTTTGGTCCTTCTTGAGGGTGCTGAAGCACCTGCTAGCCCCTCCCTAGCGCCGCCCATGAGCTAAATATTCATAGATTGGCACATATTTTGTTCTTCAAAAAGCAGCGCATCTGGAAGGTTAAAGTGTCCTTCTGCATTTGGCTCCCAAAACTCACCCTTATACGAATTGCAAGCCAAACCGAAATCAGTGTGACCAAAAAAGTCATGTAATCTCATTCTGTTGGTTTTCATTGGTTTAAACACAACTTTAGATGTTCACCTTTGGGTATCTACAGTACCTGTTTTTTTTTTAGTTTTTGAAAGAAGTCTCTTATGCTCACCAATGATGTATTTATTTAAAAGGGTACTTCAGCACTGGGAAGATTGTGTATTTAAACTCGGCCATTTATGTAGTAGAAGTGTGACATTAATTTTGAATTTGGTGCCTTCTAGACTGAGAAAAGCCAGAAAATTTATTTTTGGCTCATGGGGATGAAAAACATAAACTCCCAGAATGCACTTGCTTCGCTGCCCCACGAGGCCACTCCCAAAGCACTGCCCCTACCATCGATTTGATTTTCGTAGTAATACAATTTTTTAGTTCAGTAAGAGAACAGACACTACAAATAAAAACTGAACGTGTCTGTTCAATATAATGTGAGTGAGGGGGGGGGCACGATCATTCTAATATAATATTGGATTTCTACTGATACAAAGGTTAATGCTAAATCGCTGAAGTAACCCTTTAATCAAAAATACAGAAAAGGCTGAAATATTGTGAAATATTATTACAATTTCAAATAATTGCTTTCTATTTTATTTTATTTTTTAAAGTAATTTATTCCTGTGATTGTAAAGCTGAATGTATAATGTTACAAAATATTTTTTATCTTGATTTAAATGTTGTTTATTTGTTTCCACAAAAATATGCTGTTTTCAACATTGATAATAATATGAAATGTTTCTTGAGCAGCAAATCAGCATATTATAATGATTTCTGAAGGATCATGTGACACTGAAGACTGGAGTAATGATGCTGTTTTTTGTTTCTCCCAAAAGCTGATATAGCCCAGCGCTACAGGATAAGCAAATACCCCACACTCAAACTGTTCAGAAATGGGATGATGATGAAGCGAGAGTACAGAGGTCAAAGGTCAGTAACCGCCATCGCCGATTTCATCCGCCAGCAGAAAGTGGATCCAATCAAAGAGTTAGAAAATCTGGAGGAAATCAGCACTGTAGACGTGAGTGTTTCAAAATCACAATACTATACAATTTCATTTCTGTGGCTAAATGCTTTTCAGGTTTAGTAACTAAGAATGACGTGGATTCTGGATTTCCTTGCTGTGTCATCTAACTTTCCTTCCTCTCTTTCAGAGGAGTAGACGCACCATAATTGGTTACTTCGAGAAAAAAGACTCTGACAATTACCGTACTTATGAGAAAGTGGCCAACATCCTGAGAGATGACTGCGTTTTCCTGGCAGCTTTTGGGTAGGAGAAGCACTTAAGATACTTCTCACGGCTCATCTGCTTTGTAAATGCATGTATTGATCTTATTGTGAATGATTTATCAATGCATGTTTCTAAAAAACATAATTAAATCTCCAATCATTTAGTCTGCGTAAGCCCTGCCCCTTTCTTAAAATCAACTACAATATTTCATTCAGATCTGCCTATGTCCCTTGGGCCTTTCAAAAGGAAAGTTCACCCAAACTTTCACAAATTCTGTAATTATTCACCCTCATGTCATAACAAACCTTTATACTGTTATTTTTTCACTTGTGACCATATGGCTTCAGAAGAAGCACAAATCATATTGGACTTCTTTTATGATTTAATATATTTTTTTCCAAATGATTCATGGTGTTAAGTATCAACAGAAACAAGTAATGAGTATGGTAGGTTAGTAAATAATGACAATTTTCATTTTGGGTGAACTATTTCAAAAGTCAAGTCAGTCCTATTTCATTACCTTTGTTTTTAAATGCCTTTTCTCACATCAGTCTCATTCTTTCCATGACTCTCTAATCTTTTCAGGGAAATTTCAAAGCCTGAGCGCTTCAGTGGTGATAATATTATTTATAAGCCAATGGGAGAGAATGCTCCTGACATGGTCTACATGGGCTCGCTCACAAATTTTGACCTCAGCTATGCCTGGACACAGGACAAGTGTGTGCCGCTAGTCCGAGAAATCACATTTGAAAATGGAGAGGTATGATTTCCTTTCTCAAAATATGTTTTTTGTGTGTGTGTATATGAGCTATCACGTGTACGTCCTTTCCATTTTGTCCGTATTGTTATTTGTGTACATCTAACAGTTCTGCCAAACAGCCGATTTATCATTTGCATAAGAAAAGTCCCCTCCCCCTCAGTGTACTTTTCCCACACTCAAGCTCATCTGAGTGTGTACGTTTCAAGTGTATTTGTGTTTTAAAGACATCCGCATGCCATGTCCTTTAGTAGGTGTGGGTTTTTTCTTAGATTTTCTTGGCCGCATGTTTTGAATATCTTCAGTCTCTGTTGCTTGGTGATATGGCAGATTCTCCGCAATCTGCTCCACTGACCCACCTCTGCTTGACTGCACTTCACCCAGCCATCCTACACACACTCAAACAAATTACATAGCCATTTAGTTCCAGGCCTCGAATCAGTACTCTACCAATGGTGCTAATCTTTTGAATAATATCACTGGGACTTTTCACTGTTTTGTATCACTCTACTTGTCTGTTTGACTATGATTACAATGTGTGTTTTTGTGTGTGTGAAGGAATTGACGGAAGAGGGCATCCCATTCCTGATCCTCTTCCATCAGAAGGATGACACAGAGAGTCTGGAGAAATTTCAGCAAGAAGTAGCTCGCCAGCTTATCAGTGAAAAGGGTATGGACGGGCCGGTCAGGGTCAATTTTCATAATTCGTTGGTTGGACATCGCTCACGTGTATTGTATAAAAATGCAAACTGCTGAAAACTGCTGTTTTGAATCCAAAATAGGTCATTTGTGTGAATCTGATAAGATTCATTTTTACAGTGTAATAACAAATATTTATTATTATGGTACCACTTTATTTTGAGTTCAATCCTCACTATTTAGTTGCTTATTAGCATGCATATTACTAGGGTATTGGCTGTTTATTAGGACTTATAAAGAACATATTAATGCCTTATTCTGCATGACCATATTCTACATCCCTTAATTCTACCCAATACCTAAACTTAAACTCTACAAAAATATATTTATTTTTCCTTTAAAAATAAATCACAAACCACAGTTGAGCTACATATAGACTAATCTTGGCATCTGTTACAATTTTTTTCCAATAAATTTGACAATTTAGCCATGAGCTTTGAAGTATTAAATAGATTAGATAGCTTTGATATTTGAAAACTTACGTTTTTATAATTTTTAATATATTTTATAAAGTAGTAATTTCACTGTTCATCTCCAAATTAAATGTAGAAACAACTTAAAGACAGTATATTTTAAATACTTGTTTAATGGCATCTGTTTATGAATGAAGGCCAGTATCACTGATACTAATACAACTACTGATGTCTCTATGCTTTTTTTTGGGATGAATTTAATTATAGCCATTCAACATAGCTGTAGTTGAAATATATCCATATTTTAACATTTATTAGGCTTCAAAAAATACAACAACTTTTAATTTAAGTGAACTTAAAACAATCCTCACATAAACCCATTATAATAAATGCCATTTACCTGTGCCCTTAATACCGTTCTAACAGGTAGGAAATATTTAGAAATGTAATAAAGTTATCAAACCATCTGCACTGCATAAATTATAATTTAAATATAGATGGATGACAGAAAAAATGGTGTGTTAAATGGATAGTTCAGCCCAAAAATGAAAATTGTCATCATTTACTCATGCTCAAGTTGTTCCAAACCGGTATGAATTTCTTATTTCTGCTGAACAAAAGGAAGATATTTGGAAGAATGTTTGTAACCAAGCAGATCTCGGCACCCGTTGACTACCATAGTGTTTTTCTAGTCAATGGCTGCCGAGATCTTCCTTTGTGTTCGGCAGAACAAAGAAATTCATTCAGGTTTGGAATAACTTGAGGGTGAGTAAATGATGACAGAATTTTCATTTTTGGGTGAACCATCCCTTTAATTGTATTAAATATTGTTAACACTTAAAAATAAAGTAATCGCACACGTTAACAGCAGTAATTTTTCCGCATTGATTGTCTGAACGGATAAATCGCATGGACATTTGTGTTGGTGTGAACAGGCCTTTAGACGTAGTGTTGAGTTCAGGCCTGCCTTTCTCAAAAGCATTATAAGCCCAAGTATATCATAGACCAGTGGCACCAATGGTATCTATGATCTACTTAGGCGATGCTTTTGGGAAACGCAGCCCTAGAATGGTTCGACTTTTAAAAATGTTTCAAGCTGTGTTCAAAACTATTGTGCTTTGTCTAGCTATTTTTGAACGCAAGAACATCCAATGTGATCACCTAATCTAATCAGGGCCTAGCTGACTAATCAATTAGTCGTTGAGATAACCGTCCCACCAACTTGTCAGTTTTGCACAACCCTAATCCAAATGTACTTTTGATGGCTAAAAATGCTGTTTAGATCAGCTCACAAGGTTTTGAAACTCTAAATTGACTCTCTCTCTCTCTTTCTTGCAGGTTCTATAAATTTTCTTCATGCAGATTGCGATAAATTCCGGCACCCTCTACTGCACATTCAGAAGACCCCCGCCGACTGCCCTGTAATTGCCATCGATAGTTTCCGCCACATGTATGTCTTCCCAGAGTTCAGCGACCTTGCGTAAGTATTGCGCTTGTCCGTGTGTCTTTTAATGCAGTGATGATTTCAGCCTCCTCCCTGCAGGTTATCTCTTGTTCCAGACACCTAGCAATTAAACGATGATTATAGACTTGGCCCCACAGCAACTCGCACTCAAGAAGAGAGCGATAGAGCTTCTTTGGGCTTCATCTCTCAGCCAGTTACGCCAATTAATTTAGCGGCACCTGACTGATAGCTGTTAATGTGTGTGTGAACCTAGTAGCTTAGTTTTCATAGGTTTATAACTATGTTATTACAACATCATAACTATTTATGACACCAGAGGCCTTATGACAGAAAGCATCATAATTCAGCGCATGCCTTATTTTATTAAGCACATCCTATTATCCAATAAGGGCCTTATCAGCCTGCCTCCCATCAGTCTTTGATACAGCTGATTGTCCAGGGGGTCCGTGGAGTCTGGGGCAGTACAGATGATGCCATTATCTTGTTAAAATGCTGTGGTTTTGGAGACTGTCGGTCCTCTCTGGGTCTTATCACTCATTAAATCATGATGCTGCTCGTGTTGTTGTTTGTTTTTTGGACTGTTTTATGATGCCTTGTTTGTATGAACAGGGTTCCAGGAAAGCTGAGGCAGTTTGTATTGGACCTGCACTCAGGAAAGTTGCACAGAGAGTTCCATCACGGCCCAGACCCCACTGACAGCACTCCAGGAAAGGTCAGAGTTCACCACAGCTGCCGCATGGGTGTGCTTTTGATTTACAACAGGGATTTGAGTTGGGCTTGCCATCTTTATTTTATTTTATTTTTTGAGGCTTTTACTAGGAATGGGCAGAACTTGGATGTGAGTGTAGTGATTGATCATGCAAACAAAATACATATAATTTGTTTTTTTCTAATTCAGCACTAATTTTATTTAAATTCCTTTCCACAATATTTTTTTTTTGGTTCCTATTTTTGTCTCGCCATCCATACATCAATAAACATTTAATACATTTTATATTACATTTTTTATTTTTATCATTTTCAGCAGAACGTTGCATTCTGAAACTCTGCCAGCAAAGGCACATACACTGATATAGCATCGCATGTCAGCCAAGCCCTGGGACAGGTTGGAGAACGTTTACTCTGGACATATTCTCTTACAAACACCTGGACCTTTTGAGATATATTTTTAAAAGTCAAACTAATTGGCACGCCCTCTTAAACGCAATGCAACTGATGTTCTGTGGAACATTCACGTAAACAAATTGACAGATACGCCCATCGCTAGGTTTGTACTGATCAGACAGAACGCGTTTTTCAGGTTTGAAAACGCAAGGCGCACAGTACTGCCTTTTTAGTTGACATTTTTTAATTTAGAAAATAGCAGTGCGCTGCAGTGCTTTTTTTATGTTGCATAGGCAACGCCCAAATCAGCTGTGCTGTCAGGCCTCTCCAATCATTTGATTGGACAATAGGGAAAAACCTGATGAGTTGATTTTTTTTATTTTATTTTTTTTACTTAATGCGCTCCTTCAAAAACGCAAAGGTGCCTGGGGCGCATAAGCAGCGCGCGCAATGCTCTCTGCCAACAGAAATCTATTAAAAAAAGGCACCTCACACTGCAAAAACTTGCTCTGTCTGATCAGGGCCGAACACTATACTGATCAAAAGTTTGGAGTCAATACGATTTTTGTGTAAAATTTCAAATAACTGTTTTCTATTTTAATATATTTTAAAATGTAATGTATTTCTCTAATGGCAAAGCTGAATTTTCAGCAACCATTATTGCAATCTTCAGTGTCACATGATCCTTCAGAAATCATTCTAATATGCTGATTTGGGTCTCAGGAAACAATTCTCATCAATATTGAAACTATTTAAATTAATGTATTACTTCATTTATCACTGGAAACTGTGATTTTTTAGAAGTATATGATGAATAGAACGTTTAAAAGAACATTTGAAATATTTTTAACAATGTAAAGGTCTTAAATATCACTTTTGATCGATTTAATGCCTCGTTGCTGAATAAAAGTATTAATTTCTCAAATACTCCAAACTTTAAAAAAATAAATATATATATATATATAAATAACATATAACAGCTCATCATTATGCTTTGTTAGTTAATCAGCTTTTCTGTTTGGCTTGTGTATATCGAAGTGACATTTGCTGAAAATCAGTGTTGTCCAATTTTGCGCTGATTAAAGTGCCCCATTATGACGGGCACTATTACTCAGGTTGTGAGTTCAGCACACTTCCTGGTCAAAATCTCTGAAAAGAATGTTCATCTAGACTAATTAATGCACACGTACATTAATTAAGACTATGACTGAATGAAATGTGCGTGCTGACATTTCAGAGCGTGCACAGCAGAATGACCCCAGTGACCACTGCGCAGAGCGATCTGCTGACAGGAACACATCCATCCATCTATCTGTGGTCCGGTTATAATGGCTGTGTGAACAGTCGTTTTACAGATCCAGGTGATTTGTGGATGTTTATTTGCCTGTCTGTGTGTGTATTCCCGCAGGAGGAGAACCAAGAGGTGGCCAGTAATCCCCCAGAGAGTTCGTTCCAGAAATTGGCCCCCAGTGAAACGCGTTACACCATCCTCAGGGACCGGGACGAGCTGTAATGTCACAACTGCATTGAGACCCAACCCAGAACCCAACAGTCAGCTGGTGCCAACCTGGCACTGCCGCTGCCTGCGCAACGTCTATTTTCATAATTTTTATTTTTAGATTAAAAAAAAAGTGAGAAGGTGAACCCCTGAGCTTTTTTTGGGGTGGGGAATGAAGAGCGTTTTTACATTTTGTTTTTGGAGCTTGTAAATATGTTTGTGCTCTGTGGGTCTTGTCTAAATTAAAAATTATCTCCCCCCATTTTTTTTAATTTTTTCCCCCTACATTTTTGTCTACCTAAGTCCCCTTTTTTGTAGGAAAACATTGGTACATTGGTTGTCCTCTGTTGGAAACGCACATTGAGTTTATTATGGATCATAAATGCGGGCAAGTGGAATCATGGAAAAATGTTGTCCAAGAACAAACCTGCAGTCAACCTGTGGCGTTTCACTCCAGTACTCAACAAAGTGTGTGTGTGTGAGAGAGAGAGAGAGAGAGAGTGTGTGTGTTATAGCACATGTATGTTACATGTGTTTATTAGTCTGTATTCATATGTACTGTACCGTTCCAGACTTGTTAAAATTCACGCTCACTGAGATCCAGACTGGCTAGTCTCATATCATCCCATTCCATCAGGGGTCAGGGGTGGGGTTTGTGGGGGTCGGGTTTAGAAGGGTGAGGATTATTTGTAAATCTGTCATCTCAGAGGGGACAAGGAAACCAAAAAAAGAAAAGTAAATTAAAAAAAACATTTTACAAGATTCTACTTTGTCTTTTTATTCAGGTGTAAATAAAGTTTTTTCTACTTTTGCACTTATAAGAGAGATTTCATAAAAGGTAAAAAGCTAGTAGGTAATAGTTAAAAAGCTAATTAGATTTTATTTAAAAAAAACTATCCCAACCAAAATTACAGTAAGTATACAAGGCTCTTCCGGTTACATTACTGTCAATAAAATAGGACTTTTCACATATTTGTAAACCCTGGGCTAACCGAATCCTGGCTTGTCTTGCTTCACGTTTCACATTGTTCATCATTTTTACCCGGGGTCAAAAATCAATTCTGGCCTGAAATTTGGTGCCACAACGCAAAAGCAGAGCAAACTGCTCCGGAGCAGGTTTTCATTAACCCCAGGTAAAAAAGTGATGCTAGCCCTGTGGCCTGTTGCACAAAGCTGGTTTCAGTTGCTACCCAGGTAAGTTTGAGATTAGTTTGAGCAAACTCTGGTTTTTCGGGCTCAAGAAGGTGGATTGGTTTTTAGCAGTGTTAATCACCATGGTAACTTACACTACACAGCTAACCTGCTCTGGAGCAGGTTTTATTCTGGGTTAGAGATCACAAACTCAAACTGGACCAATCAGCTGCAAGTAAAACTCACACCACCTGTATCTCTCAAGTTAAAGCAGTTTATAGTGAAAAAACTTTAGAGACAAAATTGCTCATCTTTTGGTGCAAATTATTTATTATATTTATAATATATGAATTATAATTACTTTTAATTCACATAATATATTCATATAATTATATTATATTGACAAGTAGCCAAATATTAATATAAATATAAAACATGCATTCATAATTCTTTTAAACAACGTGTATTTATTGGAGCTCTTTGTGAACCTATAATTATTAGGCATATTTCTTTGATTAACATCATGCATTGATATAGTCAGATATTCTTTCAGCTGCCTTCTTAAATTGACGCTGCAGCATAAGTGCTTATTCCTGCTACAAATTTAATTTCATGATAATTTTCAGAACGATCTCTCAATCTTCAGAAGAGAAGTGAATCGGACAGACACTGTGATTGGCTGTTTGCCGCATGTGTCACGCTTTCAGGTGCACGTGCTTCAGTGTTAATTGCAAACTCTGGATTGAACCTGAGTTGACAGAGAAAGTTTATACCAAGCTTTGAGAAACAATTGAACTTGATCTAAACCAGGTTGGATTTATCTGGATTTGTCAACTCTAGACCTACTCTGAAACTCAGAGTTTGTTCAGCTAGCTTCATGCAACAGGCCTCTGGTTAAAGTTCTTTCACCTGGGATTAAAAGCAGTGTTTACAACAATAATAACCCAGGGATAAGTGCAGTGTAGAAAAGCCCAAAGACTTTTAGCTTAACAGAATAGTTAACCCAAAAATGAAAATTGTCGTCATTCATTCCTTTCCTCTGCAGAACACACATGCGCATACTTTGCTGGTAACCAAACAGTTTGGTTGTCATTGGCTTTCGTTGTTAACACCACTCCTGAAAAAATATTTTTATATTCCATAGAAAAAAGAAAGTCATGCATGTTTGGAATGACATGAAGGTGAGTAAATAATGACAAAATGTTTGGGTGTACTCACACTTTAAAGGCACTTGACCTATTGTGCATTTTAATCCAAATGCTCTATCCTCATGATCTAATACTGTAAATTGGGGAGAGATGGCAACAAAATATCAGCTTGTGAGCACTTCATACTCCATCTGCACATCAACACTGGCTACCCTTTCAAACAGACATGCCAGTCAAGAAGGTGGCAGACCAAGATGACTAAACTAAGATGAAAAACTGAAAAAATGTAGGGTTTAAGATAACATCAAGAAACTGAGAATGGCACAAAGGATGTTATTGCTCAAAAAGCCTTGATTAAACCAGTTGTGTTTTCATAAAAACGTATGTCACAAACTCAACAGATCACAAACTGCCCAGTATGTGTGCAAAAATCATACATTTAGGAATATAACAGCATGTCACTTGGGGCAGCATCCTCAAAGTTACAACTTTGTGCCTTATCGACCACTAAAGCAGCCATATTAGTGTCTTGTTATTGTCCCAGTGACAAGCTAAAGCTTTTTTGTTTTTTCTGAAAGTGTGGGGGCAGCAGCATCATCCAAATGTCACTGACATGGCTCACAGACCCTAGAGAGTGCATGTAGCAACTTCAGACGGAGTTGTCATCAGCAAGACCGTGCAAACTAGACAATCCTCTATGAAGTCCTCGTCGACATTACAGCTATCGGTACAGATCCTCAGCAAAGACCACAAGAACCAGACAGATCCTCCGTACAGACCCCCTGAGCCCTCAGCTTCGGCTCCATATTGGCATGATGAATCCTGGTTTCTCCCAAGGTTTTTTTCCCCCTCCATTCTGTCACCTGATGGAGTTTGGGTTCCTTGCCAATGTCGCCTTTCGCTTGCTTAGTTGGGGACATATTTAACAATATTATTGATCTGACTGTGACACTGTTGAATGAGAAATAAACTGAGCTGGATGATGCTTTTTATATTAAATTAACTAATAGTGGTATATAGGTGCTGGTCATATAATTAGAATATCATCAAAAAGTTGATTTATTTGACTAATTCCATTCAAAAAGTGAAACTTGTATATTATATTAATTTATTACACACAGACTGATATATTTCTAATGTTTATTTCTTTTAATTTTGATGATTATAACTGACAAGTAAGGAAAATGTCAAATTCAGCATCTCAGAAAATTTGAATATTACTTAAGACCAATACAAAGAGGATTTTTAGAAATCTTGGCCAAATGAAAAGTATGAGCATGTTCAGCACTCAATAATTAGTTGGAGCTCCTTTTGCCTGAATTACAGCAGCAATGTGGCGTGGCATGGAGTCGATCAGTCTGTGGCACTGCTCAGGTGTTATGAGAGCCCAGGTTGCTCTGATAGTGGCCTTCAGCTCTTCTGCATTGTTGGGTTGGCATATTGCATCTTCCTCTTCACAATACCCCATAGATTTTCTGCGGCCTTTCAAATCGGCTTTGGCCGCGACTCTGGAAGACTTGTAGTTAAAGGAGTACTTCAGCGCTGGGAAGATGAATCTGTATTTAAACTGGGTCATTAATGTAGTAGAAATGTGAAATTATTTTTGAATTTGGTGCCTTTTAGACTGAGAAAATGTATTTTTGTCTCATGGGGATGAAAGACAACAATTCCCAGAATACACTTCCCTGCCCTCCTACTCTAGGCAGGGCTACTGGCTGAATCACTTGCCCACCGCGTTCGTTTTCATTAAATCAGTTCAGTTACAGACACTACAATTAAAAACTGAACTTGTCTGTTCAACATGATGTGAGTGAGCCTGAGTGTCACGACTAGGGTTGCCACCCGTCCCTTAAAATACGGAATCGTCCCGTATTTACAAGCAAAATGATGCGTCCCGTGTCAAAGCAATTACGGGCCGCGATTTGTCCCGTATTTTACATAGGCCCACACGTAGTTCAATAAACAAATACGGATTTTCCAGTGTGTAGAATACTGATAGCAAATATAAAGATATCCATTTGATAATAAGTAGTACAGGAACTCATTTGTGCGTTATTGCTTTAGCGGCTTTGTTGCCATAGCGGCGGAGTCTAGAGGAGATGCGCTGTGCCTGTAAACTTGCGTGGTTTTTAAAAACATGTCAAGCTTGCGTCGCGTCCACCGTTTGAACGCAAGAGAATCTCCAGATATAGAACTAAATATCAAAAAGGTATCAATGGGTTTGTCCAGTAACTCATGATGAACCTCAGGCCAACTGCACACTTTATGAGAAGCATTTGTGTTGCTCAGACTGTCTCTTAAAGCGGCAGCGCTGACAGACCGGTCTATGACACACTCATCTCTGCTTCTAAAGGTAGGTCTATTGGGGTTTTTTATGGATAATGTATTTAATATAATGTTCCATACATTTTTTAGACAGGATAATTAATAAATTATAGCCTAAGAAATGTTATTAGTAATATAATTTATAATTTAACTAGGCTATAATTATCATACATAATAAATATTCCTGTCATATAAAGTTTGATATTTAAAAAAATATTTAGATAAAAACGGGACAAATAATTACATGATAATATTGTCATAATTTAAGTAAATTAATACAAAAAATAAACATTTTTGAAATTCAAAAAAGTGATTACTGGTTCAGAATGACTGCTTAAAGGGACAGTTCAGCCAAAAATGAAAATTCTGTCATCAGGGGTCTGCGTGATCAGTCTGGCGCATTTTCAGTTCATGTCTTTGGAAGCTTAACTTTCATAGGAAGTTCATTTGAAAAGTTGAAACACTCACTTTGCTCTCCACCGCTCCGTTTACATGAATCTCCGCAGCTGCCCGAGCCGAGCGCTGACGCTGTGAGTGTGATGTTGAAAACATGTGGAAATAGCACCCTCTGCCTAGTCTTTAGCCTCTGGCCAAAAACTCCTCAGATGACGCAAAATGACAATATTTGCGTCATCGGAGGAATTTTTCCAGAAATAAAATACATAATTCTCTCATCTCAGGGTGATATGAGGGGGGAAAGTACGATAATTTGAATATTCTCCCGGGTTTCTACTGATACAAAGCTTAAGGCTAATCGCTGAAGTAACCCTTTAAGCTTTTCTTTGAGAAAAGAACAGCACTAAAATCATTCTTAAGAAAGGAAGTTTTGCAGACCGGATACAGCGAAAGTTTAATCTATCATCTTCGCTTCACGTTGCTCTGGTTGGTTGTAGCGCTATCCAATTGCGTGCTGCAGAGGGAATTTGAAAGACAATAACCATTTATCCCGCCCCTCGGATTGAGCCCTGTCAATGGTGAGTTCGCAGACCCAACATCTTGATGTGGGTCTGGCTTATCAGGCTAATAATTGATGATTTTTCCAACGGAACAGAATCAACAATGAAGTGACTTCAGCTGAACATGAATCATTTTCCTGTCACTTGTTTGAAACAATCTGTATTGTATGAAGCGCTATATAAATAAAAGTGACTTGACTTGAGCTGTATTATTGCCAACTTAAATGTAAATTAGAAATGTTTCCTGAGCAAATAAGATGATGTTGTAAGACTGGAAAAACTGTAAGAACTGTAGGAGATGGCGACTCTCTGAGAAAACAAAGGAAATTAACATCTGAACTCACTCTTGTGCATTTAGTATCCCCATCAGAGACGGCAACACACTGAATTAATCATCCAAGAATTGCCATAATTTACATGTCTTTCCCTTCCCTGCCTCTTCCCAAAAATCTATATAGGTTAATGTGAACAATTACTATACAGTATTATATAAGGTATCATTTGAAATTTCTCATCAACAAAGGTCTCATCTTCACAGAAGTAAAGCAAAAGGTAACAAAGGTTTTAAGAGTTTAGAGATACTATGCTTTTTGTAATGGGCGTGTCCTCGGCCAATTGGTCTTTACCATAGACATCATATAATGATAATCTATATGATGTCTATGATCGTTACCTCCTGTCTCAATACAGGTCTATAGGACTTGATAAATGCTAATTCTCATAGTGAACTCATGTTTACATTTGAACAAGTTTTCTGTCTTAGTCTGGTATTTAAGGAGATTGCATACGGGTCAGGGTGCAAACCTTTATACAGGTCACCCCTTCTAGACACTCAGTGTTATAGCCTATCATTTACAGAAGTCAGGTCCATCTTTAACTCTACTTAAAAGCATTTGATGTTAGGATTATCTTTGAATTGATTATGTAATTGGCATGATACATTTACCTGACTACTAAAATTTTTATTTTTATTTTGACTTACAGTCTGAAATTATTGATTTTAGTGCATTATGATGTATCCTTTGTAACCGCAAATCTGCGACCAGAGTTAAGTACATACTAGATCTCGGATTGTATGGAGCATGGGGCACATCTGGTGAAATTATAGATTTCTGACTAACTGCTCGACTTTAACTAAGTTGTTATGCAGTCGCATTATAGGGGGCCAGATAAAATACTATCGAGATAATACGGCATTATTTTATGGTACTGGTCATAACTTCTGGTTACTGTTTCAACTTTAACTAAGTTGTCATATAGGCGACTGTAGGGGGCTACATGGGTACTTTTTAACAATAGTAAGCGTGGGCAGCATTGTTAAATCGCTTTAGCCATAACCTCTGGTTAATGATCGGACTGGCGAGTTTGTCAACGTGGGCCCGCATAATTTATACATTTTATAAAAATTAAATAATACTAAAATAACACTGCTGTCTACAGTGACCTTAGCATAAACATAATCAAACTCAATCTTAGATTTCTATTAGATTATTCTAAAATGTCATTGACAGTTTACCCAAAAATTACAATTCTATCAGCATTTACTTACAAAGTCATACAGGTTTGAAATGATATGAGTAAAGGATAACAGAATTTTCAGGTCTGGGTAAACTAACTTTTATCTATCCATTTTCATACCTATGGGGGAAAAAAAACCTAGTATCCTAGTGACCCGCTTTATAACAGCAAATGTTAACTACCTAATAATTATTAATTAATAACACCTCTAAATGTTAAATATTTAGTCCGTTTTTATAACAGCAGACATATTTTAGGCTACTCATAATTATTGGTATTTAGAAGTGTGGGGAAAACAGCTTTGAATATAGAGCATATTCAACTTAGAGTACAAACTCTTTCCACAATATTTTATGACATATTTACCACTATTTCTAACTATAAACAAAGTTTCTAACTTCCAGGGATGCTGACATGGTGTATCTATGGTTTCTCCTCGCCATCCTTATCGCCAGACATCAAAGATTCCTTTAATCTTCAGTTACTTCTTTATAGTGAAATGGAAATGAACTGAAGTGGGTGTTTGAAGGAGACACAAGAAAAAGAGTCTCTGATGTCATGTAACATCTTCCCGCCTACAGCAGGAACCCATGACATCACAATATGGAGATTACATCACAGCGCGCCACAGATGGCCTGCCATATTTTCCACTTGAGTGTGCGAGTGTGTATACGCACTGAATATGGAAAGTGCAACGTGTCTGACACTCGGGCTATGTGCAGGTCAGTCGCATGGGACTTTCCCTCCCTGAGCAGCACAGCCCAACACATGCAGAGCTCAGCACTCGGGCTATCTCACTTGTGCATCACGCACAGAGTGGCTTGCATGTGCTCTCAGAGAAGTTCATTCGCCCCTTCGTAGGGGAAGTCCAGTGTGTTGTGTTATGAGGAAGGCGTGGGGACCAGTGTGCATCTCAGACCCGGCTCTGTGTTTGTGAGGGGATCCCCCTGCTCACCCCAAAAACGACGCGTGAGACCGGGGGCAGCAGCTGCGACTCCAAGTCAGGACAAAAACAATCAGATTTAACATTGATTTTCAAAAACAAGAAGTTGATTTTTACATAACTGCAGCTTTTTGAGCTTTCCAAATGGCACTGAATGCTTGATCAAGTGTACATTGTGGTTCCTAGAGATCATTTTGTGTGAGTCAGTAGCTCAAATGCAAAAGGACTGTACAAGTGTTTGACAACAGACAGCATTTTATTTTCCTCTTTGCTTTTGACAAGTGAAACTAAAATAAGGATCGATAAACCATAAAAGGCTATTGTTCTTTTCTGCTGGTCCTTTGGGGCGGTAATCAAATAACATTCAAATGTTGTTTGTGCTGAAGGAGGTCTCACAGTGCATTGATTTCAGTATTAGATTTGCCTCTCAGAGGCTTGTGTTATCAAAGCCTTACAGGGAAACCTCACCCAAATCTATCAGCTACCCCAGCAGCACACAGAAAGACACATGAAATACACGAGCAGCCACAGTTTAGAAGGGTGTTTTATCTAAACCGAAGCGTGTTCGATCAGAAGTATCTGGATGACATGTTTTAAAGGGATGGCTCACCCCAAAATGAAAGTTCTGTCATCATTTACTCGCCCTCATGTAATTCCAAACCTGTATACATTTCTTTGTTCTGCTGAACACAAAGGAAGGTATTTTGAAGAATGTTTGGGCACTACTGACTCTCAGAAAAATTTTACCTTTAGGGGTTACACAGCTTGTCACTGGGGCAGTACCCTTAAAAGGACATCTTTGTGCCTTATTTTTTTACACCTAAATAGTTCATAGTAGTACCTTAATGTACTTATTGCTACTCTAAGGTACTAATGTGCAACTTTTAGATTGAAAAAGGTACAAAGATGTAATTTTAATGGTACTAACAAGCTGTATAACCCTAAATGTACAATTCGTACACAGTGTGTTCCATATAATTTTTTCCCCATACTATGGAAGTCAATGGTGCCCGACAATTTTTTGGTTACAAACATTCTTCAAAATATCTTCCATTGAAATGTATACAGGTTTGGAATAACTTGAGGGTGAGCAAATTATGACTGAATTTTTATTTTTGGCCGAACTATCCCTTTAACCGCTTAGAAAGACCATAGGAAATCATACATGAAGAATCATTTCATTAATATTTCCACCATAACAGCTCACCAAAAAAATATTACCCAAGAGGCAAATTTTCTTCTTCAATGTGCAATTATAATTCAACTTATCTTGTATAGTTATGTAAAGTATTGCTATAAAGATCTCTTCTGTGTTGTAAATATTTAAACAATCATCTAATTTGTATATTGATTATCCATTACAATGGCTTATTAAGAGTTATTACAATGAATTAAAACTGTACTTATTTTAAGCAGCCTGAGAAATTATGAGATATCTAAAATGTTTCATTTATCAAAATATCACTAGTTAAGGCAAAATAAGTATTCATGGTTTGGAGCTCCACAGGGTATTGAAACTAGAAATTACTTTTAATTTCATAATTTCTCATTGATAATGATGTGTGACTATTGTTTATTAATGTACTGAGTTTCTCACTACTGTGCTTTGCCTCCATTCTCATACCCATGAGTGCTGTGATACATACAGACCTTATAAAGTAGTTTCATTTATATCTCATAACACATTAACAAGATTAAAAGGAAATCCATCATAGTTAAAACATAGAAAAGGGGTATTTTAAGTATTTATAATGAAATTGTGTGGTAAACGGTAACATTGAGCACAACAAAACCTGCATAATTGTAATAAACAGGACCATGTCACCGACTGCAAATCCTCAGTATGTATAACATATCTTGCAGTCTAGTGAAATAACACCCTTACACAACAATCACCTATAATCTCTAACCACCTCTAACACCTACAGTCACATTACTGCTACAAAGGTCAGTCAGCTGTTTGGCAGTAGATCAGATGAAGGCCTTTTATGCTTTGGCATTGAAATGAACGATAGATTAAGGCAAAAGGAAAATTAGCAGGTCCACTTTGTGTAGCTCATCTCATATGCAAGTTTGCACTGCATGTAGGAGTTATTCTGCAGTTGTGGTTGCTTTATGTATGTACGTTGAGCATCTGGTGTTTATTTCAGAACGAGCGTGGGTCGGCAACGCCGCCGTCTCGCGGACTCCTCAACAAAAACAAGTGTGTCACTGAGTGTCGTTCTTACTGTTGTTGTTGCTCTTAAGCTGTTGTAGCTGCAGGTCGTTTCTTTCTTTCCTCTTTCGTTGGATAATGTTGCCCCCGGCGAAACCAAGCAGTCCACCTCCCACTGCAGTGGCGACCCCTGCCACTTTAAATCCCGCTAAGAGTCCTAGTGGCCCCCCAAGCACTCCCCCCACCACCGCACCTGCCACGGGCAAAACCGCCAGCTTCAAACGGGCCGCCTGCGGAGAAAGAGCATAATACATATACAACGTATACATGGGTCATAAGAGTGTCCACAATAAAGGAAAAACCTGTGGTCATAACTTATATTATATTATATTATATTATATACACTCTCTATATACAATTATTATCTTTAACAACAAAACAATTCAGTTTTTTATACATTTGCCTGTGTGTTTGTTGCACCACATGAATATTCAAATATTAATAAGCAGTTAAGCTAAATAAAAAAATAAAAACATTAAAAATAATAATAATAATTTCAAGAATTGTATTCTTTTAAGGCTTTTTTTCTTCATTATGATATCAGGACATTTATCCTGACATTTCTCAATTTTCGCCTAAATTTTTTTGTAAATACATCATATGAGAGCTGTATTAAATTCACTGTGCATAAACTGCTTTTTTTAATACATATTACTAGAAAAAAGCGCCTCATGTCATTGACCTACATGCTATGTGCAGGAAAGCATCAGACAGGTGAGAAATTAATCATTAAGGTGGCATCAATATTCCAAAACGGTGTTTGAACTAACATACTTTTCATGTGCTGTTTTTCTGATAACCAAACAATTATAAAGTCTTTCATGTCCAGTTTCCATCCAAACATTAACATATGCAGTCATATGTAAACACGCACACAATATTAATCTGAGATCTGAAAAAAAGCCACGATGAAATTGGACGTGTGCAGATCAAACTGGAACTGGTAAATGAATTGTTATCAGGTAAAAAGAAAAACTCCTTTAGCCAGATTATTCTTTAATTAGCACAACGAAACAAGCCTCCCGGCACGCGCACACGCAATTTAATTTCAGTGAAGATATGTAAACTTTAAAGGCAGGGTCGTCCATCAAATGCCACCTTTCCTCTCTTCTCATCTCTCTTTCACGCCTTCTCATGCTCTCGTTCTCTGTCATCTAATCATCTTCACAAGGCAGGGTTAACTGAGCAGTTAATTATGCTTGGAGAGAGAGAGAGAGAGAGAGAGAGGAAGCAACTCCTGTAATGTGGATCCACCTGAGCCAGCACTTTAAGCACTGTGTGTGTGTGTGTGTGTGTGTGTGTGTGTGTGTGTGTGTGTGTGTGTGTGTGTGTGTCAGAATATATGTCTTTAGCAGTGTGTGTGTGTGTGTTGTTGACCACCCCCTGTCCTTTTCAGCAGTCACAGAGGTGGGTCCACTTTCTACACGGGCATCAGACGAAATGCTCAATAGAACTGCATTAACTCTCAACTCCAAAAAAGAGAAACATTTCAATTGAGACTCGATCAATAAAACACATACAAACCATCTTTCGCACACACACACACACACACGGCCCATGCCTCCATGTTTCACCCTTCCCTTGCTTTTTCTGTCAAAAGTTGGCACTCCGTGGCATGTGTATGTGTGTGCATATGTATCGAACCCCCAGCAGGAACTCGAATGCTGTTTATAGACTCTTTTACACTCTTTAGACTTCCATGCGCTCGCACACACATCGACTCCCTGTGAGGGGCCGACCAACACACATCGATCCCTCTCCGCTCCATGCCTTCCGCCACCATCGCCACCTCTCTCTCCCCTCTCTCTCTCTCTCTCTTAATTGTGGTTTCCTTGCGTTCTGAGGGGGATCAATAGGCTGATGGCAGGGTAGGCCGAGAGAAGCAGGGGGGTAGAGTGGAATCGATCCCCTAGCAGGAGTGTCCCCTCTCCCCTTACCTTCCCAAGGCTCTTGGTCCCCTCCTCCACATTAGCAGCTGCTATGCTAACATTCGCCTCAATGCTGTCGATCTTCTCCTGCTGAGCCTAAGAAGAAAGATGTACGTTACAGACTGTCCACATACACACATACAAAGTCCAAACAAGATATATGTATATATGAGTAGTTGATAAATGGCTTAAACTTGAATGAAAAAATGCTGTTTAAAATATGTGTATATGGCATGTCAATCTGGCATCATATCAACTGCCCATATATGTGTCTACAATTATATAATGACAGAAATTCAAAATCCTATCCCATCGATAACACACACACCTCATAAATAGCAATAGTAAAGCAAACAAAGACATGATCAGTAATCTTAGTAGTGGGTAGCTGGGGGTTTGAGTGCTGGGACAGAAGGGTGAATGGGAGGGGGCTGGTTGTCGGGGGTAACTGGGTGGTCTGTCGGAAGCTTATAAAATATTCAAAGAGTGGCAGCTGTCTCTCTGTCTAAATCAGTGTGAGCTCAAAAGTAATCACTACACACACATGCACACATAAACACACACACACAATAGAGACTGCTGGAAAAATCTTCTTTAACTCTCCAGCTCAGAGTTACATGAGCCTGGCACCTGCCTCTGTGGAGCATGTGTTTGTGTAAAAAGAAATCCGTATTTGCATTGCTCTCTGCAGCTCATGGCGACTGTTAAGTTAGTGTTCCTCTTCCTCTTCATTTTGAAATAATTTGTGTGTATGTAAATGTGTCTGAGTGTGCTTTCTCAGGACTCAACAATAAGGATGGCCTGCTGGCCCAGGGCCAGTGTGAGAGTGTTTCAGATCAGTTGATGAACTGTCCCTATCTGACCGGTGCTGCGCTGCCACTAAATCTTATATGTGTTGATCTTCTATATGTGTTTTATGCCATGCAGCCTTAAAACATTTGGTTTCCTGTGATGTATTGGACATTGTTGCTGTAAATTCTGCAGATTTAAATGTCACCAATTGTTTTGTAGCTGGCTAACATAGATAGCATAACATAGTTTGATAGATGATTAGATAGATAGATAGATAGATAGATAGATAGATAGATAGATAGATAGATAGATAGATAGATAGATAGATAGATAGATAGATAGATAGATAGATAGATAGATAGATAGATAGATAGATAGATAGATAGATAGATAGATAGATAGATAGATAGATAGATAGATAGATAGATAGATAGATAGTTAGATAGATAGATAGATAGATAGATAGATAGATAGATAGATAGATAGATAGATAGATAGATAGATAGATAGATAGATAGATAGATAGATAGATAGATAGATAGATAGATAGATAGATAGATAGATAGATAGATAGATAGATAGATAGACAGACAGACAGACAGACAGACAGACAGACAGACAGACAGACAGACAGACAGACAGACAGACAGACAGACAGACAGACAGACAGACAGACAGACAGACAGACAGACAGACAGACAGACAGACAGACAGACAGACAGACAGACAGACAGACAGACAGATAGATAGATAGATAGATAGATAGATAGATAGATTTGTGAAAGAATGGGTTGCTCTCAGGAGCTCAGTGAATTCAAGCGTGGTACCGTGATAGGTTGCCACCTGTGCAACAAGTCAATTCAGGAAATTTCCTCACTACTAAATATTCCAACTGTTAGTGGGATTATAACAAAGTGGAAGCATTTGGGAACAACAGCAACTCAGCAACGAAGTGGTAGGCCGCGTAAAATCTCAGAGCGGGTTCATTGCATGCTGAGGCGCACAGTGCGCAGAAGTCGCCAACTTTCTGCAGAGTCAACAGCTACAGACCTCCAAACTTCGTGTGGCCTTCAGATTAGCTCAAAAACAGTGCGTAGAGAGCTTCATGGAATGGGTTTCCATGGCCAAGCAGCTGCATCCAAGCCTTACATCAACAAGTGCAATGCAAAGTGTCGGATGCTGTGGTGTAAAGCATGCCACCACTGGACTCTAAAAAATTAGTATCCTAGTAAACATAGTCAGTTATGTCTTAAGTGAATGAATGTTGCAAAAGAAAAAGCATGATTCGTGCGTGCATTCAATCTTAGAGAGACAGCATCCTAATAATCCTGCTACGGTCTGCATCTAAGGACCTGTGGAAAAAATGTATATTCAATTTATATTAATTAAGCTAGTAGTTTTAGCTGTGGTATTGAAATTGGAATAGAGGATTGTGAATTTTCACAAGTATCTAAAATGTTTTTGTCAAAACTGCCTGTGTTTGTGTCATGGCTGGTAAAAAATATTTTTGGCCGGTAAATTCTCTTAAATCAGGCCCTGCTTACAATTAAACCTTGTTTCTGTTGGTGAAATAATTATGCGATTTATAACTGATGGACAAGCCAAAACACTCATCACTAATCAAAATCCAATAAGCATTTATTTATTAGTCATCCATGCACACCTTCCCACTAAACCCTGTAAACAGACTATTTTAAGACTCACTAATGACTGAGTACGAAAGCTATCGATGGCTTTCTTTTTCTCTCCCTTCCTCCCTCCCTCCCTCCCCTCAGGAGTAGACGGTAATCAGCACCGTCTGCTCACAAGCTGTATGGATGCTCAAGAGAACACACAGTCACACAAGTAGACCTCCTGGGTTCATCTGTGGCTCAGTGTTAACGGAATAAACGATACGGTGGGTGTACTCTACAGAGAGGCAAGCGCTAATAAGGCTGGCTATCATCATATTATACTTACCACTATCCAGATCCCATCATCGTTCCCCAACAGGGTGTGAAGTGTTTAGCGACAGCCATTATCAACTGTTACTGATATTAATATTTTACTTTTGTAGCCCTAAGCTTGGGGGAGCTTGTAGATTGATTCACATGAAGAAACATACACAATAATCTGAATATCTGATATATAAAGGGACATTTTTGAAGCATTTTAGATTAGATGGATGGATGGATGGATGGATGGATAGATAGATCCAGCAATCAATTAATATAACAATACATTTTATACAAGTGTATGCGTTATGATATTAAAACAATTCTAAATTTCTAAATCAATGAATGAACAGGACAAACGATCTGGGGGCATTCATTATTCTTGAGGGGGCGATCGTGGGGATGGGGGTTAGTAGTTGACCCTGCCGGTTAAAATCACGTTCTGTTGGTGGGGGGGGGGGTTTCAAATTGAAACTGAAGGGGCACAAATCATATCAAATCATATCGAGTCAATGCCCCCTTTTGCTCCCTTATGGTGCCAGACCTAGAATCATAACACTGTCTGCACACCCCAAAAAAAACATGATCCCTCCTTTTACACCCAGTTTCCAATTGCATGTTGTTCTAATAATGGCTGTTATACAGCATGGATTCTCATTAATCCTCTCTGGTTAGCACATGGCTGACAGACTGTCACCAATCTCTGTATGTCTTCTCAATCACACACATACACACACACACACTGATGGGATCAATAATACCACCTTGTTGGCTCTCAGGAAACAAAGCCATTTGTCTGACAGCTCTGCCATACTTAAGGTTTTGGTCAGCAACCTTTATCGACACACATACACAACCAAACATACTTTCTTGCGGTCTCTCCCTTCTTTCCAAAAAACAAAGAATGAATGATTTCCATAGATGTGTGATACTTTACGTGAATTAATCATAGAGAACTCTTGTAGCACTAAGCCATTCAATGCCAGTAGGTCCTAAACAAACATACCACAAAAATCTGAATATCTGATACATAAAGACATTTTGTATTCAAATTTTAGATTAGATGGATGGATGGATGGATGGATGGATGGATGGATGGATGGATGGATGGATGGATGGATGGATGGATGGATGGATGGATGGATGGATGGATGGATGGATGGATGGATGGATGGATGGATGGATGGATGGATGGATGGAACCAGGGACACCCATATCACCATCACCTAACCCATCAAATGAAAGTAAAAATGCTTGCAAAAAAAACCTTAAAAAAATAAACTTGCATCTTGATCAATCATAAAACTAAGACACACCGAGAAACACATACTGTGCAATTTATCTGAGGCAGTGGGGATGGGGTTAGTAGTTTCGTGAAAGTCTTCTGTGCTGGGGTTTCAAATTGAAACTGAAGGGCACAACATCATATCAAATCAATGGCGGTGGAGGCTCGATCCCTGACTGGCTGAACTTATGGTGCCAGAGCTAGAATCATAACACTGTCTGCACACCCCAAAAAAACATGATCCCTCCTTTTACACCCAGTTTCCAGATCGCATGTTGTTCTAATAATGGCTGTGTGATACAGTGGATCATGGATTCTCATTCAATCCTCTATATAGTATGTTCACATGGCTATACAGACTGTCACCAATCTCTGTATGTCATTCTGAACAATCACACACATATACACACACAATGATGGAATACATACCACCTAAAGTTATCTCAGGAAACACCATACTAATACTGTGTCTGACAGCTCTGCCATACTTCAGCAATTGCCTTTATCGACACACATTGATTCAACCAAACATACTTTCTGAAAGCATTCCTTCTTTCCAAAAAACAAAGAATGAATGATTTCCATAGATGTGTGATACTTGCAGTTGAACAATCATAGAGAACTCTTGCACTAAGCCATTCAATGCCAGTAGGTCCCATTCCACCACATCCCAAAGATGCTGTATTGGGTTGAGATCACTGTGGGGGCCATAGTACAGTGAACTCATTTGTTATGTTCAAGATAGATGATAGATAGATAGATAGATAGATAGATAGATAGATAGATAGATAGATAGATAGATAGATAGATAGATAGATAGATAGATAGATAGATAGATAGATAGATAGATAGATAGATAGATAGATAGATAGATAGATAGATAGATAGATAGATAGATAGATAGATAGATAGATAGATAGATAGATGACAGACAGACAGACAGACAGACAGACAGACAGACAGACAGACAGACAGACAGACAGACAGACAGACAGACAGACAGACAGACAGACAGACAGACAGACAGACAGACAGACAGACAGACAGACAGACAGACAGACAGACAGACAGACAGACAGACAGATAGATAGATAGATAGATAGATAGATAGATTTGTGAAAGAATGGGTTGCTCTCAGGAGCTCAGTGAATTCAAGCTGGTACCGTGATAGGTTGCCACCTGTGCAACAAGTCAATTCAGGAAATTTCCTCACTACTAAATATTCCAACTGTTAGTGGGATTATAACAAAGTGGAAGCATTTGGGAAAAAGAAAGTCTGTGTGGTAAGTGGATCCATGTTTTCATTCAAAACCTCTATATAGTATGTTCCTCCTATACAACCTTAACTTGTTCATTTGAACTACAAAAATGTGCTATATAACAACAATATGGAATACACTCACCTAAAGGATTATTAGGAACACCATACTAATACTGTGTTTGACTTCATGGAATTGGGTTAATTCCATGGCATTAATTCAACAAGGTGCTGAAAGCATTCTTTAGAAATGTTGGCCCATATTGATAGGATAGCATCTCGCAGTTGATCGAGATTTGTGGGATGCACATCCAGGGCACGAAGCTCCCATTCCACCACATCCCAAAGATGCTCTATTGGGTTGAGATCTGGTGACTGTGGGGGCCATTTTAGTACAGTGAACTCATTGTCATGTTCAAGAAACCAATTTGAAATGATTCGAGCTTTGTGACATGGTGCATTATCCTGCTGGAAGTAGCCATCAGAGGATGGGTACATGGTGGTCATAAAGGGATGGACATGGTCAGAAACAATGCTATGGTAAGCCGTGGCATTTACACAATGCCCAATTGGCACTAAGGGTCCTAAAGTGTGCCAAGAAAACATCCCCCACACCATTACACCACCACCACCAGCCTGCGCTGTGGTAACAAGGCATGATGGATCCATGTTCTCATTCTGTTTACGCCAAATTCTGACTCTACCATCTGAATGTCTCAACAGAAATCGAGACTCTTCAGACCAGGCAACATTTTTCCAGTCTTCAACTGTCCAATTTTGGTGAGCTTATGCAAATAGTAGCCTCTTTTTCCTATTTGTAGTGGAGATGAGTGGTACCCTGTGGGGTCTTCTGCTGTTGTAGCCCATCCGCCTCAAGGTTGTGCGTGTTGTGGCTTCACAAATGTTTTGCTGGATACCTCGTTTGTAACGAGTGGTTATTTCAGTCAAAGTTGCTCTTCTATCAGCTTGAATCAGTCGGCCCATTCTCCTCTGACCTCTAGCATCAACAAGGCATTTTCGCCCACAGGACTGCCGCATACTGGATGTTTTTCCCTTTTCACACCATTCTTTCTAAACCCTAGAGATGGTTGTGCTTGAAAATCCCAGTAACTGAGCAGATTGTGAAATACTCAGACTGGCCCGTCTGGCACCAACAAACATGCCACGCTCAAAATTGCTTAAATCACTTTCTTTCCCATTCTGACATTCAGTTTGGAGTTCAGGAGATTGTCTTGACCAGGACCACACCCCTAAATGCACTGAAGCAACTGCCATGTGATTGGTTGATTAGATAATTGCATTAATGAGAAATTGAACAGGTGTTCCTAATAATCCTTTAGGTGAGTGTATGTGACACTGGTCACATTTCAACACTGTAAAGAAAAACCCTATGATCCAACCCTGTACTGTCAAAGATCTGAAGAACACTTTTTTCTCTCCATGCAAGTACAACCAAATGCACATTTATCCAGATATATTCTCATTCACTGCCAACTTTATGTTCTTTAGTTTAAGTTTGCCAACTTTAAGTTTATCAGTTTTAAGCTTAAAGGGATAGTTCACCCAAAAATGTTAATTATTTACTCAACCTCAAGCCACCCTAGGTGTACATGACTTTCTTCTTTCAAACGAATACAATCAGAGTTATATAAAAAAAATATCACTGCTCTTCCAGGCTTTATAATGGTACTGAATGGCGGCCCTGATTTTGGAGTCCAAAAAAGTGCATCCATCCATACTATATCCATATCCAGTAAACAATATTCATATTTAAAACTTTTTTAAACTAAAATAACTAGCTTCCGGCAGACGGCCTATGCAAGTCGACTCCAAAAGAGTAACTCCATGATACGATGTAAGAGTCAAATACGCCAAGCATACTCTTTCGCCGTAAACCGATGTGTACAGTCGTCTGTCGGAAGCTAGTTATTTTAGTTTATAAAGTTTTAAATATGGATATTTTTCTTACACAGGCACATTCCTTCGCTTCAGAAGGCCTTTATTAACCCCCCGGAGCAGTATGGATTACTTTTATAATGGATGGATGTGCTTTTTGGGCTTCAAAATCTAGTCCTCCATTCACTGCCATTATAAATCTTGGAAGAGACAGGACATTTTTTTAATATAACTCAGATTGTATTCGTCTGAAAGAAGAAAGTCATATACACTTAGGATGGCTTGGGGGTGAGTAAATCATGAGCTCATTTTAATTTTTGGGTGAATTTTAATTTTTGTGTGAGTGTGCAAAATGAGTATGTAATGTAATAAAATATACATATCTATTACAAACACAGGGTTATAATATAGACACACTGATATTTTACACTGATTTTACACTCCAAAACACCAAAATCCAACCAATGGAATATAATTCAGCAGAGAGACAAACATTAAAAGAGGCTAATACTGTATACTTTCCACATTGAGATGCAAGGGTTTTGTTCTTTTTCAATATATGCAAGTTTTCTATAAGCATGAGAACCCTGTAATGATTTATTTTCTCATCAATTCCAAACCAGATCTTGACAAAAAACAGAAGTTATAAAAAAATAAAAAATGGTGCTTTGACAGGTCCTGTCGGCTCACGTCTGGAAGCAGACATCTAACAGGGATTACAGATCAATTCATATGTATTGAACACAGAGGTCAAAGTTAACAGCCGGCCAATCAAAGTGTTCCGCTCGACTGCACTCATTTCACACTCTGAATAATCATCCTCAGGATCATACCTCTTAACTCATTCACACACACAGAATGCAAAAACATTAATAACATATGCAGCTTGCTTTGTAAGAAAGGATGGGGACACTAAGGATCTCAAAGACATCCCAAATAAATCTTCATCAGCGTCAGCACATTCTACTCTCCCTCTCAATCCACCTTCTATAGGTGTCTGATGAGAGCAATCTTGAGGGTTTTTCCCCTCTCTCTCTCTCTCTCTCTCTCTCCCCTGGGAGCTACTTTAACAATGTCTGTCTTGTTTCCGTCTATTGTCAGTCGTCCACATCACGCTGACACAGAAACACTTGCAGGCTCTCATATGCTCTCTGCAGTGGTGGACACAGGAAAGCTCTCTGGCATCTCTGGGGGGACCAGAACTGGGTGCTAAGGTCACACACACACACACACTCACAGCACATAACACACGCCAAGGACTGCCCCGAGAGAGACGTGGACAGACTCTCAGAGACATTAACACGCAGGTTGCATGCTTGTCTGGCCATTAGGAAGAGAAAAGACATCATACGTACACCATGCCATACACCAGAGACCTGAGTCAAACATTACTTAATATATATAGACACACTCACAGCTGTATCAGAACAGGATGACAGCATGTTATGAGATCTTTTTATCATGCTCATATAAATTTGTGGATGCATATCTTGCTTCACTTTCGTTTAATCTTTAGTTTAGCCTGGATTAAACCTGACCAACATGAAGACATTTTTTTGTTTTGTTTAATAATTGTTGCTTTTAAAGAGCCAATATATTCATAGCAAAATGTAGCTGCTCTTTTGCTATACAATGAAATTTGAGCTGTTCAGTTAACAATTTAAATTTCAGTCTGTTTTTCACACACATCTATTGACTTCAGAAGACTTAGAATATAGTGCACGAGAAGTTTGAAAACCACTGTAGCTCAGACATCTTCTTTTGGGTTTCATGGAAGTAAGGCATACAAGGTAGTTAAATATAACAAAATTTTCATTTTTGGTTGAACTGTGTCCATTTGATGTGAAGATTTATTATACAGTTTAACCATAGCAACAGCCAGTAACATCACTAAGAATGTTTTGTCCAAGCAACATTCCACAGTGCCTTGCGGCACATGGGAATGTTTTCCAACCAGTTCACTACCCTGAGAACATCAACAAAACCAACAATAAAATGGAAAGACATTTTCTATGAACTGAAACAACACATATGAATAAACACAATCTGCAGCCAAATTCATCCATGCAGTTAATGGTATTTGTCCCACACTTTGCAACCATGACTTTCCGAAGCATAAGAAATTTGACATATTTTATAGAGCCAGCACTCACAACGGTAATTACTAGCAAAAGTTAGACACAACTTTTCAAAATGTTTAAAATATTTTTGACGTAAGAAGTCTCTCATGCTCACCAGGCTGCATTAATTCAATCAGAAATACAGTAAAAACTGTAATATTGTATTTTCTGTTGTAATACATACTGTTTTGACGTTTTAAACGTAACGTATTCCCATGATAGCAAACTGAATTTTCACTATCTAGTCTTCAGTGTCACATGATCCTCCAGAAATATGCTGATTTTCTGCTCAAGACACTTTTCTTATTTTTATCAATGTTGAAAACAGTTGCTTAATATTTGTGTGACAACTTGATACATTTTCTTCAGGATACTTTGATAATAGAAAGTTCAAAAGAACAGCATTTAAATAATAGTAATGAAATAGTAATCTTTTGTTGCACTATACATGTCTTCAAAGTTTTGAATGATATTGTAACCATCAAAGTGTACAATAATGAACTATAGAAATTTTCATAACTTTTTAAGACTTTAATAATTGCCATGATTTCTGGAAATCTGGATATTCTCTGAAATATTTAGGCTTTCATGAAGTGTTGTCATTCAACACCAAAACACTGCTATAGTTATCACCGTCAATCATCATAATTTCCCATTTTAATCATGATGTTACAACATTGTTGTACCTGGACAGTGCGGCTGGAGTTGATGTGCTCTTGATGCAGTTTGTCCCACTGACTGCTTCTCTGAAACTGCAACAAGGAAGCTCAATTAATTTCACAGCTTTAACTGTTTATGGACATTTAATAACATCTCCTCATGATCACAGCCTGGTGTTTTACAATCATCTAGGTTTCGATGGCTGTGCAAGACCTCCCCATACGCTGTTATCCTATTATATGTTGCTCATGCAGACTGACTGGGAGAGATTTCAGATACACCATGAGATCTCCAGCACTCAACTCCCCATGGTGACCGCACACACAGACACATGGCTCTCTCTGTTGACCATATGCTGGGCTTTGCTGTCGCTGTTCCTGTGTGAGTGTTCGTACCTTTTCTATGTTGTGTTGATGCTGGTGCAGTCTCTCCAGGTCAGTGGGGATGGCCACTTTAATGAATTTCAGAATTGGGGGCTCCAGGCGCCGGAGTGGAAGCTTACCACCCTCTTCCGCCATCATGACTGTCCCTTCTGACTTTTCTTATAAGGTCACAAGCTTAACACATCCATTCATAATCAGTCTTGCTCTAAAAGAGAGTCATATACTATATTAAATATATAAAATTTTATTGTATTACATTTGTAACATTTTATAAAACATTACGGTTAGACTCTATTATAAGTTCCCATTAGTTAACATTTGTTAATGTCTTAACTAACAATGAGAAATACATCTGTTACAGTATTTATTCATATTTGTTAAAGTTACTTAATAAAAATGCAACTGTTTGCATTATAGTTCATGTTAACTCAGGTCTATTAAATAATATTAACAGATAAAACTCATAGTAAAATGTTACAATTAACATTAACTTATTAATTAATGCTACAGAAGTAATTTTCATCATTTTTTCATATTGCCTAATGTAGTGCAACTGGAACCTTATTGTAGTTACAGTGTTATAGTGTATCTTAATGTTACCAAAATTATAATGTAACAATAATAGTATTAGGTAATCGTACTTTGATATAGTCTCTATACCATGGTACTAATTTTTGTATATGTCCAAAAACATGGTATTACCAATACTATGTTATATGAGTAGAAAACATGGTAACACCACACATGGTAACACCACACTACATTTGATAGTAAACTGCAACTGTCATATGGAAATATTATGTCAGCTGTCAAAAATATAACGTTTAAGCGAGATCTGGATGTTAAACTATCATTGTTAGTTTACAAACCGACACTACATTTAACATTTTACCTTTAATAATCAATAATAGTAAAATCCCTAGGGCAAACATCTGTGTCTAAGTTCAGCTAGCTTGCTACACTCTCTCAACAGAGACTTCATTCTTATCGCTGTTATTGTAAACCACATTTGCTGAAACTGCCGTCTACAGTTTCACATAACTCTTTCCTTACCTGTCGAGAAAACGGTAAACAGTGATCTCCTGCTGTCGATGATTTTAGTCGCTGTCATCAACTTTGTTTTTGTAAACAGTGGTTTCGCTTTGTGCTGTGTGCAACGACAAAATGTGTCCGACTATGGGAACGAATACTGTTTTAAAAGAGTAAACGTGCTGGGAAAATAGTACTGGTATGTTTACTATCATTCTGATGATAAAACACTTAACAAACAAGCAATGTTTGTATTGCTCTTCTGATTCTGATTCTAAGGTCCCCCTAAAAAAATCCTTCTACAAATCAATATGTTCAAAGAGTTGTGTAAAAACGCACAGTAGCTAGCCTATCTTTTGCCATATGCCAAGAAAGTCTAAAACAAATTTGTCCAGAGGTTTGGAATGAGGTTATCAGAGCATGATTAGATAATGATAACAGAACTGCATCACAGAGTCACAAGACTTTGCAAATACAACTCCAGGCCTTTTAAGCATAGTATGCATATTAAATGTGCAATAAAGTGATATGAGTTATTATATTCTGTGTATGCAAATATATATAGGACCTTATAATTAAGGTTCAGACACAAGGCACACACCTGCTCTTCCCTCAGAGCCCCCAATGATATGTGTTTCCGGCTTTAGGGAACACCAACGGATTAACCACATGTGATCACTGAGATCCAACCAAAGCCCACTTCCCTTGTGCTCTCTCCTCTTTTCTCTCTCCCATTCTCTCTCTGGGTATCTTTATTTCTGTCTCCCAAAGGCTTTCTGAAAAGCTCTGGCTCTATGGGTTTATTTTCCAGCCACACACAGGTACACAAACAGAATGACATAGAGATGTAACTACCATTTCAGTTTATAAAGAACCTACAAAGAAATCACCCACACAACCAGCCAACCAGCGTGAAAAGCCACAGTGCAGACAAGTTTCATAAGCCTCTTTTACAGGTACAAACCACCATATCTACATGACTGATAATCACTCCTCTGCTCTCAAATTGACTGATTACTATCATAATAAATAAATACAAATCTACAAAGAAAAAGTGTGCATTATTATTATTTTATTTATGTATTTTTGTATGCATATTTATAATACAAAATATAAATGTATTATTTATACATTATTTATTACAATTTGCATGTTACATATTTTTGTTATTTTATTTTTCTTAAATACACTGCCATTGAAAATGGAAGGGTCAATAAGATTTTTTTAAGACAGCATTTAACTAATCAAAAGTGACATTAAAGGCACAATATGTAATTTTTCACCGCTAGAGGTCGCTTATTCAAAACAAAGGCGTAAGTTGATGATGCCTGGATTTTACTGAGCTTTTATGCCGCTGACGACCGCTTCCGCTTTTTCGGTCATGCGTACACTGCGCTGTTTTGTCTTCCATCGCGTTCTGAGCGCTACTGGCACCACAGTGTTCAATGATTCTCAAACAACTCGATGGATGAATTAGTCTCTCTAAATCCCTCCTTTAGTGAGCTACTCTGCTCTGATTGGTCAGATGGCCTAGTCTGTTGTGATTAGTCTACCGCGTACAGCGTGTATTTCGGATATAAACATCCATTACCATGAACTTCAGCTCCGGAGGCTTTCTAAAGCTCAGTGATGGTGCACACTGTAAAGATTCGTTGATTTTACACGAATCTCAGCATTAACAAGTGTATGTACAACATCAACAAACCCTTGTGTGTGTTTCTAATTTATTTGCGGTGCACATGCGGGAACTGTATCAATAACGGTGCATACATTAGCCTAGCACTAACGTGAATAACTGATGGAACATTAAAGTTTGCAAAACAAATCTTGCGCCATCCTTTATCTTTACTCAAAGCAGTAAGAATGACAGACAATCTGCATAAATAGAATCAGTTTTGGTAATACTGCAGCCCACAGCTGGTTTACAGTAGTATTTCAGTAGTTAGCCAGTTAGCCAGATACCTACACAATATGAAACACAATAAACACATCGTAGAGCACAGCGTCTTCTTGACATGATGCTATCCAGTATCCGTCAGCTGCAGTGTTTGAGGTGGTCAAGTTCTCTATGGTGTCTGCACACGCAAGAAGTGGGAAAGGTATTTTTTTATATCCATAATAGGGATTTAAAACAATAAAACAATAAATTATTTAAACAATAAAGCCTGTGTTGAGCTAAATAAAAATGATTATAGTTTTCAGTCAATGAATGTATCTAAACAGTTGCTCACCTGTCTAATAAAACACATAATATTAAAGCGTCTTTGGTGTTTTAAAAATCGTACATATTGTGCCTTTAAATACATTTATAATGTTACAAAAGATAATTTTTCAGAATTTTCTGCTTATCAAAGAATCCTGAAAAATAATTATCATGTAAAATCAGCACATTAGAGTGATTTCTGAAGGAACATGTGATGAAGACTGGCGTAATGGCTGCTGAAAATTCATAATATTTCAAAGAATTCAGAAATATTTCACAATATTATTCCTATTTTACCATATTTTTATCAAATAAATGCAGCTTTGGTGAGCGTAAGACACTTTTTTACCAAAAAATATTATCAACCCTAAACTTTTGAACAGAACTGTGTGTGTCTATATACACTGTATAATACATATGCTTACATAAATGTGTGATCTTAAAACACTGATTGAGCAGAGACATCGAGAAAAGAGAGCGTGACATACATAAAGACAAAGAGAAAGAGTGGGAGGATGGAAAAACTGTAAGTGTTTGTGGTGGAATCTAAAAGGGCTTTTGAGGGGGGAATCTGAACCCAACAATGGCAGTCTGCAGTACGTTCAGCGAATCAGTCTTAACTTCTGACAAGAAGCAGTGCTCTCCATCTCTCCAGAATGTTCCTCCCCCTCCCTGGCCGAGGGGGAGTCCCACTGTAGTGGGGTAATACCACATGCCTGTGTAGGGACCAGTCTTCATCATATCACCATCATCTTCACTTGAACCCTATCACCCAAAAGGCCAGACCACATTATTTCAGATGAGATTATAATCTGGAATACCCCTCACAGATAAAACAGGGCAGTGCAGCCTACACCCATGCTTCATGTCAAAACAATATGGGACAAGTCAGTTTCAAATATTAGAACGAAATGTTCACATTTTCTTAAAATGTGACTAAGGTGTTGCCATGCATTCTGTGTTTTCATAGCTTTATGGTTGATGGGTGGTTATAAAAGGGTTCATTTCTACGTACCTGTGATCTGTAACTTTAAGATATGGCTCAGGTTTCTCTTTCAATGTAAATCTATTTGATCTTTTGCCGACTTTTTCATCTACTATAGTAAGTCTTCCATGTTGACCAGCAATTTTATATCTAATATCAAACTGGTTTATCAGGGGGTGAATTCAATATATCTGGGTCAAGATTAGATTTAGGGGTCGAGTTAGAGCTTTTGTCAATAGCTTGTTCAATTTAAGACCAGTCTAATATTTGTTATCGCCATCAAGCAGTATTAATAAATATATAAAATAAAAGTTTTTAAATATAAGATTAGTCCGGTAATCTTCTATTTAATAAACATTTAGTTTTATTTATTTAATTTTCATTCCATATTAGAATCAAGCAGCATCAATGAAGCATCAATGACAAATCTTGTATTTAATAAACTTTTATTTTTGAAATAGTTATATAGAATGATCTCAGCTAATGCAAATGTGCTCTTTGGCATTAGAGATGATTTGCATGTGTGTGTGTGTGTGTGTGTGTGTGTGAGTGCCGGTCCCACTCTTCCGCTAAAGCTTTGTTTCCAGACTACACAGTGTGAGTCCAGCCCTGCTGATCCCCTCAACACACTCGCTAACAGCCAATCAATATATCATGAGCCACACAAACACCCCACACCATACTTACAGGGAAATGAGCTGTGTGAGAGTGTGTGTGTGTCTGTGTCTGTGTGTGTGCCCCTCCCCTGCAGCTCTAATACAGGGTTTTAATGAAGACTCCAGGGGGGTCGGCTACCTGTCACTCTGAATCGATCTGCCCTCCTCCAGACTGACAGCTTCACCAACCTACCATCCACCTGTCTTAAGTGTGTGTGCCACTGCGAATGTGTTTATAACATCCTCTGAAAGCTTTATATTTATTGTATATATATATATATATATATATATATATATATATATATATATATATATATATACAGCTGAGTTTATATGAGTGTATGCCCAAGCCTTTTCTAACTATCTCTTATTTTTCAAAATAAATAATGTGCGTGTGTGTGTGTGTGTGTGTAGGTACGTTTACGTGCATGTATGCCCATGCATGTTGAGCTTTGCTTTCGACAATCCAAGACAAATTAGGAAGGTGATGGAGGAAGACAGAGAAAGAGCAGCCGTCTGTGTGAGTGCGCCTCTGCACCGAAATGTCACAACATGGATCGATGGGGCTTAACGAGGACTGTGGGCCTCATGAGGTCAAAATCCCCCAAAATGATCAGAATCTCTCCCCAAGCTCAGTCTCATACCTGAAGCTCAATGCCATGGGGATCTTGACCAGAACCCCCATACACCATACATATACTAGGGTACTTGATGGTATTAGACTGTAAGGACACTTGGCACGTCAACGCTTGTTGAACTTTACGAAGGGGGAGTCCCTCGGTCTCATCCTGAGTCGCGACAACAAACACAAGAGAAAAACACTTCTGACGCTTTACACAGAGGTGAACAGAAAAACGACACTTCCACTCAAATAATCAGAAGGTTTTTTTATGATTTCAAAGTGCTGAACAGAGCCTCCAGTGAACCAAAGAGAAAAAAAACTAAACAAACCAAAAGAGACATTGAAAAACATGTTTTTTTTTTTTTTCATTTTTTCATGTTTCTTCTCCAAAAAACAATGCACAACTTGTACCACAAGATTTGAAAAAGCTATCAGATAAAAACACTTCAAAATATTAGTTTTGTATTGTGTATATATATATATTTATATATTTATATAATTTGTACTTTCTCATCTGTTCAAACTGCTGCCGTATGATAAAGTAAGCGAGAACGCCCAGTCAGTACGTGTGTTCAAGCCCTTGTGGAGCCGGCAGTCTTTGCAAAATAAATACAAGCACAGGCGAGAAGGAGAAAACCATGCATATAATCCGTTTTTACTTTTTTGTACATATAAAAGACATTTTTGCAACAATGTCCTCCATATTAATAAATGGCAAAGACAGTATAAACATACAAAAAGGAGCATGAACGCGGAATGTTTCATTCCTTCCATCTTCTCTCTGCACCTGCATCTCACCGGCCTTCTCTTATCCTCCTCCTCTTCCTGTATTTTAAGTGCTCGAAGCCCAATTCTACTCTTTTTAGTCTGTTATCATAATGCTAAAATCCCTTGGTTTTTCTTCTTCATAATAATAATAATAATAAAAACTACAGTAATTTCAAGTCTGTGGAACTTCGTCATTAAAAAGTTAGTGCGCAGACTGGGCTAATTCATCTCAATTGAAACCGTTACCTTACAAGGCGAGTCTTAGTATTAAAATAATTTAGAGTTTGAAATAGGACTGGAATAAACACACACACACACGCACACACACACTCTCGTTCTCTCCTCTCTCTCGTCGTTTACAATAGCACTTAGTAAATTGCACTTGTTTGCAGGTTTTTGGGGTGTGATCAACTGTGATTCTGGACATTAATGCACTCTGTCGTTCTGTCTGTGTGGCGAAGGCCTCCCTCAGAGACACTCCTACGTGTTTTCACACACACATCCACTTCGCTTCTGCCAACGACAGTTGATATGTCATAATCTGGCATCTGAAGCCGGCGTTTTCGGATCCGCGCGTATGTGTGAAAGGACAGTTCGCGTGCTCTTGTGTGTCTGTGAGTGTATGTTTGTGATGAACACAACTGCTGTCATTGAGGTGGATTGTGGTGGAACTTTTGGACCGCCTGCAAAGGAGCCGTAAAGTGTGCGTCCTCACACGCACGCACACACTTGCACACATTCTCGCATTGTAATACTTCTTCCGACGTGACACACTGAGCTATAGGCATCGCTCTCATTCCCAGTGCGTGTTACGCCAGATAAGCTCAAACCCTGCCTCGTATCTACACTATCAGGCGCAGAGCAGAGATTAAAAGCGCTTATATGATTGGTTTCTCCTCAGTCACGTTTGTTTCCTGTGAGGATTTGGGGACTCATGGGAAATCGAGTTCAGTATCGCTGTTAGCTACTGGCTCTGTCCCTTCCCAGGGTGAGTTTATAGCCACTGTGGGCGTGTCTGAGTGAGCTTGTGGGCGTGTCAGTGGTGTGCAAAAGTGGGCGTGGTCATCAATAGGGCAAGGTGTCCAGAAACCTATCGATGAGTGGCGGGGGTGGGACCAGGTCCTCAAGCTTCAGGTAGAAGATCCTCTGTAAGCCTTGCGTACGCTGAGATCGAAGCTCCGCCCTCAAGCCCAGCACAGCTCCCACTGGGGGTGGGGCCTTGACAGTTGAAGCCACGCTTCCTGCGCAGACCGAGCTCAGATGATCTCGCAGGCAGCAGATTAGTTTGGATTGCAGTTCCTCAACTTTTTTGGGCTCCTTCAGACCAGGACATTGTTCTAAAATGAGAGGAAAGAGCGAGAAATATGTTGAGTACTTTTAAGTTAATTTAAGTTTAAAATGTCGCTACATCTGCACCACAGGAAAAAAACACACATCCCATAGACACATGACTTACTCTTTCACTTTGTATTACAGTAGCAATATCTGTAATTGGTTTAGGAATTTTTCCATTTTTGAAAAAGTACTGAAACCAAATGACTAAACAAATAGAATGCCTCTGTGACTGATATAGATATAATTACATATTACATTAAATTAACTATTATTAATAACTATTATGATTCCAATCTCTAATCACCAGCCAAGTGAGACTCTCTACCACACTTCAAACAACTCTGTGTGTAAGTGCCCACAGTATGGCTTCAGAACAGAGGAAGTGCAAAGGGATGCTGGCTTGCTTTGGCTATATCTGTGTGTGTGTGTGTGTGTGTGTGTGTGTGTGTGTGTGTGTGTGTGTGTGTGTGTGTGTGTGTGTGTTCCAAATCTATGTCTAGAGCTGCTCCACTGTCACTGCATTCAGCCTACGTCCTCTCTCACTCTCGCTGTTTTTTTCCCTTGCTTTCTCTGTCTCTCCCTCTTTCCTGGGGGATGATCGATGGCACTCTTTCACCACAGACACTTTTAGAGGGTCGATAGACTGAGTGGAGGAGTGGAGAGAGGGAGAGAGGGAGAGAGTGAGCTAGAAAGAGAGCGAGAGGTGGGGACTTGAGCTCTGCTGAGTAGCACTCAATTCCTCTACAGAGTTAAGTGCTGCTCCATAGGGGCTAACAAACACACAAACACACACACACACACACACACACACACACACACACACACACGTTCCTCTGTAGATTGTGGCAGAGAAAGGGGAGGTGAAGATTGAGCGCTGGGTGGGTGACTGAATAAATTGATTGACATATATATAACTGTTTCGTTTCCCACACTTAAGTTTTCTAGCTGTCTTTAAAGTCAACATTAGATTAGCATGCTTTCTATTTACTTTCTTATTTTTATTGTGAATTATTCATTGGTGCATGGTATTCCAGATTAAAAATCATATTTGTCTTCATCATCTTTAAATCAAAGTGTAATATTTTGCATTTCCTCTGAAACGATTTGGCTTTTCCATTAGTGTCACGTTTTTTCTCATTAAATATGCCATTTCAATGTTGCATTACAGAAGTCAAAAGAATGTGATGATGTCATTTATTATCTTTTTTTAGATTTCACATTGTTTTTTTACCTACATGTTTCCATTCAAGCTGTGACTACTTTATTTGATCTGAATATCGCAAAAACAGCGTTTCCATCCACGTTATATTTTCTTCTCTGAGCGAATGATTCATGTACATGACTTGTTGAATTTAATTTATATGAAAATCTGAAAGTTGCAACATAAAAACACAGTTTCTATCGCATGTAATGTTTTTTTTCTAAGAGATTTATTCAGTCATAAATTTTATGCGAAAAATCTTAATATTGCAACAAAAAAGCAAATAAAGCAGCGTTTCCATCCGTGTTATATTTTCTTCTCTGAGCGAATAAAGTCACATCACATGACTTTTGAGGCAAAGTCACATGACTATGGAAGCCGTATAAAGAGTAATTGCAACTTTTTATCTCAGAATTCTAACTTTTTTTCTCACAATTTTTGTGTGAAAGTCACAATACTGAGATATAAACTCGCAATCGCGTGATATAGAGTAAATTCTGACTGAGAAAAAAAATAAATAAAGAATTTACTTTATATCACGCAATTGTGAGTTTATATCACAGAAGTCTGACTTTATAACTCGCAATTGTGAGAAAAAAAGTTGCAATTACTCTTTTTATTTATTTATTTAGTGGCGGAAACGGCTTCCATACATGACTGTTAATGAAACACGACAAACGTTTTTCCGTCATCATTTGCTTCTTAATAAATAAATAAAAAATAGCATTTTTGAATTTGACTAGCATCTCTGTGTGTTTCCATCTAGCACTTTTTATGCAATATTCCAATTCTTTGAATGCTTTCCAGAATGTGCTCATGCTTCTGTACGTGCGGTGAAAGGTGTGTTTGTCTGTATATAGGTCGACCTGCTATTTAGCCTCTGTGTTAATAATGCATGGTAAGACTCGAGCACCTGCTGACCCAAACACACACACACTGTCCTACTTTGTCAACCAATAATCAACTAACTCCACCTGTGCTCATAGAGAGGCACACAAACCTCACACCATCTCTGTGTCTCTTCTGTGTGTGATTAATGGGGATTATTTCTGCTGCCCAGGTAAACCTAATCTCTGACAGCACCTGCCCCACACCTGTGGTCACTGTGACGACTGCTAGCAGCCGGACAAAAGGGGTGTAAATATACAAAAACAAGAACGAAAACAGGAAAAAGGAAAACGGCAGGAAGTAAATGTGCGCGTGAAATGCATAGAGAGGGATTTGGGTGTGTTTCTGAGGTTGCGTGGTACCTGTGAGCAGCACAAGGGCACACAAGCAGGAGAACGCAGGCATGTCGAGGTTGAGACCCTGCAGGTGAGCGCTAAAGTCTCGGATGGAGTCCAGCCATTCTCCGAAGCCACGTAGACACTGTAGCCGGTGCAGGACCAGGCCCGTGCAAAACACGAACTTCTCGTCCGCCAGCAAAGACCTGAGCAAAAGAGATGAAGAACTGTTGTTATTTATACTGCTTCAAGGTGCTGTTTGAAGCCACGAGTTCAGTTGCCACCTTTCATCTTTTAATTAATCACCGTTCTTCTCATTCCCTTCAGAACAGGTACCTGTTTCAATTTAGCGAGTCTCTAATTCTGTAGGTAGCCACACATGCTATCAGAAAGCACACACAGTCTCTCCTGTGACACACGCTGATTATCACCTCTCTCTGATTCATGTGATGATGATCTGAGCTCTGATTGGCTGCTGAATCTGTGTTTAAGGCACACTGCACGGAAACAATTACCATAGCGACAAATGAAAGCCAGTACAGGGAAGAGCACATCAAAGATAGGAATGGACCTAATTATGCCAAGCTTTCCCAATTAAAGCTTTTAAAACATTCCTGAGATTATACTCTTTATTTCTCCCTCTCTCTCTCTCTCTCTCTCTCTCTCTCTCTCTCTTTCAGCTCTGTCCTTCAGGGTTGGAGGGTTCTGGGTCAAAGCAGTAAAGTTTTATCTTCATGGTCTCACTGAATTCTCAAGAAGAACGTTTGTGTGTAATTGCAGCGAAACAGCAAAAACACTCGCTCTCCACTCGTCCAACGCTCTCTTCTTCTTTTTCTTCTCCTTCACCATCCACTCATCCTCTCTTTCTCTTCACTCTCAACCCTGCAATTTAGGAAGAAAAACTTCCTCTCTTTTTTCCCGTGGAGTGCTGGCTTCTGCTGCGTGAACTGTTCTTCATTAGTCTGCACGAAAACACACACTTGTATAGACGAGGAGCGGAGGAGTAATGGAAAGAGATGAAGGGAAATACGGTGAGGAGGAATATTTGAGAGTCATCTTCCAAGCTGCTTTTGAAGCCAAATGGGGTAAATAATCAAAATGTGTGCTTCATTAATGCAGTCTAATGGTTTTTGAACCACTACACTTGAATGCACATGTACAGAACCCACAAACACACTGCTGGTGATGTTATATTGGAAAGTGAGAATCACTTTACCCGGCCTATTCACTCCAGTAGAGCACTTGAAGTGAGTACTATGAAGGGCTTTACGCTCTTGTGTGTGGGCGTCTGGGCACCCTACATGAAGACGTACGTCCCTTTTAAAAGTGGAAAGTTACCTTAATAACAGAAGCAAAATGTATATGCTTATAGCTCTGAAAGGAACTGTTCACCCAAAAGTATATTTTTTATTTATGTACACATATTTATTTTTGTCAAATTGAGAGTAATTAAATAATGTCAGACTTTTTATTTTTGGGTGAACTATCCCTTTAAGATTGTTATAACAAATAAAATCCTAAACATTGCCTTGGTGTGTCTTAAATTCAAACTTCTTTTAAGGATGATGTCTCTCTGTCACATTTTGTCACTTACAGTACCATTTGAAATGATCAGGTCAGTAAATTTTTGATTAAAAGTGACTGTAAATATTTTTACAATTATTTTTAATTACATAAAAGTTTCAAATAAATGCTGCTCTTTTGAACTTTCTATTCATCAAAGAATCCTGGAAAAAAAGTATAATGGTTTCCACAAAAATAATAAGCAGCACAACTGTTTTCAACATTGATAATAATGAGAAATGTTTCTTGAGCAGCAAATCAGCATGTTAGAATGATTTCTGAAGGATCATGTGACACTGAAGATTGGAGTAATGATGCTGAAAATTCAGCTTTGCCATCACAGGATTAAATTACATTTTAAAGTTCATATTTTAATATGTCATGGCACTGACATATTTAAGCTATGATATGTTAAGATGTAAAAAATATTGCACTATGTACCTGTTTTAAATATATATGTTTTATCAAATAAATGCCTCTGTGAGCATAACAGACCTTTTTCAAAAACGTTTTAAAATCGCAGGTAAGGTAAATCACAAGTTTTAAAAAAATGACCTCTCATTGTAAAATGAATTATGAGGATGCACCAGCCAGGATCACATGATCATAAATTCAAAATTACTTTCTTGCATGCAACAGGGCCCTTCATGAAGGGATTAAAAATGCTGTTTGCAATCAGTCCATTATCTACAGTGGCATAGAGAAAGAGGGAAAACAGGAAATGAGCAAACATAGAACAAGTGAAAGCTCCTCATTATTACAGAACAAAATTAACAACAGCACCCTTGAGGAGGGAAACGCACACATTCCTTTTACATTTGCGTCAGAGCCGGTCGGTCTCTTTGCCATCCATTCATTCATTAGCCTCAATGCGGCCACGTGGCGTAATATGTGTGCATTTGTGAGCCACATCAGATACCGTTCTCTGGTGTGTTCTGGTGGTGTAGTCTATTTTCATCATGTGAAAACTGTGAACGTTTGTGAGTGGAAAATGTGCAAGTATCGTGAAGTCGCCACACATTGTGAGCGCGTATCTTGTGAGTTTTTGAGTGTCCATGACGTAAGCCCGGATGAATCCCCCCACTTAAATGAGTCAGAACCCTAGTCTGCAGCTCCCTACTGAGGCTGTGACGCCACCACCCACTGCCCTCCCTCCCCGCACCTGCTCCTACACCATCAGAGAGGGAGAGAGAAACACAGAGAGAGCACCAAAGCTAGTTAAACAGGGAGCAGCTGAGCTGAGACAAAAATCCACTTCCTGTTAAAGCAACATCAGAATGTCACTTAGTCACTGAGACACATCCACACACGCACATTTCTCCTTAAAGTCAAGAAACAACAGGTTACTTCAAGTTTGGATTCAAACTATTCTTGAGTACAACTTGAGATGCAACTTAATATTCTGCAAGAGGTTGAGGTATGTAACATAACAGAGCTGTTTCTGCCATAAATAATGTCTTGAGAGGGGTAGGTGTTTAAGCTGGGGTGTTAACCAATAAACTTAAATAAGTGAATTCCGCAGGATCTTCCTCACAGTGTCCATAGTAACCTTACAGTGCTGAATAGAGTGCGAGAACACACACTCACGCTCACACACACACTCATTGTTGCATAGGAAGTCACAATGTAACTAATAGCGACTGCAGCATATTACACAATATAAATCCTCACAGTGCCTGTGAATGACTTCTTTCACAGTCATAATGATACTTTACACCTTGATCTAATTTCTAAACCAGAAAGAAAATACTAAGAGACTTATGCAACATCATTAATAGCAAGTCATAGAAAAGTCTGTCATAGTCTGACAGTTGCTATGAGATATTATGAGTGTAAAGTCAGAGCGTAAATGCTATAACCGTTTCCTCCCACAGCTGTAGGCATTCTGAAGAGAACTGAAAATGACTAATTAGGATATCATCACAGGCATACAGAGTATTTGCATGTGGGCTGGGCAATATAGCAAATATTTATTATATATTGTTGTTAATATAATATTAAGCAACATTGTGAATATTAAGAGTTCATTCCTGTGACTGTGATTCAGTTTGTTTCAACAAATTTCAGATTCATAACTCTGATTTCGCTCGTGTCATCAGAAATGTTCACTGAAGTCTCTATGGGAGATTTTTATATATTAAAATGTTTACCTATTATATGTGTGTGTGTGTGTGTATTTGTTTTACTTAAAACATTAGAATTACAATGACATTAAATATCATTCTTCCTTATATTTCCAGAATATAATCCAAAAATACTGACTTTTTTTTGCTATATCGCCCAGCTCTATTGTTATGGATGTTTTAGTGTATGTTGAAGTTTGCATACTTTTGAAGTCAGAGCCATACACTGGAAGTCTACATTCGAAGTATGAGTGATTTGAGATCTGTGTGTGTCTGTATGTACCTGTTGGCGAGGCGAAGCACAAAAAGCTCAAGGAAGGCAGAGTCAATGAGCAGGTTCTGGTCATCGTGGTGAAGCTCAGAGAATCCAGGCAGCCGTTCTGCCCAACAGCGCGTCACCTCCATGGAGCCGGTTAGCACTCTGTAGAACATCTGGATCTGCTGAGACTCAGATAGACCCACTGGCTCCACCGCACTGAACTACAGGAAGAGAGAGAGAGAGAGAGAGAGAGAGTGAAAATTCCACACAAATCACAATCACTCATTTTAATGTCAAACCAATGGATGGTGAACCCTCTGATTCATAACAACCACTATATAATGAACTAATCTTTGCATTTTTTAACCATTCAGGGAATGGACCCTTATCCATCACGAGTGACCATCTTTGACCCTTCCTCATAGTTCTAAATGACTCTTTAATTGTGATTTTTCATTTATTGCAATAGACAAGTGTAAATCTTTTAAAAAGATTTTTTGGAAAGTAAAATAAAAAAAATTAATACAAATCGGGAATGGTTATACTGTTGTTTGAAGTCAAAAGAAAAAGTATGCTTTTTTTGTTTTGTAATTTAATAATTCATGGTTAAATAATGATTTCTGAAAATTAGCCTCAATTGATGCAGGTTTTCCCCACACTCAGGTACCTGACTGTAGTCTAGTTCTCGTGGTGTAGATTGGGAATAGGCCCGCACTAGTGCGTTCAGCAGGTTGAGGGGAGGTGACGGGGCGAGGGCTCTGGCTGCAGGGGACTCTTTGGTTTAGATGGCAAGCGACCTCTCCTCCCCTTCAGGTTGTCTGTACGCACCACTGTATCAAACAACCAAACAAACAAACACAGTTTAGACAGTGAACAAAGTTAAAACATCTAAATAATATTATAAATGATTATAATTCAGATCATTCAATGCAATTCCACAAATAGTGACAATGTACTTGAACACCTATACTTCATGCCCGTTTAATCAGTTTTTAAAAACTTCACAAGTTTCTCTCCATCTTTTTCTATGCCTCTCACCAATGCTTGACTGACCACTAGGGGGCAGTTTAAAGCTGCACGATTGCAGGGCTTGGAGGGAACTGGGTGAGCGAACGTGAGAGATAATAAGAACAATATATGTCTGTCCTAATCACCGGTCGAGGTGGATAAGATGATCTAAGGTGTGATCTCCTTAAATCAGATGGTATTCATGCTTAAATTCTGCAAGAATTAAATTTCCCCATGAACACATGTGCTTGTGACTGTCCTGTGTGTTGTGTTATTACCGGTTGTGAAGCTGCTGATATGCTGTGATTGCAGAGGCGAAGCACTGCCGGTAAACACCTCCATTATAGTTTAATTCATGCATTCATACTAACCAACCGAACCAGCTACGAGCCAAATCTGTATTAATCCACGCTGCTTCTTGAGCGTAGTGTGTGTATCTGCAGGTTTTAAGTCATTAAGTTAAAGAGTGTCTATCAACTCTGCATCAGTCTCTAACCAGAGGTCCAGCTGAGGTCATATGCATCGGGGCCTATTGTGTGATAATTATAGGTGTGTGTGTGTGTGTGTGTGTGTGTGTGTGTGTGTGTGTGTGTGTATGTGTGTGTGTGTGTGTGTGTGTGTGTGTGTGTGTGTGTGTGTGTGTGTGTGTGTGTGTGTGTGTGTGTGTGTGTGTGTGTGTCTGTGTTTGATACCTTCTTTCACCATGCCTACACTGAGACACTTCTGGAAGCGGCAGTACTGGCAGCGATTTCTTCTCCTTTTGTCCACAGGGCAGTTTTTACTGGCCAAACACACGTACTTCGCATTCTTCTGCACCGTCCTCTGCAGCCACCGACAATAAAAAGAGAAAAAGGAGAGAGAGAAGAAAACAATAAGCTAACAGGTCTAAACATTTCATTTATTTAATTTGATCCCATTTTTGGCTAAGAATTAAAAAGGAAGCTTGCAGGTCAGATTTTAATTACAATGTGAAAAAGCGCCAGCTCCATCAGGATAATTAGATAAAATTAATTTCCCAACATGCCTTGCCTGCAGGAGGGACAATTTTATTAGCGCAAGCCACTGACAATGAAGATCAGTGCAAAGCGTGCTGAGGCCGCTCCCGCGAGACATCCCGCGCCGCATGATAAAATTGTTTGTGAAACTCGCGGGTCAGCTCACGGCACCTCAGGGTTTTGGCGGATCGTGCCTCTGCAATAACCCCCCCTGGAGTTGTTTTCTCCTCGGCTGGATATGCACGATTATTACTGACCTTATTAAAACAAAATAAAAATGATCTGCAAGCACTCCCGCCGCTAAAAACCGTAGAAAAGAGGAAAAAGACTTAACACAAGCTTAAGGTTAAGACATCAAGTGCACGTGCTACTGCTCAGCCAAAAGATTAAGCACTTGCGTGAGACCAGTAAGTTCTGCGGTAATTAAGGTAATATCCAAAACAAACAAAAACAATGCTTTAATAAGCTACAACTGCGGTCAATTTAATAGTACTAAAAACGTACATCAACAATTTTGGTTTCATTGTGCAGTTATGCAATTAGGAAGGCTGCTAGTAGTTGAAAACTGTAGTGAGAAACAGCCTTCATGATGGTCATCTAAGTATGAATTTCATTATCTTTTATCTTTAAAAGAAAAAAAAAGCTTACAGTTTTAAACTATCTTTGTGTATCAAGTGGCTAGTGGCCCACTCAAGACATTTATTTTCTGTTTAATTTGACTTAAATTTTTTGGTGCGTATTAAAACACTTTAAATAAAAACTTTAAAGAAACATATTAAACACGCAGCTTCACCTGTTTCCAACAGGTGTAAATGAAATCAATTAAACCACCTGCTTTTCCCAGGAAGCTGAAACTTTACCGTGAGGTGAAGCTAAAACCTCCACCCACATTATCCATGTGATTTGCACGGTTTCTTATATTTCACTTAAATTGAACATAAAACTACCACAGCGGTGTAGTAGAGTGGACTGATCTCCCAGGGGGCACACAAACTTGTTAGCTATAGGGGAGTCTACTCAGTTACAGCTAGATTCACACTGATTCAGTATGACTTGATTAGAATACAACCTGTGGAGCACATCATCTCAAAAACACCCTGGGCTTAGTCGGAAAACATGCAACCACCTCGTCGTTTCCCTCTGAACCACATGCACGAGTTATATAAGTGCAACTCCGTTCTATACTTCATAGCCGGTTCAGACTGTGACAGATTCTGTCTGTCGGTCACAGTCAGTGTACAGTTCTCAAAACAAAGGTTTTATTGCTGCAGGAGCTCGCTAGATGAATAGACATCTCATGATGTTCATAAAATGAAATAAACGGCTGTACATATGACGGCCATTAAGGGACAGACACATCTTCTGTGTGTGTACGTGCATGTGTGTTTGTGTTTATTTATGCTCTAAACGATGTCACAGTGCAAAATTGTCACGGTTACAATAGGTTTCAGACTTTATTTTTCAATGGGAAAAGGATAGCTGAGGTAATTGTAACTTTTATGAATACATCTATCAATTTCTCCCCCACAAACAAATGGCGAAATGCTTGAAAAACACACAACGCTCCTTTATATATAAAGTTTGCAAAAGGAGCTTTTCACAGCAATGCCATTTCATTATTCAGAAGAACCATTTTCCACTATAAAGAATATTTTGTGCATTGAAAAGGTTCCTTGGATGGTAAAGGTTCTTCATGGAACCATACACGCCAATACGGTGTCTGACAAGTAAAAAACTAAAAACCTACCATCACTGTCTAACTCCCATCATTCTCTCATGCAAGCGCACAAATATGCAAACGCACACACACTGAGTTGTGGTCCAGTGCACAGCAGGGTCCGTAGGGTCGGTAAAGACAAGCAGTTGTGGATTCATGACATGTAACATGTGCTAATGGCCCTGTCGCACATTAAAACCCCTTAGGGAGCATATATCCCCCTCTCCTCGTCCTTCCCTCCCCTAATCAGAGATGATCAGACTATCTTCTCAGGCCCTCTCCTCTGGGTGTGTAATTAGACGTGTGTGTATGGCTGTTCAATGGGAGAGGTGGAACTGGGTCATCATTAATTGGTTAAGTATGTGTGTCTGCGTGTATTGCGCACTTAGACTGTATTATAAGACGACTATGTCTGTGAATCAAGCTCATTTTAGTGTGTTTATTATTCAGCAATGCCATAATGCTGGCACAAATGCACATCTGTCATTGTTGGAACTGATTTAATAAATGCAATGAGTTCTAATTCAGTTACTAGCAGTTAAGAGCTGTTCAAGTTTTATTCCAGTGAAACGGGTTGAATGTGGAGGTTTTGTGAATGAGCGAGCCTGTGCTGACCCTCCATTAGGTAAATATTCACGCTAAATATTCTCACTCGGAGGACGTTATGAGTCAGAGAGCAAATTACAAACCAAATAAATGGTGTGAAAATAAGTGATGCGAGCGAGTGAGCAAAAGAGAGAAAAGATTTTGCGCGCTGAAATTTTCCAATTATTTACTGTTTTTCATTGTGAAACAGCAGAACAGTTTGTATTCAGATGTAAAGTAGAACCATAAGTGAAATGATTTAGGAGCTGTTAATGAACAAAACTAAAGCCAGGGGGAGAAATCTGAATAATTTTAGTGGTTAAATGCATCCACACTCCATTAAAAATTTTCTTAAAAACTAATGTACCAGAAATCAATGTGTGTAAATATCACAATAAACCCTATTGTGTAAAAACACATTTATGAGAAATTTAAAAAAAGGGGAGTTATCAGTTTGACAAAAGCTATACACTGCCACACAATACACCAGCTTGCATTAAAATTCACCTGCTAATATTTATATTGTGAGTTAATGAGTTGCCCGAGATAATTAAATGGTGAGTGTGTTTTGTGAGTTAGGGGTGACGCCTGTGCGAATGCATAGAAAAAAAATAAGTATGCTGATCGTCTAAGACTTGCCAATGTGCATATGTCATTGTTTGTGGATGTCATTTGTGTGTGTGCGTGTGCCAGTGTTGCAGTAATAGCTACAAAGCCTCGGGCTTACCAACCCCTGCTTTTATTAATTACTAAATAAAAACTAATTGTGAAACTAATTGAAAAGAGGCATAATTTATTTCTGCACCAGACCACAGGCCATTTTCAATTATTTCAGCTCTGCCACTCTTGCTTCTTCACTTTCATTGTCAGTCTTTCAGCAAAGTCTCTGTACATTTTAAGTCTTCTCACCGTTTGTGTAATATTAACCTAAGCAAATTAAAAATAATACTTACCCCAAAATGTGAAATAAATGTCAAATATGTTAAATTCAGTGTAACTGTTAAATTGAATCCCATTTGAAACTTCCTATGCTACAGACTATCCTGTGTGTGTGTGTGTGTGTGTGTGTGTGTGTGTGTGTGTGTGTGTGTGTGTGTGTGTGTGTGTGTGTGTGTGCGTGTGTGTGTGTGTGTGTGTGTGTGTGTGTGTGTGTGTGTGTGTGTGTGTGTGTGTGTGTGTGTGTGTGTGTGTGTGTGTGTGTGTGTGTGTGTGTGTGTGTGTGTGTGTGTGTGTGTGTGTGTTTCTGGCTACAGCTCCAAGCTGCTATATTTTAAGTGTGCGCCGCTGTCACACCTCTAACTGGTCACCGAGGGAAACGACCCTCACAGACGCCGTGGCAACCGCCGCTCAGACGATTTGTGAGAGCACTCAAAGACACACACACACACACATTTCACACTCAGTACACACAAGCCAATGCTTTCATGAAAAGGCTGAGCAAACCTGTCACAGTTGTGCCTCTGAAACTGAAACTAAACAATATTTCAGTTTTTGCGCACAGATTATTGTCTATACAGCTGCTTGTATGTCCTATAGACCATATCCCAACCCCCTCTTCAAAACGAAACAACAAAAACACACACAGCTCACTGAAGAATCGCTATTCACATGGTGGGCTTTAACCTTGGTTCAAACGCCTGCAGAGTGCGTTACAATGGTTGGTTAACCCTGAGCCTCACACTCAGAGAATGAGGTGCGATCGGTGTAGAGCCGCGTGAGACTCTTCAGCCAAGAGCTCCTTTCAAAGCGAAAACAAAACTAATGACCACTAATGAATACACAATTAACAAACACTACCCTAGCCACACTGCCACATAAGAGACAAAAAGAAACAGCAACACTGAATGACACACACTGTACAATAAAGCGCAAATACAACCCTCTTACACTCCATTTAATGACAGACACACTCAAATACACAATGAGGCATGCTATTCAAATTAAACACACACTGAGGAACACGTATCAATCAACATAAACTGCAAACACCCACTTCAGCGTCTACAATACTACAACCATGTGCAATACTAAGAAAAAATGTAAAGCATTATGGGGAATCCAAATGAGAGATTTCCAAACTAGCAAGTATTTCCTATCAGTTTCAACTGACCTCAGCATGTTAATTTCTTTCACTAGTTTATTTTTCTGTGTTTTAAAGGGATACTCCACCCAAAAATAGATCTTTTGAAGCATTGTTTTTGTCCATATGGGGACAGTCAGTGGGGTCTAAAAAGCAGTGGCTCTCAACCAATGGGCCGGGGCCCAGTAGGAGGCCTCAGCAAACTTCAAAAGGGGCCACAGCTTAAAAGTATTTAAATGAATAAATTATTATTAATATATTAACTCTAATTTAAATTAAAATGCTAAAAAAAGAAGATAAAATTATCATTTAAACTTTTTTTTTTTTTTTTACTTTTTTTACTACCGTTGTTGGAACTTCTGGAATAAATCCCAGTTTAAGTTAATAAAACAAGTTTGAAAGCAAGCAGTTCTGTCATGATTACAGCAGAAATTACAACAGAAAATATCTTAGAGTCGCTGGTCTAAAACAGCATTTGACTCTATTAAATTTCATTGTATAAACAAAACAAAAACATTGAAACATTTCCCAAAATATCTTCTTTTGAGTTCCAAGGAAAAAAGAAAGTTATATATGTTTTCAACAGCCTGAGGGTGAGTACATTTTTGGGTGAACTACCTTTAAAGGCCCAAGTACACGTGAGTCATGGAATCCTCCTGTTTGCATTAAACAGAACTTGTTGTATGATTCTGTAAGTAATAGTGTGTGTCACTAAGGATTATTATGCATTTGCAATGGCATACTTGTGTAAATAGTAGTGACAATGATGGAACTTGGGTGCGTCTATATTTGATCTGGTCGAGAGTTATTATAAGAAAACGAAAGACCTCTGCCCTGCAGAGATGCTGGACTCTTACCTTAAAAAAGCCTTTGCAGCCCTCACAGGTGCGCACGCCATAGTGTTGACAGGCTGCGTTGTCTCCGCACACCGCACAGGTACCCTCTCCGGAGCTGGTGCGACTGGGCGGAGATGGCAAACTCTCTCCCAGAAGTGGCGGGCACGGGCCCATGCCCAGAGAGCGGAACGCCAGGCCTCCCGGCTTACCCATGTTCAGCGGGTACATGTGTGAGTGTGTATGGGAGTGCACGTGTGAGTGTGTGTGCGTGTCCAGGCTGGGTGGTACATGTGAAGACGAAGAGGAGGATGACGGAGAGCGTTCGGGGCGCAGCGGAAGGCCGATGGCAGTGTCGTAGCCACTGGTGGATGGTGGGGCCGTCTGCTCGTAGAAATGAGGGAAGCGAGGGCTCTTCAGTGGGCCTTCAATCAAGCAGGGCTGGGGAACAGGGGGAAGACTGTGTTCATCCCACAAGAAAGAGCTGCTGGGTGGCCCGGGGTGAAGCGGCGTGGGGGGAGTTGAAGGGGGAGACTGCTTAAAGTACATGGAGCTTCCAGCTATTGCTTCGTCGGATGGTGCCATGGGTGGGTAAGACTCCTCCTCCTTCTTGATGATAGGGCGTTGAGGAGGGAGTTGATACAGACAGGAGGGTTTCGGCTCAAAGCCGCCCTCCACGAACACATTAAAACTGGGCAGGGAAGTAGTGGCGGCCGCCGCCGAGATCTCCCCCCCACCGAGCTCACACTTCGTGTAGTCTGTCGCCATGAGGTCAGCGCTGTAGTCACCATGGTAACCAAATGACTGGGCGGAGTAGCTGGACCCATGAGGTGCAGGGCCGTACTGGGCCTGAACGCAGGGCATGTCTACAGAGACGGGGAGAGAGGGAGAGAAAAACGAGAAAGAGACTTAATGACTATCATATTGCCTTTTTGCTGAACTTTGTCTTCAGGTGTGCAGAGGATGTGATGTCAAACACAGCATTTCAGTACTATTCTGTTAGTACCAAGTTAGTAAATAAACCATTCCTGGAAACATGGGTTAGGCTGTGAGCTGGTGGGCACACATGCAAAAAAAAGTACAAATGCACGCCTCATTCCTGGCCTGGATTCTCACTTGTTAGAAAGAGCAGAATAAAACATCTTCTGAATTAAAAATAATTATGTCATTATCCACTTACACTTATATTGTATGGTTTTCTTTTCTCAGTGGAACCCGAAGTTATTTTCATCTTATTTTATTTATTTATTTTTTAATTAAATGAAAGTTACTGAGACTGACATCTCCACTGAAGAAATTCATACGGGTTTGGAACAACATAAGGGTCAGTAAATGATTACAGAACGATCATTTCTGGGTCTGGTGAGCCCTCATTAATAATGTGGGCTCAATTATTAAAATATTTTTTTCTGGATTTGAATTGCATGCCACTGTTTTTAGCAAACACTGTCCAACCCAACATATGCCTGCACTTAACTCATTATCAATCAAAAGTCATTGCGTGTTGCTCACTTGGCATAATAAATGCATAGATGTAAACATGAAAAATGCACAAAACACTGTGCACACCGTGGTCTGTCAGGCAGAGAGAAAAAGATGCTTTCAAAACATTATGTTCATCATAACGCTTTTAGATAAATATTCATGATCGTTTTAATTAAATGTGCACCAAGCACCTGTTGAAATAAAATGTTCTTATTAAAACCCACGAGGAACTCCCTTGTTTCTGTTCATTCGCAGTAGACTGGATCCTGAGCCAGCTTTGCGCTCCAGGAAAACCATATTGCCAGCGAGCGCTCTCAAAGTTATATAACCTACAACTGTGCGCCTTGACACAGCTGTTTAAGTGCGTCTGTGCAGTTACCTGAGTCCGTGAGGAGATGTGTGTGCGTGTCCTTTGTTTGCTTATTTTCCCTAGGTGGGGAAGTGTAAACAGACCCGACGTCGGATTGACGCTGTCGTATAGTGACTCCGTAATGGTTGTGCCTCCAACACGTCATGTGTGTTTAGTAAAATCAGGAGGCTTATCAATTATGAACGCCTCTTTACCTGTGATGACTCGGAACGGTGCGCGCGCGTTCCATTTCCTACGCAGTTCGCTGGCAATGCATACAAACGCATATTATGGCATACAGCATCATGGATAACAGTGATTTTAACGTCGGTAGACATTTTTGTCACACCACTGGATTCAAAGGATAATGCATTGCACATGAACAGACAGGGCTTAGCCTAAAATAAAATACAAAAAATATATATATTCAACTTTCCTTTTCCTGGGAATTGATTGTCAGCTTGTATTAAAGTTTTGTTTACTTTTCTTTAAATTAACAACAAACGTATTCCTTAGTAGCCGCATTACTTTAAATATAAATTCTAGCAATAATAACTCATGTTGCTGTATTATTATTATGTTTTTCTATCTACGCATTGATATGCACCTGTTCATTGTCCGTTTGGATGTGAAAGCTAATCGTTTACAGCTAAATAAAATAAAAACCTACATTGGTTTAGGTGTACACATTACCCTATGAAATGACTTGAAGTTAAATGAATTTCTGTTACATTTTGGGTTGGGTGTTCAACTGGTTGATCTCGCGCGCAACCCAAATAGTCTTTTAGCGCCCCTAGCGCACATAGCTAACCATCAACTATATTAAAGACTTTTTAAACAAAATAGATTTTTGTGTAAATCTATAATAACGTGGTTAAATATTGCCAGTAGGCTACTTGTGTTTTATCCATGCCATACCTCAATTTATAATATCCCCAATTCACAACTTGACACAATGTAGGCTGTAGGAGAAGAGCGCGTAGCCTATAAGGTGCGACCCCTTCATCGTCATGGATACTGACAGAGCAACGAATGGTTTGAGGTCAATCTGTCTCGCGCTGGATGGAGCATTTCAAAAAACGAGTCAAACTTTTTTACACCACAGACATTACACAGAAAAAAAAATATCTTTCTAACTTGCGCTTGAGATTCACATTTTCTTCACAAGACAATTGATTTACCGGACCAGTATATAAGCAGTGCCATTCTCCTTTTACACTTGCAATTAAAATAGCCTAATGATAATAATAATAGTTTTTTACGAACTCCCCTAAGTCAAATATACGTCAGCCTGCAATATAAGTAAAGTTAGATATGCTGATAAAGATTGTTTTTAAGTATTTTTTTGACATTTTGAATATCGTATTAAATAGCCATGGCAGTTAGCCAATCAAGCTTCTTCTCAAATTATGTAAGACAAGACAAATCCGTACACACACACACACACACACACACACACACACACACACACACACACACACACACACACACACACACACAAAAAAAAAAAAAAAAACAGGACACTTTCTGTCTGCCTCTATCTCTTGTGTGTATCCGTTTATGGTTAGTTTGTGCACGTGCAAACCCCACAGCACGTCGATCCTCTACCTCAGCTCCACATTTCACCATGACACGGATAATAAAAATGGAAACGCAGCCAACATAACGTAAAAACTCCAAATATTAAAAAGGTCTAGACCACATAAAGTCATACTGAAACGATGCTTTACAGCTTTAGTGAGTGAGTGAGTGAGTGTGTGTGGGTGTGTTTGTGTGTGTGTGTGTGCACCAGACAGCCTCACACAAATACACACGCAGGCTTATAGAAAGCGCTTTAGAGGGATGAAACAGTTTCTAACCTCGAGGTGTGCATTTTAGATGGACAAAATGCAGCTGTTCCAATAACTGTGATCGCTTGTTCATTGTCAGAGTGCCATAGATCTAACAAACAAAAAATCAACGACATAAAAAAATAAATAAATGCACATGACACGCTAACCAGTATGAATTTGCTCTTGAAGCAAAGAAGCATCAGTAGGCTAGGCAGCACAAATACATTTGCGCAAACTTTCACTTTCTATACACTAAGGCAAACAGTGCTAACAGCTGCACACGAGGTTGCTATGGCCATGAAGAAGACAGTGTGTTGTGATACTATTGGGTAGGCCTACAAATAGCCTATAAAATGAAAGCTATAGGCCTAATATAGACTGAGCAAGCTTAATGAACTGGAACACAAAAGCATGATGCCTTATCTGCCATATGTCCAACCATCTCGACTTTAAAAAAATAATTAAATGCAATTTGATAAGGAATGTTGTACTGAGAAACGACAAAGCCTTTAAAAATCAGTTATTGGTCCGGTTATTTGCATTTATTTCCGAAAACACAAACCAGCTCTCATGAAAAAATTGTTTAAACTACACCACATCAAAACTCTCTAGTCATAGTGATTATAGTTTTAATTATACAGACAGACCAGTTTTAATATATGCCTAATTTTAGCAGGTACAAAAGCATATCACTGAGATTTCCTGACATAAACTTTCCAAAGTAGCCTATAAAACAAACCATATAACAGCACGTTCATCGGCGTGTAGTGTATTCAAAATTATAGCAAAACAAACACACAAAAAAACACTTTACTATCTTTCTATCCGGTTTACATTGAGTAGCTAAACGTGATGTTCTTAAAACTAGAAATGTATGTAGGCTATCTTAATATAAAAAGTTTAAATATGCAAAACACATCAAGTAGGCTATGTTTGGAAAAGCTCCCCAGAGTGGAGAGAGATTTTTAAGAGACTTGTGGTACCTGATTGGCCTTTTGCTCGCTGAATCGTGGTCGGTTTCTCGGCTGGAGGCTGCACGCGTCTGGGGTTCGAGGCTGCTTCAGCACACGCGGCGGGTGAGGTATCCGGTAACCGGGACTCAGACCTGGGCTGCAGGCGCTCTACCGAACCGGTGTCTGGAATCGGGAACAGAATGATTTAGTTCTCTACGACCAAAATAGAGACATAGCTACTGCCACTTTTCTGATAGTGTAGATTAAGTGAGTTACACTTGTTTTTATTATTAATTTTATTTACGCATTGAATACAAGTGTGCAAGCCAATAAACAAGAGTTAAGGTTAAAAGAGCGTTCAGGCTCCACCAAATTGTTCAAGTCTGAGCAAGTCCTTTTTTTTTCTTTTTCTTTTACAATATAATCAAACCCCTTTAAACATTTGCATGCAAAAAGTAAAAAAGATGCATTAGGTCAATTCGTTTACTGGTAATTTGTATATTTTTATTAAATCAGAAAATCATACAAATGTCCACAGCATTAACTTCTTAATTATTTTCTTAAAAGGCCTTCTGGAATATTAGGTTACTTAAACTGAAAAAGTTGTAGATACTTGTTTTTTTTTAGCCTACAGAAATAATGCAAATTAAACGTTGACAACGATGCATCCGCAGCATTTGGAAACAAACCAACATTAATCAAAAAAGAAAAACCCAAGTACAAATAAAATTGGACAAAAATGAAAAACACTCGATGAAAAAATAAAAACACAAAGTGAAAAAAATGCATTCAAGTAAAAAAGAAATAAATTGTTTAAGCACACACACAAAAAAAAACAAGAACAAAATCTCACACATGCATGCAATCTATAACGGAATATTTATGGTTCTGCATTCGAGCATGAAGATAGAACAGTTCTATAGCCTACGTCTAATACAATATTTCGTCATGCAGTTTTTTGTTTGTTTGTTTTTTGTTCCATTAGCTCAAAATAAAGGCAATCTCGGTGACAGTTGGACAATATTCACCTGTGCACTTCACTCACCGAAGTCTGACTATCCCCGTCTTCGGTCAAATAAAACACAAGCGCGAAGAGCCCACCGAAGAGTTTTTAAAAGCGACTAGCGCCCCCTCCCTGACAGAGGCGCGCTCACACAAAGCCAGCCCTCGAAATGAGCACCGTCTGTCTTTCTCGTCCCTCAAACTGCCAGAATCAAAACCCAGAAACATTTATGTTTTGGGAATATTACAACAGCAGGAACTCTTTCATGGTTTAATTGACAACTGTAGTCAGGAATGAAACAGGTCAACAAAAAAAGAGACTTGGCCTCATACATAAGCTAAAATATTATTCCAAACATATATCCTATGAAGCTGGCAGCTTTCTGTAGACTTTATTTTGTTTGTTTTTAGTTCAACCCTTTGTCCTTCTGAGGTTGGGTTATGTGTGATTTTGACAGCGTGTTTCAATGTGTACGCATGAAGCCGCCGGTCCGCTTGTGCCCCGGTAACCTAGAGAACCGCGAGAGAGCACTGAAGCACGCGCTTTGTAGAGGCGCTCCGTTCTGCGTTCAATAAGCGCGCGAGATAGAGGCTTTCCAGCAAACACACAAAGAAAGGGAGAGTGGAGATAAAGGGATGGGGGAAAAAACAAGTACAGTAAATTAGCTTGGAGAACGGGATTTGACACCCGACGGGGACAGAGACCTGAGGAAAGAGACAGAGCCTTTACCAGACTATGTACTCAGTGACCCGATCTCGCGTAGGCTACTTTGGAATAAAACTTTAGTACCACTCACTTGGATCACTTCTCTGATCAATACAAGGCTATTGGCGTATCATATACCTCTTGGGGGCGGTTCTGTCACCACCCTCACTATTCTGGCATTAGGCTATAGCCTACCTCCAAAGAAATAAACAATCTAGCCTACTATAGCTTATTACCAAATTTTACGTTTTCATTAGGCTAATGTTTATAAAGGTGTGCCCATAAATAAGAGTCATTGCAGTGTGAGCTTTGATTCTTACTGATCTGAAATTCACCCCACAAACTACAGTGAAAGAAAGCACAACAAGAGCGTGTTTCTGATGTGTATCGGTGTTCATTTCATACAATTACCAAACATGAGATTGTAAACACCACACAAACACTCCCAATATATTCAGTCACGTTGTGTAAACTCATGTTGTTTGTTCAGAAATTACAGATTTAAGGTCTTCTAAAAGCAGAGAAACACTAACTTTACGAATGTGTTGATATTAGCTCCTTAAAAGCAGACTCTGGCGAGAACTATTGCGAGAATGGTAAATATAAAACTTAAGTAATTTGTGACGCCATCGAGATTATTTATATTTGATAACTGTGCAAATGTGGATTTCACTGTGTAGCCTATTCGCGTGCGGTCCTGCAGTAGGCTAGAATGAATGAAGCTCGATCGTCTAGTCATCTCATTGAAACGTGGCAAAGCAATATTAACGAGTCTCTATGTTAAATGACTCAAAGTATTCTTAACGCAGATACTACTACAAGCGAATAAATAAACATTCACACAATATTAAGTCACGCTTTTAAGAAACGCGGAGCGCGCGACACTCACTCCGTCTACTGGGCGCATCTCACGAGACTCTCTGCCGGCCCCGCGCGAGCTCACAGCGGATTCACCGGGGTGAGTAAGAGGCATCCCATTTCCATGACAACCTGAGAGAATATTATAGGCTACGCTTCGCAAATTAAAATCGGATTCACTCCATCCATCTACAATGACATCGCACACAAAACAGTTTATATTTACGCGGTGGGGGATCGGACATTCAACAGGTCCGGACAAGAAAGTTCTCTATAACATAATGTCATGCAGAAATATATGAATGGAGACCGCAATACAAATGACACATAACAGCCAAAGCATGTTTCAAGTCATTTTACATGTCAATGCGTACAGTTGTGCGCTTGTTCTATAAAGCGTATTAAATTAAAATTCCCACTTACTTGATTTCTGTTGAGGTTCCGTCTTTACATATGTTTGTAAAGCCCTAATAATTCCTTGTACATATCCAACAGAATTTTGTAAAAACTGAAAATAGTGGTGGAATCGAAGTTGGCTTTAAAGTCGCAAAAGTTGATGGATTTTTATTAAAAAATATTTTGTGACTTATTTTCCTCTTAGCTAAGAAGAAAAAAGTACTCCGTGGTTCTGTCAGCTCCACTATAACAGAGTCGGTGTTAGTAACGGAGAGGATGCGCTGAGCTTAAGTTGCAATGTGCCTTTGTTTATGTGGCGCGCTGAACGAGAGAAAGTCTAATAGCACATTTATGTGTGTGCCTCTACATAGCCAGCCTGGAATGCGCTACGTCAATGTGACGCCATGGGAGAGGTGACGTCGAGCCTGCTTGCTCTAGCGCTCCCCCAACCTCGCTGGTACAGTATTCACATAGGCTAAGCCGTACAGTCTATGCCAGGAGAGAGAGAGAGAGAGAGAGAGAGAGAGAGAGAGAGAGAGAGAGAGAGAGAGATAAACGGGTAATCTTCTGACTCTTTGACGGAGGTTCTCTGAAATCGCGCGGTAGGGCATGTCTTGTCTCGCTAGTGGAAATTAGTTCAATAAATATAATTCGAGTCAGAATAATTCCAGAGCTGATGAAACTATTTCAAATCTTCTTATTTTGTTAGCTGGTGCCGATTTATAAAACAAGTTGATTTATAATAGCAAAATGTACATACATACATGTACATGCAGGCTAGCTGCTTGTCCAAAACAAAACATTTTTGTTATTGTACTAATGTCGCACTTGCTAAAATTTGACTTTACCTCAAAGCAAACAAAGATATAATACAATAATCAAATATAAATTATAATGCATGTGATTTTGGAATTAAAACCCCAGTGTGCTTTCGCCGTGCGCACTAAACAAAATATTAAACATAGCTAGTGTACAAAAAAAAAAAATCAACAGCCAATCACAAACCGCGTAATTTCTTGGCCACGTTCTAATTCTGGCCAATGATTAGCTCCTGGGGGCGTGGTAAGGACTTGACGCACTGAGGCGCGTGATTGACGCAATCGATGTTACTAAATTTAGCGAGATAGCAGATCCTTCATTCATTGCGCCGGGGCGGGGCCGTTTATTTTGGACATTTGATTGTGTTCCAGCCAATCCAAATATAGTCGTAGACAGGTATTTTTAGCGGAAGCGTGTCCCCGTTACCTCTTACCAGGGAACAACCTTATGATATCCCCATACTGTAATGGGAGAACAGAGAACAGATAGCCTCGGGTATTTTCGCTGCCCGTCGGCTCAAAGTGAAGCTTTTTTTCCGCAGGTCTCCCCTTCCTAGCCATGTTGTTTAACTCGCATGGCTCTCCGGAAAAGCAGGATAGTATGAGTTCGGACGTCCCGAGGACACTAAACAGGTTTCGGTTGTTGTACTAAATGTTTTTTGTAGGTCGAATGTTGTTTAAAGGCAACCATTTAAAAGGGACAGTTCGTACTTAGCAAGAACAAAAAACGGTCATTTTCTTCCACAGCTCACGAAAGTCGGTTGCAAATATGTTGTAAATAAGTTCTTGCTAAGCACAGGCATCAGGGTCCATATCTGAAAACAAACCATATAAATGCCTGGATAAATAGGCTACTCTTTAAGTTTGGAGCGAGCAATTGGTTTTTGCTTATATAACTGTATTGCCGAAATACAAATTTTTGTTTATATTTTGACCATTCCCCAATTTCAAGAAGTCCAGTACATCAGGTGCACTGTAGTTGCGGGGAACATGTTCCGCGTCGCGAGACCAGGGGCTAGGTATGGAAACAGCGAGCGTGCGGAGGGAAACTCGCTCATTTTAGCGCTGCTGCTTTGCCGTCACGGGGAATCCCCTCTCCGTGACCCTCCCCCGCCTCTTTAGACGCGTAAGGAAGGAGCGGGTTTACCGGGTCAAGTGATATCTGTCTCCTTTGTAACAAGACAGGTTCTGCTTGCAGTGGTTAGAGACAACTAGTTAAATGACACATTTTAAAGAACCAGAAACGGGCTTAGTATTTACAGGTATAACAAGTGCAAAAGTTAAAGCTGAATGAAAGCAGAAAACAAAACAGTCAATCTAAGTATCATAAAACTCCCTGATTTGGGAAAACAATGTCAGGGAATTGTGATTTCCAGTCCCATACAAAAAGTCAAATGAATTGGTCAAAAGGTGTGAGTATGTTCTCATACTCTTACTTTTTTACATTGACATTGGTCTCTAGAAAATAAAATATGGTGTCTGATTGTGGCTTAGTAACCACATTATTACACTATGACTTTATCCATATTTCCAACTAAAAGGCTCTGCATAACATCTGTATCTTAACAGAAATCCACATGCTTTTTCATTTTGAAATCAATGCGATCACAACTAAACATCTTATGTTGCTCGTATCTTTAGTGGAGGCTCTTTATTTATAATGTCACTCTCACTCGATCTGGTTAGAACAGTGAACTTCCCATAGTACTTCTAATGAATAGTAGGCCTAACTTTATTAATTCACACAAACTAATATATATATACAAATGTTGACTGTTTGGAGAATAGTATATGAATAATAATTATGAAAAACAAATAAACATGTATGTAGGTCTTGATCTTTACTCTTTACGCTGCAACAACAATGAATTTCAACTTAAACTCCCACGTTTTCCGGCAGTGATTGTATAATTCATACAAATATGAGTGACAGATACCAAATGGCTTTACCAGCACTGACTCATCAAAAATGAAAAGAAAACTGATTCCCTTGGCTGAGAATGTGATAACAGTCACATGATGACTACAATCATTTAAGATATGCTTATATTAGCACTGTCCAGTAGTGATGAGTACAATTACTAGTATTATACCTTAAAGCCACAATGGGCAAGAATATGATTGTAATTTGCATTGTGGGCATATATTAACATATGCACATGAAACGGGTGCGCAGCAACTGAGTGTTATTTTACTGAATAAGTGTTAAATCATGCATATCACAGGTTGACAAGCTTAAAGGTCATGCGTGGTAAAAAAACAAAAAACAAACTATTTGTTAGTTTTGCTTGTGTTTGTGAGTGGGCGTTTGCACTTATGTATGCCGCTAAACTACAAATACACACACACACACACACACACACACACACACACACACACACAAACAAACAAACAAAATAAGTGTGAAGAATTGACACGTTCGAATGTCCATGTATGAGATGTGACTACAAAACTGCTTAGCAGAAAAGGGCAGTTTCTGGGAGTGAATATACAAATTTCATTTTCCTTTTCTTCTATAAACCCACGGGTGTTAATAAAAGTTATAAAAATGGTGCGCACATTTACTTTTACTGAGCGCATTGGCGCAAAATGTTGCTTCAAATGCATGCTGTGCAACAGGAGAGCAATGGTTGATTTTTGCTAAATTATAGATTACATTTCTCTTTGTTTCTCGTTAAACCCTGTCATGTGCCTTCAGAACACTTGGAATATTCAGCAAGAGTGGCCTATTTATGATACTTTTGCATCTTTTTTTTTTTAAAGCTTGGAGGTGGTAACCATTCACGCCAATATATGGACAAGTGCAAGCACAATGGTGAGTAAATAATGACTGACTTTACAGTTTTTTTGGTCAGCTATCCCTTTAATAGTGGAAACTAGAATACCGTAAACTCCAATTTGCTCAATTGTTAAAGGATAATTCATGATTTCACATGTTCACGTAATCTTTGAATGGAATAGGAAATAATCATTTGACTCGCCGTCCTTGGTGGAGGCCTTGAGTTCGAGGCTTGACCCGAAAAACCAGCAGAGAAGGTGGAGAAGGCGTGGTGTAGATGCTGGAAATCAACCATAGGACTGAGGTAAGTGGTGGTTTATAATGCGTCCTCTGATGCTGATTGGCTGGATTAAATTAACATGTTCCTCATGAACTTGTCATATTAACTATTTTGTGGTATTTTATGGCATTGAATGGAACAGTTTAAAGCAGAACTAAGCTGTTTTTGCTAGTTTATGAACTGTAAAATATAAAGGTGCCAAAATGCCATCCTGTAATGTCTTTAACATTGTCATCAGACAAAATACACTGTTTGGTGTTTTTTATGTCCCCATGAAACAATACCTCATATTTTACACTAAATGTTAATCAACTTTTACGCCACATTGGTACTTATTCTCTTTGAAATATATATATATATATATATATATATATATATATATATATATATATATATATGTGTAAAACCACTAAAATAGTTTATGCCTCCATCTCCACTCCACCCTGTTACATTGTTGCATTGCCCTTTAACATCTTAAGCATATTAAATCACATGACTTGCTAGAAGTGACATCATTTCCTTTTATAGGGAAATATATATATTACAATTCTTATGTAAATGTAATGTTGTTTATTGGTTTAAAACGTTGCATTGTCCTTTAACATCTTAAGCATATTAAATCACATGACTTGCTAGAAGTGACATCATTTCCTTTTATAGGGAAATATATATATTACAATTCTTATGTAAATGTAATGTTGTTTATTGGTTTAAAACGTTGCATTGTAAAAATTTAACGTAGCAGGGTGAACAAATAGCTTAAACCATTTGTGAAATATTTGGTCAGGATTGTTAGTTATACTAGCCTGAGCTTGACCGGTGTGTTTTTATGATAGACAGACATTTTCTCCCTCTGACTAGCCTAAAAAAAAAAAAAAAAAAAAAAAAATTGCTTTTCAACTAACTTAAATCCACCAAATTGTAGGAATGACCCCATCTTATTTGTTTTGTTTACAATGAATGTCTGCCACCACACCTTCCAGTTTTTTTAAATGTAAATTTAACAGAATTTTCACAGTGCATGAAGCATGTGGGTGTATGCGTGCATCTCATCCTCTTACCTGTCCTCAGTTTTTGTGTTGCCCCCACTGTGTGGGGAGTTAGAACAATTGTACAGGAATTACGACTGACAGTTCAGCAGGTGTTCAGAGGTGAAGTATGCAGACTGCTTTTGTTTTGAGCGTTCCATTGAGTCGGTAAGATAAATAAATTGAGGACTATTCATGGTTCATGCATATGAGGACTGATTGTTGATCAATAATGATCAAATGAATTTTGTAGTATAATGATTCAAATATTTAATACAAAACAAACAATCTCCTAACAGCACATAAATATTGAGACATTAACGTAAAAGTCCGTAAAAGTCCTGTCAGAGTTTCTAAAAAATATTTTTTTATTTGCACCCTTGCCATTAAGGTTCATCAATCATTAAACAAATGCACTGACATACCAAACTTATGAATGAGGCTTTCCCAGTGAGTAAGCAATGGTGATTTGACTTGCTATTTTAAAGTCTTTGCTGTTTATTGTATTTGACATGTGAGCATATTAAGTGATACCCATGTGCAAACCTCTTGGAATGCATGCCTAGTAGTTTTCTTTGTGTGCAAAGCCTTAGTTTAAGGAGAGAGAGAGAGAGAGAGAGCAGAAAAAGAGATGTACTCTCTCTTAAGATAACAATGTTATCATCACCTTATAGCAGACCTCAGACTCATAAACAACACACAGAGAAACGGATTACTTCTTGATGTATGTTGCAAGGGTTAGTTTAAAATGTCAGTGCGTTGGTGTTCTTAATTGCCTTTATTAATGGAGATTGACATTTATTTAAATGCTACGAGTAATGACACATCTACTGCTGTTGATGGATTTGGTGAAAATATTTTCTTGTTCTCACAGCTCAAAAGTTCAAATCAGGTACTTGTAATTTGTAACTTATTTGTAATTAAGAGCCTCTTTTCCCAAATATCTTTTTCCAACAACAATTGCTTCTTTTAAATGATTTAGGACATTTGATTTTGAAACTTAATTTAAACCTTTTGATTAGCATTTTTTATTATTACACCAAATCTAAATCTTTTTTATGTTTCATGTGGAATCATAAAATGAGACAGGAAATGTATTTATAAATACTTTTAAATACTGCACTATTCCCATAGGAGGATTTTTGTGGAATTGCATAAATAATGTTTAATCAATTAATCTGGGTTTACTTGGCATTGAAAGCAGATTTATAAAATGAATAATTCATTAATAACTAAAGATTCTACATTTTGATTGGATCATGAAAGTTGTGACTAAACTAAACTTTTTATAAAATTCTATATTAATGACTTGGCAACCGCAAAATAAATGTAACTCTTTATTCACTCTAAGAAAAAAAAGGTACAAAGATACTTGGGGAACAAAATGTATAACTTTACCTTTGGTCCTTAGGGTACAATTGTTTTCCTCTACTAAGAGGTACATTTTGGCATATTTTAGGGCCATTTTAGGGCTTCTCAAGATGCAGCCCATGTCTGTAACCGACACTGTTTATGTCAGTGTTTGGAGTAGTGTACTTTCAGACACCCACATTTTCACCTTCATGAATGTAAGGACAAGTCCATGAAATCAAGTGGAAAACTTGTCTCATGTCTTCTGACCTTCAGTCATAGTCGTGAATAAGCATATCGGCATCTTGGCCTTTAAATCTGGGGTCACTCTCAATGATACATTTATGCTTACAAAGGGCATATTACTCACCATTTTGGTGAAAATTGTGGGAATAGTTTCGGTGACGATAGAAAGCAATCTCACACGTTCATACATTGTGTGGGTTTTAAAGATCTACCTGCCATTGCCATTGTGAATTTCCCAGCAGTTGTAGAAAAAACTGCCTCCCAGCATTTTTTAACCAATAAAGTCCAGCCAGTTTTCGTCATATTCCGGAATTCACACCAAACCGGTGCCACACCCTCTTTCTGACACACACGATGGTAAGCAATGTGTGGGACGTTGCCTTTAACTAAGGTCATTACTTACATAACAGTTTTATGCAACTTCATTCAAAGGATTTCAGATGGGGGGAGGGGCTACACAGGTTGAACCTGCAATTATTTTGATCCTGAAACCTGCATCTGTAATCTGTGTTTGCCTTAAGAAAAAAAAAACACGTACACATTCTGTTAAACCCACACACAAACGTGTAGAGGTTGTGACATACTAGTATTTAGGTAAACAGCAAATATTTTTTTTATCCTTTTAGTTTACCAAATGACTCATGGCTCATGTTCAGACAGGGATTCCCCTAACCTTTTTAATACAGCCTCACTGAAAGTCATAAGATGTACAGCATACAATTTTAAAAACATTTTAAAAATGTATAATGATGTACATGAAACTCTCTATCTATAAAAAAGCAATGAGTGTTGACATTTTTTGCAGGTCACAACATGAACTCAAAGTAGCCTAAAATTCTGTCATATACACTATATTGCCAAAAGTATTGAGAACATTGAATTCCAAAACATTGAATTAATATAATTAATTGAATTAGTATAAAATCAAGCACCTAGACTGCTTCTCAGTGAATTCAAGCATAGTACCGTGATAGGTTGCCATCTGTGCAATAAGTCCATTCGTGAAATTTCCTCACTACTAAATATTCCACAGTCAACTGTTAGTGGTATTATAACAAAGTGGATGCAATTGGGAACAACAGCAACTCAGCCACAAAGTGCCACGTAAAATCACAGAGCAGGGTCAGCGCATGCCCAGGCACACAGAAGTCGCCAACTTTCTGCAGTCATTAGCTACAGACCTCCAAACTTTGTGTGGCCTGAAGAACCGTATGTAGAGAGCTTTATGGAATGGGTTTCCATGGCCGAGCATTATGGTGTGGGGTTGTTTTTCAGGGGTTGGGCTTGGCCCCTTAGTTCAAGTGAAAGGAATACTTAATGCTTCAGCATACCAAGACATTTTGGACAATTTCATGCTCCCAACTTTGTGGGAACAGTTTGATGATGGCCTCTTCCTGTTCCAACATGACTGCGCACCAGTGCACAAAGCAAGGTCCATAAAGACATGGATGAGTGAGTTTGGTTTGGAGGAACTTGACTGGCCTGCACAGAGTCCTGACCTAAACCCGATAGAACACCTTTAGGATGAATTAGAGCGGAGACTGCAAGCCAGGCCTTCACGTTCAACATCAGTGCCTGACCTCACAAATGTGCTTTTAGAAGAATGGTCTAAAATTCCCTTAAAAAAACACTCCTAAAACTTGTGGAAAGCCTTCCCATAAGAGTTGAAGCTGTTATTGCTGCAAAGGGTGGGCCAACTTCATATTAAACCCTACGGATTAAGAATGGGATGTCATTGAAGTTTATATAAAGGCAGATGTCCAAAAACTTTTATATCAATATCAATACGAGAATTATGCACAGTATAATGCAATTTGGTCGAACAGGGTGTGCCGTTTTCCAGCATTTTGAATTTCGGATCTGAATGACTCATATCAGATTGTCTTCTCATATCAATGAAAATGTCAGTTAGATATACTCGTTTGACCTTAATAGAAAGTGGGCGATGATGTGACCTTTAAACTTTGAAATTCTGACAGTGATTTTTCACTCACGCTTTAAGTGTATAAATGAGTTCAAGAGAGTGTTGAAGTGAATGAGAATTTAATACTCGTATCTTGTATTTTTCCCTCTGTGCTGGGAATTTAAATATGCTCTGCAAGAATATAAAAACTTTATATATATATTCTCTGTAAATATTCTCTAGTACACATATTAAACAAAGAATTTTACAGAAATGTTACAGATTACACAGTTGTATATTCACTAATGGTGGCAAGTTAACTTTGCAAAATGGCTACAGAGTGTGGCTGTTTTATGTAATATTTCTTATGGTTGCATGCTGAGTGACTGTATGGGGGTGTATGTGTGTTTGTATGTTTCTAAGAGGATATGATTCAGATGTGCTGGTTTGAGAGTAGAAAGGGGATGGTCTTATCTAAATGTTTGGACGGAGACGTTTTTGTATAATAAATAATTGCATTAAGCGTCACTCTGCCATGTCGGTTCCCCCCACCATGGCTGCTTTCACCAGTAAACCACATTACAGATTACTCTCTCCTGATTTTACAGGGCCAATAATAGTAGGTCAGGACCAGGTCAATACACCTAGCATACTGCTCTGCATGTTTAATGAACTAATGCCACCTCAGATTGAACTGCAGTTTTATCAAGTAGGTACCGGTAATAGACCATAAACATAACAATCTGGCTTTGATGTGACAGTCAGTTATATGGCCCACAGGTCGAGTATGTGACTGCACTCAATACTCACAACTAAATTTCAGAGAGGTTTTGTAGTAAGATACACACACGCAAACACACTATAATTCTTCTGTCTTGTGATTGCTTGAGGTTTTAGGAACCAAAAGGCTCTTTATTTAGGCTTTTTGTGTCAAGAAGGAAGCTCATTAGCTTATCGTCTTCTTTATCTCTAATACACAGAGAAAACTCTGTATTATTAGCAAACACTTCCAAACACAAAACTCTATTGTATTTATGTAAAGTTAAGAGGGAAAAAAATGTATATGGTATCTAGTGTTTCCTGTGTTTAGTGATATGATGGTTTCTTCAATGCTGGATCAGTGGAGAGCTGGATGGCTGCCAAGTGTGCAGTACAGTGGTTACAGTGTGAATCGAACCGATCTTCACTCTAGAGAGAGAGGGACTTCCCCATTTGACTCCATTACAACATTGAAAACTCATTCAAAGTACTTAGATAAGTAATGCACAAGACATGAGGGCAAACTGCTGGTTGTTTAATGAAAATTTTTTTCTTAGCATTAATATAGCTCATAGTATTGCGTGGCTACTATTTTAAATTCCCATAAAAGGATCAAATGTTTCCGTTTAATGCAAAGTAAGGCACTTTGGATATAATTGCTTTTATAATGTAAGAAGAATCATTAAAGCAGGTTGCTCATGACATTTGAGGAGCTATTGTGCACATGGGATATTGAATCCAACCTTCATCCCATTCTCCCTCTTCCTCCATTTTTCACTTAAATTCTACAATAAAGGAAAAAATATATACACCGATTAAGCATTAACATCAGGCACAACATTATGAAAGGTGAAGCATAATGATTTGAGTTTGAAAAGGGCCAAATTGTGATGGCTAGATGGTTGGGTCAGAGCATCTCCAAAACTGCAGCTCTTCTGGGGTGTTCCTGGTCTGCAGTGGTCAGTATTTGTCAAAAGTGGTCTAAGGCTGGCCCGTGTGGTCGAATCAAACAGACGGGCGACTGTAGCTCATGTTGCTCATTGACACATTTACTGCTCCAACTCTGCACATTTTTTACTCCTTGAATTTTTTTATGTGGACAAATCAAAATGAGGTGTCATGAGTGTTGGCCGAGTTTGGCTCTAAGTTAAGGACTGTTTGTTTACTATAATGTTTTAATTTCCTTATCTCAAAACAGAGGCACACTTGCTAATGTGCATGTAAAGAATCTATTGTTGGCGTACTTCTAGTTACAGCCGAACAGACGTGTTTTGTCCTTGAAGGTGTTTGAGGCCAGACGCAGGGTCAAACTCATCTCTTATTGCCTGAGATTCAGCAGCCTGCAGTCTGATTGGATCCTTGGCAGATACAACCCTCAGGCCTGATTGGCTGAGATGACAAAACATATCACCTGTCCTGTGGTCAGCCCATGAACACGTGCCCATGGTGACTGAGGTGTTAAACTATAACCATAGACGTAAATATCATCATACACAGCTTATCTAAATTATAGATAAGGTAGGTTTGACGATATTACGTCATATCTTTTTGAAGTCTTTTAATTTAAGAGTAACTCTCACACACATACATACTCAACCTGGGCACTCTGATACTCGCAAAGACAGGAAGTTTGAAACAGTGGGGCTTTTGTCTGTGATTTGGCTCCAGTGGTTTAGAACACGGTATAAGAGAGCTAAGAGCTGCTCTATCTCGCATGAGCACCTTTATCAACACTCCTTCACTTTCACTCCATCCTTACTCCTTTTTTTCTTCTTCTTGTATTCCCCTGCAGATTTTATCTGATTTTCATTGACTGAAAATGTATGACTTTCTATTGAACTGCCTACAACCCTACAAAAGTCAATCTGCAATAGGTTTATCTCTTTTAATCCCTTGCCTTTCATTTTTATTCATGCTCAAGCTTAAACTATTGATTTTCTGGTATAAAAAGTGGTTTCATTAAGAATTAATTAAAACAATATGAATAAATATTCAGCAATAATTTGAAAAAAAGTGAGAGAGAAGAGACTGCAGACTGTTTTGTTACTGTAGGCGCTGCTGGCCAGTCGCTGTGGTCGGGGTCAGGTTTGATTGGCGGCTGATGAATGAATTCAACACAGTGGGCCAGCCGAGTGGTTAACACAGTGTTAGTTACAGGTAGTGTCGCATGCTGGGTTAAATGGTCACAGAAAATCAGTCTCCATATAGGTGGTTGGGTGCCGAGCTAATGGACATACTGGGTGCAAGAGGACAAAATTATGCCTTACAGCTCTGCCGTTGAGGCTAGAATGCAAGAAGATTTTGATTACTTGAGAGTAAAACACAGTTTTGGATTCACATATGGTTTATTAACATTTGCTTTTCTATTATGTTAGATCATCTTGTGTGAATGCAATTTTGTATTATACTTAAAAGTGTGTGTGTGTGTGTGTGTGTGTGTGTGTGTGTGTGTGTGTGTGTGTGTGTGTGTGTGTGTGTGTGTGTGTGTGTGTGTGTGTGTGTGTGTGTGTGTGTGTGTGTGTGTGTGTGTGTGTGTGTGTGGAAAAGCAGGGGTAGATTGTTCTCTTTTTTTCCCAAGTGGTGTACTTTGATGGTCATGGAAGTTCCCAAATGGAGGAGACTTTAAAAGAAGCCAAAAAGATCTTGTTACACACTCTCTCTTTCTCACATATGCACTCAGTGCTAGTGAAAGGTTAAAAGGAGGTGAAGAAAGGAGACACATAGATTGTTGTCATTCTAGGTCAGTTCAGCACCAAATATAATATGTTATCAGAGAAGGAAAGAAGAAAATGGAATAAATATGACCGTTTCGATTCATCTGTCAGGAGCTGCTGAACAGGTGCATTCCACTAACCTGAACCTGTAGTATACACCGGAAAATTCAAACGAGGTGTTGAGCGTGCATGTGTCCAACTGTCAAACTTCACGCAACCACTTATCTGTTCATCTGCTCAGAAGTCCTGTTTTTCTTCCTTTAAGCAAAGCTGATAACTATGAAAAAAGAAAAGAAAAAAAGGCCATTGTGCCTTTATTTCTCATTATTATGACTATCTCATATTTTGAATTTGTCAACATCTGACTACTTCAAATACAACATACATTTTTCACATTTCATAAATGTGATTCTCACATTTGCTACTTTCTCCCAGCTACTTTATTTCTTTTAAAGGTGTGTTTTTATTCTGTTGTCTGAGGTCAACTTATGACGTTTGCATGGTTTTTACATTCAAAAACATAATGATAAGCCTATTTTCTACCCTGGTTTTGAGGCTCTCTCCTGCAACGCTCAGTTTTTATGGGCATGCTTCACTGAAGACTTGGAAGTAAACGCCCACTGCTATGATTAGATGAGATCTGCATATTTAATGAGCTTCGGCTCCCCTGAGTAAAGGTGAGGGATTGTTTTTTTTGAAAGTGTGTGGAAAAATGGCAACTGGAATGAATCACCCACATGGCGCAAAATGTCTTTTTCAAACAAACACAATGATTTATCTCTCATCCACCCCTGATTGATTGGAATATAATTTTTTTATTACTTGGCCTGCCTGATCGGTGGATATAAGCGCGAACCGTGCATCACATACACACACACACACACGCCAAGTACGTTGCAGACAGCATGATCAAAACTTCCGCAATTGTATTTTTCCTTCAAATATCAAGTCAAGAGAGTGAACAACGGACATCAAGAAAGGAATGTTATTTAACTATTTAAGATAGCCCGTCGGCAGGCCGGGCTTACGTTTTGGTAGCCCGTCTGGAAAACACATATCCCCGGACATTGGGCTTTGCAAGCCCAACACCACAAATAAAGGATTTTCCAGCCTGTGACAGCATGCTAAGTTATGTTCAGTTAGACATGTACACGATCAATATATATCAGACGATCTGTAACAATGCAATACATTTCGCCAAACACGGAATTTTCCGCTATTTGTGAGAAAACGCTTCACCGCCAAACACAGAATTTTCCGGAATTTTCTGATCTAAATGTAGTCTTTCACAAAAACTTGATTTTCTCAGCTTTTTGCTCAAAATGTTGCTGTTTTTATTAAACTTACCCATATTCAAGTGTTGATAAAAAATGAATGCATGAAGCTTGAATAGGGTCAGCTCTTTCTTTTGATATATTGCATTCTCAGATATTCATAAAACAAAATATTCTATGGGCTATTATATTTTGGTGAAAATGGTCAAAAACCCTGGTGGTGGCTGGCAACTTTTTTTTTAAACGCTGGCGGGAAAGAGTTAAAGTGTGATGATTCATTTATGTAATCTAATCCTGTCTGCAAATCCAGTTTGTTGTTTACAAACAAATCCGTGGCGAAATGAATGAACAAACGCGCAATGTCTTCCCCGCATGAGCTGGATATTCATTAAAAATAAAGTTAATCCATGCATTCATAATATTGGAATCCGAATTAAGCTTATGCAGCATGTTTCTTGCTTAGAAGTTCGATCCGGTTTAGTTCTATGTAGGCCTATGTCATGTCAGGCACGAGTCGGTGAGCATGGCTATAGAATTAGCCGTTGTTATCTTATGTTGAGGCGGTGTTTCACCACACAATGACTTGTGGCTTATCCTGAGATCATTCGTTTGCTGGGCCTGGTTTCAATAAAAGCTTTTCGGCCCCACTTTATATTAGGTGGCCTTAACTACTATGTACTTACATAAAAAAATAAGTACAATGTACTTACTGTGTTCATATTGTGTTGCAAAACACCTTTGCTGATATTGAGGTGGTATACGGGTAGGGTTAGGGACAGGTGTGTGGGATGGGTTCATTTAGTTTAAGGGTAGGGTTAGGTGTAAGGGAAGTGTCAACTGTGTATTTACAAATGTAACTACAGAAATTAATTACAGATGTAATTACATGCAGGTATTTTTTAAAATGTAAGTACAATGTATGTACACAATAAGTGCAATGTATCAAATTATTAGTTAAAATGTTAGTACATAGTAGTTAAGGACACCTAATATAAAGTGGGTCCAGCTTTTCTTTGAATAACAAGGAAGTTTTCGGCTCTGAAACTTACAGGATATTCTTCTATTACCATGAACCTTTATATAGAATGTTTGTCCAAGAATGTTTTAAATGTTTTAATTTCCAGAGAATTAAGCAATTTTAACCAGGACATACACTGTGTACGTGCATCGCCTATCAATGACATCATACCCGCGTCAAACTTGATTATTTTGAAGAAACCATGGAAACACCAAAGATGCTTTAAAGGGTTAGTTCACCCAAAAATGAAAACCCATAAGACTCGTAAGACCTCCGTTTATCTTCGGAACACAAATTAAGATATATTTGTTGAAATTCGATGGCTCAGAAAGGCCTCTGACATTTCCTCTCTCATGACCCATAAAAGGTACTAAAGACGTCAAGTACATCTCACTACAGTGGTTCTACAATAATTTTCTGAAGTGACGAGAATAGTTTTTGTGCGCAAAAAAAAATCGAAAGCACTACGCCAAGACCTAAACCACAATCAATGTTGAATTCAACAACTTAGATATGGCGCATTTTCCTCTGCTTGTAAAGTTCCTCGTCTCCAGGTCATATTCTCACGCATGTGTCGTGGTGCTTCGTGAGTTCATGTCAGAGGCCCTGATGTAAGACAAGAACATATGTAGTCATCAAATATAGTCGTTATTTTATTTTTTTATTTTTTTACTATTCTCGTCATCAATGGAGGCCTTTCTGAGCCATCGGAATTTCAACTAAAATACAAATTTGTATTCCGAAGATGAACAAAGGTCTTACGGTGTTACGGGTGTCGAACGACATGAGGGTTAGTAATTTATGACAGAATTTTCATTTTTGGGTGAATTAACCCTTTAATATGGCCTCCTCTTTGTATAAAGGTGTCATAAAGCTAAAGCATTATTTTGAATAAGCGACCAGTGGCAAAAAATACATATTTTGGCTTTAATTGTGACAATTTAATTGTTTAATTGCGTATTTTATTATTGAGACTATCTTTATATTGCACATTTTACTTTCTCATAATTATAATTTTACATCCCACATTGTGACTATTACATTTTATCTCAAAATAATGATTTTATTTCTCATTGTGACTTTATATCTCACATTTGCCTGTATTGTTTCACATAATGTGATACATTATGACTTTTTTATAAAAAATTTTACTTTAAACTTTCTTACTCTGAGATGGAAACAGGATTCCATAAATAACTGCTACAAATCTATATATATCAATAGCTATTTTTGTTTGCCTGTTTATGTTCAATATCCAAGTCAAATGGCCAGAGGCGTGCTGTGATCATTACACTCAAACCACAACTCACGTAACAGAACACTATCTGCACTATTAACAGAAACAGTATTCAAATCACCCAGGCAATACTATGACTGTCCATCAGCCCTTAGGTCATAGCAACCGTGCCATTGATAATAAGTTCCTTTACCACTGGAATGGTATTTCATTCAAACTTCGGATTCAAATGAGTCGGCCTGGACTGCCACAGAGGGATGAGGTCATCTCCAATACAGCATAACTAGCTATCACCAACTGTGATGGATCAGGCTCTCTCTAAATATTGGCTACTCGCTGTTTATATTCTGACCAACATAGCTCTGTTTCTTCCCCAGCGGTGACATATTAGGAACTCAATGTTTGTTACAAGTTGAATAAATGGAGCGAGTTTGTTTATATTTGCTGGACAGCGAGCAGTGCAGTGAGAAAGAGACCTTGGTATTTGAGAGCTGTTTCACCAATTAAAAATGTGAGGAATGTATTAAGGGTTCTTCCCTTTTAGAACTTACTATGTTGCTAGAAATAAACTATTACACACTCTCGTCGTTGACTTTTAACCTCTTAAAGAAGTTCACAGAAGTTCATAGAAGTTGTCTTTGCCCCAAAATGGCACCCTATCCCCAAGCTTCCACGCTTTATTGATGTAATAGAGTACAGGCGGTTGGGTAAAAGTGGGGTTTGCTTGAGTTGCTTGAAAGTGTGCATGGCCGAAAAGGTGGTTGTTGGTGAGCACCCTTCAGAAACCTAAAATGACTAATGGGATAGCCTTTGGCCTTGTAGACTTTACAGGCGCTGGGATGGGATGCCAGCCAATGCAAATCCACAAGTGCACTTCAAATATGCTGTTTGAGACTTGGCCATTGATTACTGGGAAATATAATGCTTACTGCTCACCATACTATTCATATAGTATACTGCCTACTAAACTGCAGACTTTTTTATCATAGTAAATAAAACAGTAGCCATTTTACAAGAAGAACTGTTTCAAGTACTACAACAATACAAATGGTCTTCGTCACATTGGATTTGGGTGGCACCCACTTATCAGCATAAAAATAAATATAGCATTTTTTTGCTTTTTAAATAATTTATCTTTATTTTATAGCAAATCGCACTGTAGACAGGCAAATAGGGTTTGAGAAAGAAAATAGTATCAGGACATGATGACCCAGCTCAGATTCAAACCTGGGTCCCCAAGCAAACTTAGTTCAGCTTTGCTGACTGGTCAAAAATTACCCCCAAAAAAATTGGTGTAACCATCATTATTTCAGATCTGTCAAACTGGTAATGGAAGGTCAAAGTATGGAGTAGTATTATGTTCTTTGGTAAATGCACTGGTCGCCTGAGTATTTTATGCATAAAGAATTGCATACTGTACGCAGTATGAGTAATAGACAATATACACTTGTGTCACATGAGAACATAGAAACAATTAATTTGCATGGCTGTAGACAGCTGAATTCAATTAGGTATAAAAAATCTGAGCAATCAAGCACTTGCTTTTCTGTTTAGATTTTCTCGCTGCATTCACACCATTTGAATCATCCTCATATTTACAGGTTTTTTTCAGCCAGCGTTGGCAGGTCTCATGTAACCGTTAGGTGGATGATGCTTAAGTTGGATCTCTCTCTCTCACTCTCTCTCTTTTCCTATGATGCAATCTCCCTTGCTCATGTCTGTCGTTCCCTTTCTCTTTTACTCATTAGTCGCTATGGTGAATCAAACTATCATCGCCATGACAACTCAGGCCTTCAACAGCCTGGTTCCACACCAAACACGCAAAGGTCTCCTACGCACGGCTGCCCAAAACGCCGCTTTGTGTGTTTCTGAGCGCGAATGTTTGCGTGTGCATATGTGTGTATGTTGGTAAAACACAAGGGCTGTTAGAGAAACAGTCTATTTACAGAACTGTGATTTATGCAATAGCATGGCCTTGTTTACAGTGTGCTGTCTTGTTTAAATTTGTCACAAAAGGACTATTTTTCAACCTCATTTACATACGTGCATGATTTTTTTTTCTTCCAAATTGCTTGCAGACTTAGATTATTTTGAAGATGTCATGGTTATTTTTGACTGACTTGTATGTTGTAAGACATTATTTATCCAGAGCAACACACAATTTCTAAACCTAACCATTTGTAATGTCCGAGGCTGTTCAATAATTATAATTAAACATTGACAATTAGATAAATAATCAGGATTGTGTCTGCTTTGGATGTACTTTTATGGATGTAACACGTAGCCTACCTCAGTCTCCTTTATTTTATTATATTTGAGCATAAACATGCATCGTTAGACAGGTAATGAACAAAATCTAGCTAACACTTATAATTTATTTACGTTTAAACGTTTCACATATATGTAAGAAGCAAAGTATTTATAATAATGTACTTTAACTTTACTGGTATTTATGAACAACATCAGAGCTTATATCCTTCTGACATTACTTGTTTTGATGTTGTACAATGAAGACATTTTCACGTCGCTGGAAAATAGTCATCAGTGTCCCAATGTGCAGTGAGCCAGCATCTTTTACTGTCCTTATAGTGCCCGAGCTCGTGTATGCGATATATATTGATTCATGAGCTCAGGAGCTCAGGAGCTAGGGAACTGAATGAGACACACCCCAAATATGCTGTTTGAGACTGGGCCATTGATTACTGGGAAATATAATGCTCACTGCTCACCATACTATGCCTATACTATACTGCCTACTAAACCTAACCATTTGTAATGTCCGAGGCTGTTCGATAATTATTATTAGACATTGACATTTAGATAAATAATCAGGATTGTGTCTGTGTGCTTTGGATGTCCTTTTATGGATGTAACACGTAGCCTACCTCAGTCTGGTCGACCGCCTGACCCTCCTCCCACCAGTGTATTGTATACCTAGAAAGGGGAAGTGGCTGGTCATGAGTCTCTGGTGACACACCTACGCATCTACAGGTTACCACGCATTTTCAGTCTCTGTCACAAGTTACAATGGAACTGAAATATCTCTGTTTCACTCGAACACAGACCCCCCTGTCTGGGGAGTTGCATCACAAAGCACATGTACTGTAGATGTCAAGTGCAGCATATATATGCAAGTATGTAAAAAAAAAATGCCACCGGCGCCACCATGGAAGTGTCACAGCCCTCAAACGAATGTGCGACAAGGGCTGAAACATATAGCACGACATCGCTGTTATATGTAACAAAGTTGCCGTGTGCTCCAGTAACTACAATAGGAGTGCTATTGATTTAGCGCACTAGCATTGCAGCTGTAATTGCGCTATGCGTTTGACTGGTTGAAACTTAAATGTCTAACAGATGGCACAAGGTAAAGCTGATTTTTATGTTTTTCCTTTCAAAAACGAATATATATTGTAATTTAATGACCTGGAACAGCCTACTGATACCAGTTTTCTTCCCACAGATTCCCATTAATACTGAGTTGCCATTGAATAAAACATTGTATATAAACTGTTCCTGCCCTATTTAACAGAGATTTTAGAGTGCATTTTTATTATTTAAAATGAAAAACCTTCAATATCAAATTGACTGACCCAGCACTGTCAAAAAAAACAACCCAGAAAAAGTGTTAATGTATAAAACCCAACAAGCTGGGTAAAAATAACCCTAGTATTTAACCAGTGCTGGGTTGCCAAATAACCCAGAATGTTTTTTTTTAACCTGGCATTTTTAGGCCAAATTGACTAAATCTGTAGTTGCAATTCCCAAAAAAAGTGGAATGGGAGTGGAAAGTTGTGTGCGTGATCTACTGACCACGTGCAAATTACAGAACACAGACGCAGATGAATCCCTTCCAATGACCAACGCAAGCTTAGGACATGCTTTTTTGGGCAGTAAATAATGGTGTAAACGCCAGTAAATTGACGAGTGCAAACCTTAGTAAATCAATTTGCATGATTCATTTAAATACTCTCCTCCCATAAATTTTGCGTCTGAAAGGGAAACTGCTACAAATGCATATGCAATAAGGTCAGCCACAAAAATGACTGTGCCCATGCCTTTTCAAGCATATTTTTCACTCTTGTCTTAAATCCTGACAATAGTTTTTAACACCAAAAGATTATTAAATATGGCCCTTAGAGTGTATTTATACAGCATGTATATATACAGTTGCATAGTTTAAAAAAATGGTCACATTATGAAAAAGTACATAAAAAGGGCACAACTTAGATATGCACTTCCCCTAATAATTCTGACTTGATATAGAAAAAAAGTCAATGGATGCGTTATGCGTCAGCTACTCAAAAATAAATGCCTTTAGTTCCCCAAATAAATTTAGAACTGAATATAGACCAAAGAAACAATACTCCATCTGACACAAATTGTGAATCTCTCTCTCAAACACAAACACAGTCTTTTGTGATGTTCAGCTCATCATGGATGCAGCTGTCATGCTGCAATTGTCTAAGTGTTTGTGCGAAACATGGAAAGTTGTTTGTTGCAATGGTGAAATTCGTGGGTGGAGAGAAAGGCAGCTGGTGACTCTAGTGTACAGTTGCCAAATGTGTATGTGTGTGAGTGTGTGTATGAGCGTGTGTGAGGGGGTGGGTTGCGTACAATGGAAAGTGAACTCTGTCCACGTGACGTTTGTGGTGTTTCCTACTTTCACCAACCAAGGAACTGGAACTAGCGATGACGAGTGAACCGTTAACATCCTCATCTCTCTTACTCTAGTTTTTTCTCTTTCTCTCGCTGTCTTTGTTTCCCTTTCCTTCTTTTCTTCACACTCCTTTCCCTTTCAGGGTATATGTCTTCCTGTTTCTGCTTTGTGTGGTTTAAGATCACATGACTCAATGATGACAGACCATGTATGGGTGGAGACTGAGCTGCTTTTTATGAATGAAATGTGTTGTTTATGCTGACTGAGCTATTTTTGTGCACGAGATTGTTCGTGTGTGTGTGTGTGTGTGTGTGTGTGTGTGTGTGCACATATATATGTGAGTGAGTGCGTTAACGTGTACTTGTGTGCTCAACCACAACATTTCCTTCTCTTTTTTCCTCTCTGCTGATTCATTCTGTGAATAACAGCTCTCTGTGTTAACGTTTAACACATTCGTCGACACACTCTCTCAAATGCGGTGACGGTTTAGATATAGACTTCTAAATTTGTTGGTGAGTGTGTTTACTCATTGAGTCTATGTGTGTGATAAGGCAGCATCCTGTTTCCAGTGGGGGCTTGTGTAACAAGGCACAGTGTTCCTAGTGACGTGTATTTGTGTGTGTGTGTGTGTGTGTGTGTGTGTGTGTGTGTGTGTGTGTGTGTGTGTGTGTGTGTGTGTGTGTGTGTGTGTGTGTGTGTGTGTGTGTGTGTGTGTGTGTGTGTGTGTGTGTGTGTGTGTGTGTGTGTGTGTGTGTGTGTGTGTGTGTGTGTGTGTGTGTGTCAGTAAGAGGATATTTATTCCACTTCTTGTCTTTGTAGCTCTATGAGAAAACCACAGACAGATCTGCATCTAACCTAAAATATTTCACTTTCTCCCCGCACACACTTGACTGTGCAGATTCACAGGATAACGAAATCCAGAATCTTTTCATCATATTTATTTGCTCAATGCAGAATCCAAATGTTGTCATAAATGTGTACAAGGTTGTACAGTGATCTAACGGTCTGGACCATAGACTGGTGTTGGCATTTGTTTGATGCACACACACACACACACACACAAAAACCTGCAAAGGAATGCAGTTTGTTCAGTATGCTGAATTTGTTTAAACATAGAAGATAGAAAATATATTCAGATGTTTTTAATGGTTTGTTATCTGAATTTGGATGGGCTTGCTGTGTAATGTTATAATAGTTAAAATGTTGTAATGTTATAATAGCTATTTATAATGAGCTTACATATGAAAACTTTTGAACACTATTATATAAATACAAAAAAAAGAACACATTTTCCAGCAAGGATACATTTAATTGGTCAAAGTGACAGTAAAGACATTTCTAATGTTACAAAAAACTATTTTAAATAAATGCAGTTCTTTTTAACTTTCTTCATTAAAAAAATCTTGAAAAAAATATCACAGTTTCCACAAAATATTAAGCAGCACAACTGTTTTTAACATTGATAATAATAATAAATGTTTCTTGATCAGCATATTAGAATGTTTCTGAAGGATCTCGTGACACTGAAGACTGTAATAATAATGCTGAAAATTCAGTTTTGCCATCACAGGAATAAATTACATTTAGAAAATATTGAAATAGAAAACAATTGGTTGTGATTGTTCCTGGTGCCCTCTGCAGTGTTGGTCTGGTTTCACACTCACTTGAATCTTTTGATCTTACATGATCACAAACGTGCATGGCGCATGATAGTAAACAGAATGTGGGTCAATATATTGTGTTTTTATTATTACTATTTTGGTATTATTTGCGCATCAGAGTGAACAACACTTGCATCTACTGCTGCTTGCAAACTTACATTCATGCAAATCGCGCAAATCCAGTGTGTGGCGAGGTGGACGAATGAGAGACGTGGGAGGAGAGAGTGAGACCGGTGCGTGACTGATAATGAGTGTCACCTGTGAGGAACACCGGTCTTGAGTCCTCTCTCGTCTTGAACTGCCGTCGCTTGTCCTTATATGCCTCCGAGCTCCCTCATGAGAGGACTTGAGACTCACTCCTCCCACGTCTCTCGTGCCTCCACGTTGCCAAATAGTGCAACTGAACTCTCGGGTTTGGTACCCCAGTGCACTCCTGGATCCGTATGACACATTTTTCTCATTACTAATTTTTCATGCGAACCATGCTCTGTTTTAAACTAAACTGCCATTGTGAAAGCACCCTTAAAGAATTTTCTTGACAAAATTTCACTTTTCATACCATCACATTTGATAAAGACTGCTAACCTACATTCACAATTAAGATTTATTTTACTTACTATAGTCAAATAAGATTAACAGACTCTGTTATGATTATTAAGAGACTTAGTCTGTGGAACATCTACCATTACCATGTGATATTTAGGACAACCTCCCAGTAAAAAAAATACTCTCATGCTTTTGCATTAAACTGACCTAGATGTGCTGTTAGTATGTGTAAATGGCAAGTCGTAATATTTGGCCTGGCATATATGTGCATAGGCAATGCGAGTGATAAATGTTTAATCTGTTTGTCAAGGAGAATATTCCAGAACAGGACTACTCCTCACATACAAGCATGCTATATACAGTGCCAAAGAGATTCAGAATCATAGAACCATAAGTCTTGAAAGTCTCAGTTGTGTTAGCGTCAATATTAGACTTCCAGTTTAAGCTAAAAGAGACCACCACACATTAAACATCACATTGCAGCCCAAAAAGATGATTTGTAGGAAACTGAACTCTAGGAGAAACAAAAGATTTACAAAATGGTTAGAAAACTGTGTTCTATGCAGAATAGTTCTGCTTGTGTTCGTGCGTTTGTGTAAGAACCAGTAATAGAATAAAGGAGGACTGCTCTGTTCTTTTTGTTCCTTGTGTCGTTTGTTCCGGTGGAAAGACACTCATCGTCAGAATTATGACTCACAAGTTCACAAAGCCCCACAGAATGAAGTCAGTGAGACCCCATTGACAAACGTGCACACACACACACACACACACACACACACACACACACACACACACACACACACACACACACACACACACACATGTTGTGTTTCCATGTTTTATGGGGACATTCCATAGGCGTAATGCATTTTATACTGTACAAACCATATTTTCTATCCCCCTACACTGCCCCTGCCCCTAAACCTACCCATCACAGGAGACATTCTGCATTTTTGAATTTTCAAAAAACATCACTTAGTGTGATTTATAAGATGTTTTCCTCATGGGGACTAAAAAATGTCCCCACAAGGACAAGGATTTTGGATATTGCCATCTTTGTGGGGACATTTTGTCCCCATACCGTAGGGATTACCAGTCCACATACACACACACAAATACACATTTATGCTAATGAATAAAAGTGCAGCAGATGCTGTGGAAATTGTCCAGGTTGTATATTTGTTGTCATGGAGGCCAGTTTATGTCTTTCATGTATACGGAATATGAAAACAAGCAGCACACTCACATTCTCCACCAACCTACTCAAAAAACAGCCATGTTCCATTGTGCATTGAAATGGTCCAATGTCAGTTAAATGTTTCAGGATGCGGCAATACAAAGCCAGGGAGCAAAGCTGCGATTTGGGCTTGAACAGAACAGTCTCGCAGTCTACAGAGTGCATTCTTTTCTGACCTTTTCCCAAATGCCAGACAGATCAGATAAGAAACACTGAAAATGTTATAGCGGAAGTGACGCAGGTGCACATTAAATTCCTTTTTAGTCCTTTAGTACTATGTGAAGTCGCAACATATTCTGGGGCTGAAAGGACAGATGGCTACACCTGTTCTTGACATCTTTTGAAAGGGGTTAGTGACAAACACAAAAAATTAAATAAATCCACATGCAAATTGTAGTGAAAAGTCTGCTAAAAGTCACAATGAAACTAAAATATTCATAGATCTTCTCTTCTGTATTGTGACGTACATTTTTTATTTTGAGATGTAGTCGTTGTACTCAAATGAATGCGAGCTTGCAGTCAATTGTGGAGGGTGGGTTTAAGCAAGTTTCATTTAATGGGAATAGAACAGATGGCAGTAAGAAGTGTCCGGGGCAGCAAACAGATCTACCTGTGCGGTCCCAAAGTGCCTCCAAATCAGCTGGACTGCCTGTCGGTGGAGTCTCCTCTCTCCCTTAAATACTTGGTGTTGTGAGAGCTCGTCGCCTGCACGACTGAGAACTGGACGGTTGAACCGTGATGCTAAAAAGCCCCAGTCTGGGTCACAGGGTAATCCAGGAACCAATATTTATCCATCTCCCTCATGTCGGCTAGGTCGAGCCAGAGATGGCGTTCCTGGACCACTAATGTGAACATTGCCTGAACGTACTGTGATTTTCGAGTTCCGTAAATGCAGATTACCCCTCCAGGAGGAAGCAGATGACGGAAACATTTGCACCGCTCCACTGGGGGGATCTCCATGTACCCCTTGGCTTCTCCGCCATCGAGGGTAGTGAGGTGTGAGGAGGTATCAGATCGGTTCCTGGCAGAAAAAGGTGCCTTCCACAACCTGGTAATCTCCTCGTGCACCTCCGGGCAGAATGGCACCGTGGGGGGATGCTGAGAATCAGTGCGTCCCGCCCCCGAGAAAAGGTTCAGGACACGGTGGAGGATTCCACGTGAGCCCAACCTTGTTGGCGGCCCGGGCTAGCATAGCTGTCAATTCTGGGACCAGGTTTGGGCAACGCCACCTGCCCAGAAGGCAGTAACGCAGCTGAGATAACTGAAGCTCTCTCACCGATGCAGCAATCGACATCTGATCCTCAGACAGTGCTCCGAAAGAAACAACTGGACGCCCACCCTGTCTAGACGGCCCAGGACATTCTATGGGAATCACCACCGGCTGTGGACCTCACTGTGATCCTCAGATCACCCTGGCCATGCACCAAAGTAGCCCTTTGCCTCTGGCCAGCAGGCAAAGAACTAGACCGGGGTATGGGTACGGGGACTCTCCACAAAAACTGCCTCAGCGTGCTGAATGCCCAAACACTTAAGAGACCGATTGTGACCATCATCTGGCGACAGGGAATGACTGCATCCAGAAACACATGGATGGAAAGACATCTCGAAAAAGACGCTTCAAGGCTGTGCCACTCTTTGTAAGTGCTGAAGCACCCAGGGCTGGCCGCTGTGCACAGCAGGTTATAGTGCAGCCTGCTGGCACACTCAATGAAGCACCCCACCTCTTTTTGCAGAACTCTTTGTGGTCACTGCAACACCTGGTACACAGAGAGGTAGCCTCGCTTTGTTTGCACTCTCAGAAAACAGCAGACACTTAAGTCTCGGCTCCGAAGTGAAGAACAAATGTGCGCTGCATCTACTTCCACATTTATACCCATGTTGCAGGGCAGGGCAGGGCGGGGCAGGGTAGGGCGCAAGTTGCAAATCCTGCACGTCAATCTGCATTGGCTCATTTTAAAAACACTCGAAGATGATAGGGCTCTCAGAAGTGATCCCAATTTGTTCCAATCGACATACGTTGAACGTGACCGACTGAAAGGGAACATATGACGCTACTTTTGTTACATCGTGACTTTATGTTAAGGATAGGAGGGAAGTCTACTTCCTTCTAAGTAAATACAATAAATAAATAATTAAAAAAATGCTTACATAATAAATATCAATGCTTCCAAGGCATCAGGACATCCAGGTTTCTGAGAGTCTTTGTATGTGAATGTTTTGAGTACAAAAACTATCAATGTAAATGCCCTGATCTTGGGTCAGTCCAATAGTGTTTATACTTCACTGCTTCTTTTTACTGAGGAAATCCAGATCTTCCTGCTTTCACCACAGAAATGTCAATGAATGTTATGGATTTTATTCACAGTTCCCTTGATGATAGCAGTCTGAACTAATAGGCTGCACAAATACGCACACAAATACTCACAATGGTGGCATGCTGATCCCGGCCACTGCACAATTTACAAAGTCACGCTGTGACAGCAGCAAGTTTGACACAAGCACAAATGAAAAATGAGAGATTTTGAAAAAGAGTAGAGACAGAAACACAGATGTCAAATGAAAAGTTTATTGCCTCTAGTGTTCTGGGCGGAAGGGAATGTGAAAGTCAGCATTGTCTCCCTATGGGTATATCTTGAGGAGAGAGAGAGAGAGAGAGAGAGAGAGAGAGAGAGAGCAGGCAGATGAAAAATAAGCAAGAGTGAGACAGTACTGAGATGCACTCTGGGATGATTTTATTTCTAGAGTGCTGCGTTCTGATTTCCTTCCCAAAGACAGTCGGGCGTTTGCTGACGATTCAGTCCTAAAACAACAGCGTGACCATACCAATGCTGGGTGGCCTGCGTATACTTGCGCAAAACTTCTCAGAATGCTGTATGTACATGCGTACGTGCGTGTGTTTCCAGTCGTACAGGGAGACAAAGAGACTGATTCAGCCCCAGTGTGACTGATCTATTACTTGAGATATAGTCAGAGTTCACACAGCAGACTTTGGTAACTTCAACCACACTGTGGGAAAAAAAAGAGAATGTTCCGTAACCCGGTTTATATAAAATAAGTCAGGTCAGGGGAGGTTACACATTGAGGTTACACAAATACCACTTTTGGCATCTTTTAGCAGAATGTTCAGCAGCATTTACACATGATGTAAAATACTTAACAGGATTCACTAAGAATGAATTGCACCTACTAACAATATAAAATCTCATAGTGTGTGCATGCATGTGACAGGTGAGCTGCTGATGGAATTCTCGGTCAGCAGGAGGAATAAAGAGGAGGTAATCCTGTCAACATGGAGTGACGACATGGGGGACACATTGTGGGTTCTTACGTGGAATCTGGATTAGGATTACAGAGAGCTGACTTCACACACACCATGTCACTGGTGAGGGAATTCCAGCCAGGATTATGACACACATACACCGATCAGGCGTAGCATTATGACCACTAACAGGTGAAGTGAAGAACACTGATTATCTCTTCATCATGTCACCTGTTAGTGGGTGGGATATATTAGGCTGCAAGTGAACATTTTGTCCTCACATTTGATGTGTTAGAAGCAGGAAAAATGGGCAAGCTTAAGGATTTGAGCGAGTTTGACAAAGGCCAGTTTGTGATGGCTTGACGACTGGGTAAGAGCATCTCCAAAACTGCAGCTCTTGTGGGGTGTTCTCGGTCTGCAGTGGTCAGTATCTATCAAAAGAGCTCCAAGGAAGGAACAGTGGTGAACTGGCAACAGGTTCATGGGCAACCAAGGCTTATTGATGCACGTGGGGAGTGAAAGCTGGCCCGTGTGGTCCGATCAAACAGACAAGCTACTGTAGCTCAAATTGCTCAAGAAGTAAATGCTGGTTCTGGTAGAAAGATGTCAGAATACACAGTGCATCACAGTTTGTTGTGTATGGGGCTGCATAGCCGCAGATCAGTCAGGGGAGTACATGCTGACCCCTGTCCACCGACGAAAGCACCAACAGTGGGCATGTGAGCATTAGAACTGGACCACGGACCAATGGAAGAAGGTGGCCTTGTCTGATAAATCACGTTTTCTTTTACATCACGTGGCTGGCCGGGTGCGTGTGCGTCGCTTACCTGGGGAACACATGGCACCAGGATGCACTATGGGAAGAAAGCAAGCTGGTGGTGGTAATGTGATGCTTTGGGCAATGTTCTGCTGGGAAACCTTGGGTCCTGCCATTCATGTGGATGTTAATTTGACACATACCACCTAACCTAAGCATTGTTGCAGAACTTGTACACCAGTGGAAACGGTATTCCCTGGTGCCTGTGGCCTCTTTGAGCAGGATAATGCACCCTGCCACAAGCAGGAATGGTTTGAGGAGCTTAACAACAAGTTTGAGGTGTTGACTTGACCTCCAAATTCCCCAGATCTCAGTCTAATCGATCATCTGTGGGATGTACAGAACAAACAAGTCTGATCTATGGAGGCCCCACCTCACAACTTACAGGACTTAAAGGATCTGCTGCTAACATCTTGGTGCGAGATACCTCATCCCACCTGGAGTCCATGCCTTGACTGGTCAGGGCTGTTTTGGTGGCAAAAGGGGGACCAAAACAATATTAATATTAGTCATAATGTTATGCCTGATCGGTGTATACACTACATTGCAAACAATAACTTTGGGTCTCATTCACGAACTGTGCATATACAGGTTGTGTTTAAAATATGCATATGCTGTTTTCAAGAACAAATTTGTTTGTGAAAACATTCAAATGCAGATTTTTATACAAAAAATTTGTTCTTGAAAACTTGAATATATGTATACATATGTATACTTGTGTATACTCCCATACATACAGTAAAAGAGTAAAAAATTAATAAAAAAATTATAAAAATGATTAACCGGCAAGTGCTCTCTTATTTCAAGGAGTAAAAATAACTAAACATCCTTAGAAGATACATTTGGTTGAGAAGCTAAATTGCATAAGAAAATAACATTTTATTTATTTTTTAATCTTGAATTAAGTTTATTTTTCTTACACCATTGTTTTTTTTTTCCGAAATTGTCTTTTTACACTAAGTGCAAATAGCCAGCCTTGTTGGCAGAGGCTGTTTACACTAACCTCACCTACTGACGTCTGGCACAATAAATCAATTTTGTGCCAGACAAAGTTGTGCCAGACAAAGTTACAGAATATTCGAAAAGGAAAGAAAATATTCAAAAAGTGGAAAAAAGTTTCTAATGTGTTTTAATAATAAAGTGTTTATCAGTTAGGGGTGGTGTAGGGAGTGCTTTACTGTCCTTAAAAGGCATAATTTTAATAAATATAATAATTTACACTCAATGTTATTATTACAAATTGTTTAATGTACAACAGCACTGAGGTGCAAATAATATCTGCCACTATTTATAATTCTAAATTGCATCTAACTATACTATTTACACTTATTGCAAAGAAATTACTGCAATTTTTCTTTTTCTTGTTTTAAATCTAAATCTAATATTTAGTGTGATTTATGCTTAAGACAAGAAATAACACCATGGTTCAATATGTAGTGTGGTAACAGCTTGGTCTGTTTATAACCTTATTTCCCTCACAAAACCGCATATACCACATATGTATATCATTTACTTTTAACTTAATAGCCACACACATGAATACAAATTGTGTCAATGTATGTGTCTAAGTATGTTCTAGATATGCAGAAGCACACTCACAAACACACTGATGGTGATCTTATTAGGTCAGGCTACCCCATTAAGCCTATTAGACATCCTTTAGAAGTGCATTCGTCCCTAGCTATTTGTGGCATGGGAGAAGCCATGAGGCAACAGGATCTGGGGAAGCCGCAGCCGGAAACGTTTAACTAGTTTAGCCAGGACTGCCCTAAGAGCCCCGATCCTCTCTCACGTCACACCAAGATATGCTAACTCGTAAAGGCTGTCTTAAGAGTCTTTCCCCGTACGCACATTTGGACACCTTGTAAGAAGGGATTTGAGATCAGAAACACGGCATGGAAAAGAGGAGAACATATTGAGAGAGGGCAAAGGCCTTGGAAGGAGTTTGGTAGATGCCAATAAACCTGTTCAAAGCTGACTAGGTATAGTTGCAAGCATATAAGCTAATGTGAATACAGAACTCAGAGCTCTTAAATGGACAGTGGTGTCCAAACGAAAATCTGCCATTTACAATCTAATTTAAACATGTCAATAAATTAGAAAAATGTACAACAATGTATAATGTTAATATTTTTAAGATTCTGTCTATTTCTGCGTCAGTAATTAAATAGGCAAATTTGTTTTTTAATTAAAAAAAAAAAACACTTTTTTACTAATAATACATTTTAAATAAAAAACATGAAAACTTGCTTCTTTCAAAAACATTTAAAAAACACTTTGAACGATAGTGTATGAAATGATAAAAATAGCATTTTCAATTGTGGTCTTCAAACATATTTATTTTCTTCTTTTCCTGTTTTATAGACTTTCAGAGAAATAAAATGCTGGATTCTGACTCAGGTCACCTAACCACCATAGCACAAAATGTTGAAGCAAGTGTACTACCTGTGTAATAGAAATGATGCAGGCAGAACTCAAACCTGTACCCGCATGAACATACCGCATGAGCACGTGCCTTGGCCAAATACTCTACCCACATCACCACATGGCAATGACACTTTTTGTCTTCACGTGCGCATGGGTCATATTTTGGAAAGTCCAAACAACTTAAAAAAACAAAAAAACATACTAAATAGTGTCTTAATAACAATAATAAAAAGTTTAAGCGTGTATGTTAACTTAATTATTCCCAGAAGCTTCACAAAGTTCCTGTGTGTGTGTGTGTGTGTGTGTGTGTGTGTGTGTGTGTGTGTGTGTGTGTGTGTGTGTGTGTGTGTGTGTGTGTGTGTGTGTGTGTGTGTGTGTGTGTGTGTGTGTGTGTGTGTGTGTGTGTGTGTGTGTGTGTGTGTGTGTGTGTGTGTGTGAGCTCAGCTCAGCTCAGCTCAACATAGCCATTGACTCATGCAGGTCTGTGTGTATGTGATAAGCCACAGTGGCACTGGGTTTAAGGTTAGGGCCCCCTGTAGCAGAGCAATGTAGCTGGGAAGGGGCCCAGGGTTCTTCTCCTAGTCTGACTCAGAGCTCTAATAGAGTGGCTCTGTCTCCTTACCATCTCTGCTTGTAATCTCATTAGACCAGCCCAGCAGCACATAAATTAATAAGACACACTTCTTACCTCTCTCCCTCCTCCACAATCTTCAGACTGCTTGGCTTTTTTTTTTTAAATGTTATCAGAAATACATTTCAAAATGACTTTCTGTGTGGATTATAGTTATTATCGTCCAGTGTGAGGTAACATAACTTTTTTAATGAAATGATTCATTATTTTTAACATTTAGGGATGATTAAAAAAGGGGGCATGTTTATCATATCGTGAGCTACAAGTTAGGGAAAGCTTAAAGATGGAAATATTGAAGCTATTCGTATTTATTTCATAATAATAAAAAAATCCCCCTGTAAATTTCTCTCTCAGTCTGTCTGTCTTTCTCTCTGTCCCTCAGGAGACTGTATGAGGTGATCTGTTCTGACAGGCTCAGTCTGAACTGGGGGACGAGAGTAGAGTGGAAGGGGGGGAGGGTCCAATGGTGATTTACCGATCCAAGTGGCACATTCCCCCTTAGGGAAATGCCCCCCTCACTTGGCATACACACACACGCACACAGAGTCATCTCTATCTCTCTTTCTAATAATGACTGTCTCCACCACACAGTCAGCCTTCATTGTTGAGTCCTTTTGACATCAGGCATATTTCAAGAAAGCACATTAGAGGGTTTCGTTGTGACTTGGGTACCTGTTTGGAATATGCAGTGTGTGTGTTTATTAGTGACAGACACTGAAAATATCTCGCTGCAAACAGGTTATTTTTATGTAAAGTTACCAACCTACAAAGTGTGTATTTGAGTTTATGTGTGCGCACTTGTGATTGTGTGTAAACAAACACCGGATTTGGAAACAGGCATTCCGCTTTACTGTTCCATTTGTTATTTTTCCATTTGTTCCAGGCTGCTTTGCATTCATATTCCACTCTCTTGTGTCAAAATTCGGGATATGGAAAAATGATCTCAGAGAGAAGAACTGAATAAGATGGGTCTGACCTACCTCTTATAGGTGATTTATTTAGAAGAATGTTTGAGAACTTCAATATATATATATATATATATATATATATATATATATATATATATATATATATATATATATATATATATAGTGGTGGGCATTGAATATTTTTTTAAATCTAGATTAATCTCACTGTGATCTTGGAAGTAATCTAGATTAATCTAGATTAAAATGGCTCATCTGAATTCTGCCGAAGGCATTCAGAATATGTGTGCTACCCAAATAATGAGTTGATGCTTTCACACTTGGTTCGATTGCCTGGACCGAACCAGAGTTCGATTGCTCCCCCCTCCCTCTGCTGGACCGTGTTCATATTATATTATTTGGGTCCGAAACCGGGGTGCTTTTGCGTCATCAAAGCAGCAGCTGTTTCCCCCGTTGCTTGGTAACAACGACGAGCGAGAAGGTGGCAAAACGAATAGCGTTGTTCACCTAACTTTTATATTTTTGTTTTTGAACTGTTGAAACCATTGGTTTTGTAACGCTGACGACGAGCAGAAATTAGATCTACAGCTCTCTGTTTACAGTATGTCAGTCACGCTAAGGAAAATGAGTGAAACACATTTTTATCAAATCATACATCATTAATAGCAGTTCACTTCCGCGATTTAGTACGATTGTGTTCACATCCTCGGCAAACCATACCGAAGGACTCGAGTACGGTTCGCGGGTGCGCACCCGAGTTCGGAAGACAGCGTTCACATTTGATGTGGTAATTTCACAGCAGGCATACACGCAGGTTTAAAAGAAAACTCGTTCTCGCTCCCTACACACTAAAATATCAAGGTGAAAGTCATCATAGCTTGCGTAGTATAGACCCAGCTCCCAAACCAACTTTGAGAATAGATTAACGGCGATATTTTTTTTTATCGCCCGATAAAAGTCTCACGTTAATGCAGCAGGTTAACACCGATAACGGCCCACCACTAATATATATACTCACCTAAAGGATTATTAGGAACACCATACTAATACTGTATTTGACCCCCTTTCGCCTTCAGAACTGCCTTAATTCTACGTGGCATTAATTCAACAAGGTGCTGAAAGCATTCTTTAGAAATGTTGCAGTTGATCGAGATTTGTGAGATGCACATCCAGGGCACGAAGCTCCCGTTCCACCACATCCCAAAGATGCTCTATTGGGTTGAGATCTGATGACTGTGGGAGCCATTTTAGTACAGTGAACTCATTGTCATGTTCAAGAAACCAATTTGAAAATATTTGAGCTTTGTGACATGGTGCATTATCCTGCTGGAAGTAGCCATCAGAGGATGGGTACATGGTGGTCATAAAGGGATGGACATGGCCAGAAACAATGCTCAGGTAGGCCGTGACATTTAAACAATGCCCAATTGGCACTAAGGGTCCTAAAGTGAGCCAAGAAAACATCCCCCACACCATTACACCACCACCACCAGCCTGCACTGTGGTAACAAGGCATGATGGATCCATGTTCTCATTCTGTTTACGCCAAATTCTGACTCTACCATCTGAATGTCTCAACAGAAATCTTCAACTGTCCAATTTTGGTGAACTCGTGCAAATGCTTTGCTGTATACCTCGGTTGTAACGAGTGGTTATTTCAGTCAAAGTTGCTCTTCTATCAGCTTGAATC